>JAHRHZ010000023.1:52333942-52360107 GCA_024137785.1 Ginglymostoma cirratum
CCCCATTACAGGAAGGATGTGGAAGCATTGGAAAAGGTGCAGAGGAGATTTACCAGGATGTTGCCTGGTCTAGAGCGAAGGTCTTATGAGGAAAGGCTGAGGGACTTGGGTCTGTTCTCATTGGAGAGAAGAAGGCTAAGAGGGGATTTAATCGAGACATAAAAGATGATCAGAGGATTAGATAGGGTGGACAGTGAGAGTCTTTTTCCTAGGATGATGACGTCAGCTTGTACGAGAGGGCATAGCTGCAAATTGAGGGGTGATAGATTTAAGACAGATGTCAGAGGCATGTTCTTTACTCAGAGAGTGGTAAGGGCGTGGAATGCGCTGCCTGTCAATGTAGTTAACTCAGCCACATTAGCAGCATTTGAACAGTCCTTGGATAAGCATATGGATGATGATGGGATAGTGTAGGGGGATGGGCTTAGATTAGTTCGCAGGTCGGCGCAACATCGAGGGCTGAAGGGCCTGTTCTGCGCTGTATTGTTCTATGTTCTATGTTCTGAAAGATGGACAATGAATACTAACCTTTTGAATGAATTTTTAAAAATGTTTTTCTTGTCCCTTGGTGTCATAAGTCATTTATTTTTTAAAAAATTCTGGAATTTTTAACGTAATTTTCTCTTTTGCAGCACACCATTATGGGGGAGGCTCTATCATGCTGAGGCAGATGTTTCTCACTGCTATCGACCTCAATATACACACCAGGTAAACTCTCTCCAAACAATATGAATAAGATATTAACAGCGACCCAGTGGAAATGGTGGCAGGATTCAGGTTCCACTGTACAGTTGTAGCTATATGGTAGACATAACTGAGGAATACCTGACAGGCAAGTAGGATTGTATTTCCAGACAGAATCTCCAGCCCTTCCATGCAGAGTTCAATTGAATTTTGAAAGCTTGTGGCTGTTTTCCCAGCAGAAATTTGGTTTTAATTGATCATTCTGGTTGACTTTTTAATATCAATAGGAGGAGGCAATGGCCTAGTGGTAATGTCACTGGACTGTTAATCCAGGGACCCAGATAATGTTCCAGGGATAGTAGGAACTGCAGATGCTGGAGAATCTGAGATAACAAGGTGTAGAGCTGGATGAACACAGCAGGCCAAGCAGCATCGGAGGAGCAGGAAAGCTGACGTTCCAGGCCTTGACCCTTCTTCAGAACCTTGTTAACCCAGATAATATTCCCAGGTCTTGGGTTCAAGCCCCACTATGGTAGATGATGGAATTTGAATTCAATAAAAATCTGGAATTATGAGTTTAATGATGACCCTGAGTCCATTACTGATTGTTTGGGAAAACCCCATCTAGTTCACTAACATCCTTTAGGGAAGGAAACTGCCATCTTACTTGTTCTGGCCTGCATGTGACTCCAGAACCACAGTAATGTGCTTGACTCTTATCAGCCCTCTGGGCAATTAAAGATGGGCAATTAAAGATGGACAATAAATGCTGGCCTAGCCAGCATCACCCTTATCTTGTGAATGAATTCTAAAAAATCCTAAATTTTGGTTCTCCCCAAACTTTCTCTCACAGTGACCCCATTTAAAGGCTTGAAAATTGTCATGATCCCTCAGTGGAAACGTGAGGAGGCAATATTAGAGGAACAGGAGCATGGTTGTTAAAACATGGTCCGAACTCCGTGTCAGTGATTACCACCTCAGATTTCGCAACCCCAACGTGTTAGCTTGGGAAGGAAATCTGCCTTCCTTACTGGCCTGGCCTACATATGATTCCAGACCCATAGCAATGTGGTTGTCTTTTACCTGCTCTCTGGAAAGAACCTAGCAAGCCACTCAGTTCAAAGGCAGTAAGGGATAGGCAATAAATGCTGGATCAGCCAGAGGCCTCCACAACTCATAAACGAATAAAAGAAAAACCCAGTGCAGTTTGGAAATGAAAACCTGGAAAAATCTTGGGATATAATTATCACTCCGACACTGCCTAGTCCCTACTTAGGCCTTTACAAACAAAGGGAGTAATTGGGTTTCTCACCAATCTCCCATTCCATTGACTTGAGGAACTTGTGTGAAGCCTCTCCTATTCCCATGTAAAGTTCCTCTGTTCTGTAAAACCAATTTACTCTTCGGAAGGTCACATACCAATGAGCCAAACTGCAGGCAGTTTTCTGAGCAGTCGCTAGTACTAGATATCTCAGGCACTCCCATGGTACAGGAACAAAATGGTTCAAAGAAGAACTCAAAGCATCCCTCCAACACCCCATGGCATCTTCCCCTGCATCGCTGAAGGTGTAACACCTACCCATTTACCTCCTCCCTCCTCAGTATCCAAGGAGCCAAACATATCTTCCAGGTGAAACAGCATTTTACCTGCACTTTGCACAATCTAGTCTACTGCATTCGCTGCTCACAATGTGGTCTCCTCTACATTGGGGAAATGAGGTGTGGACTGGGTGACCGCTTCACAGAACATCTACATTCTGCGCGCAAAAAAGACCGTGAACTACCAGTTGCCCACCACTTTAACACACCACCCTGCTCTCTGGCCAACATCTCTGTCTCTGGCTTGCTGCAGTGTTCCAGCGAATGTCCATGCAAGCTGGAAGAACAATGCCTCATTTTCTACTTGGGCGCCTTGCAGCCCTCTGGACTCAATATCGAATTCAATAATATTAGGGCCTGAACTCTCCCATGTCTTAGCCCCATACCCCACACACTAGGTCTTGTTATCACAAGTAATAAGCTGCCATTACACGGTACCTGTTGTTAGGCACTAACAGTCCCCATTAACAGCCATTCACTCTCCTAGCCAGATCATTATCCATTCCTTTGTCCAACTGTTCTTCTCTCTCTTTGGACTCTATCCCCACCTATCGGTTACTCCTGACCCCCTCAACCCCCTTTCTTCTGCATATAAACCGACATTTTCCTAGCTACCAACAGTTTTGAGGAAGGTTCACTGGACCGGAAATGTTAACTCTGATTTTTTTCTTTGCAGGTGCTGCCAGACCTGCTGAGCTTTTCCAGCAACTTCTGTTTTTGTAATTCAAAGTAAGAGTAACCCCTCAAACCTTCACTATTTGGTAATATCATACCTGATCTGATTGTGGCTTCAACTGTATTTTTCTGTTTGTCACCCACCTCATTCCCTTGTTAATGAAAAATTCTGCAACAGCCTTGAATAAACTTAATAATAATAATAATAATATAATAACTTAAGACCCAAGGGGCAACCTCACAATATTCAACTTCAAATATTTGGATTACTTACATTAGAACGACGGAGATTGAGGGGGGACCTGATTGAGGTCTACAAAATCATGAGAGGTGTAGACAGGGTGGATAGCAAGAAGCTTTTTCCCAGAGTGGGGGACGCAATTACTAGGGGTCACAATTTCAAGGCGAGAGGGGAAAAGTTTAAGGGAGATATGCATGAAAGTTCTTTACGCAGAGGGTGGTGGGTGCCTGGAACACGTTGCCAGTGGAGGTGGTAGAGGCAGGCACGATAGCGTCATTTATGATGTATCTAGACAGATACATGAATGGGCAGGGAGCAGAGGGATACAGATCCTTGGAAAATAGACCTCAGGTTTAGATAGAGGATCTCGATCGGTGCAGGCTTGGAGGGCCGAAGGGCCTGTTCCTGTGCTGTAATTTTCTTTGTTCTTTCTTTGTTCACGCAGAGGGTGGCGCATGTATGAATTGAGCTACCAGAAGTGGTGGGGGCTAGTATAATTACAACATTTAAAAGGGTACATGAATAGGAAGGGTTTACAGCAATATGGGCCAAATGCTGGCAAATGGAACTGGATTAATTTAGGATATCTGGTTCGCATGGATGAATTGGACCAAAGGGTCCATTTCCACGCTGTACAACTCTATGAACTTATGATTCTATAACTTCAGTGACCCAGCCTCCACTGTTGTCCAGAGTTCCAAAGACCCTGAGAGGCCACAGCCACATCAAAGGAAAATAGTGAAGAGTATTCCCACAGTTTTCTGATAGTGCTCTGGAATTGGGTCTTTTTTCACTGAAATGTACTTGAAAAATGACCTCTTATTTCAAAAGGGTGCCAAGTGTTTTGTAGCTTCACAATACATAGAGGTTTCGTGAATGTGGCAGTCATGATGTGACTTGCATTCCCAGGATGGAGCTACACCAATCTAGAGTTTACATTTGGGAATCTGGATTCAAATTAAAACTAAAGGATGCAAAACAATTACAGGTTTGCATCCCTTATATTCTTAATGTTTTCAGTTTTCTCACTGGCATCAAAGTGATTTGTCCAATGGAAAATGCTACTCCTATGTTTAAAAGCTAAGGATAATGTAAGCTTTGAATCGTTCTTCCAGGATATGTTAAGCATGTGATAATTCTCCAATCTTTTGTCACCAGCTCAGATTCATGGACAACGGTTGTGAATCAAATTGCTGATAGGTTTACAGTGATGGAACAGCTTCCTGTGAGTAATTGCTGCGCAGCTTCCTTCTTACAGCTATGTTAAGAATTTAGAATTCGGATTCAAGAAAGGGAGATCACATGTGACTTGATATGGACTAGGCTAGACCCCCTCAAAATATTTTAATAAGGTGGCCTAGTCCCTAACTTTTTCTTATTTTAAAGGCAGATGTGAAGTGGGTGTTCCAGGTGTGATGCAGGTGATCAATCGCACTAAGCAAAACAAAATTTATTTAAGCACTACAGTTGTAACATGAACAAAGCAAAGCGGAATTTAGAGTGACTTAACTATTGGAAAACCCAACCAACCTGACACAGCAACTTAACTAATTAATTGTTCCAATATTGTAACATCCCATAAATACACTCCTTGGCAAAAAGATAAATTCAAACACAGATTCTTACAAGCAGGGGGGAACAACATCCAGAAGGAGATTTCAGAAAAAGTCGGAGGAATCCTTTACAGAAGCTTGCAACACTTCTGGTACTCAAAACATATTGTGACTGCTACACCTTAAAAAACAGGGAAAAAACCTGAACTGGGAGAACTGGCTGCTCCCCTTCCATTGTTAAACTGTTACTCTTTGGCACCTCTGCCTTTACAACCACTCTTCTAAAAAAAACAAGGACAAAGTAACCTTTTTAAAGTGATAGCATCGTCAAGACTAACCTACTGGTATAATTGGAGAGATTACCAACATAGTGGATGGGGTTAGCAAGATTGAATCCTTCAATTGGCCGTGTTCAACCTTATTGATCAGCAATTATGACAATGTTTGCTTTCTTTGGGAAAAGAGAAGATTTTTGAAGGAACCTAATGGAAACTTTCCAGATTTCAGAGAGAGTTTATAGCAGTTTCCTGTGGTGAGACTATCAGATGAGAGATGTTCAAATGAGGTCTGGAATAAGGAGAAAAAAGCACAGGTCACAATTGTATGAACTAGAGGTCAGATTTGGGTGATAAATTACTGGAAATATATCACAGAAGTGGACACTTACCCAATTAACTGCAGTCAACAGACAAGTAAATATTTTATCGATTCAGTTTTGCTTCTCTTCCCTAATTGCTTTCTGAGCATAAGTCTGCATAGCTGTCAACCCAGTTTCCATTATCCAGGAGTGAGCTTTGAGCAACAATGGTAAGCTGTTTAATACACGGAGTGTCATGATAATTCCTAGTTTTATCTGTGCTAAGATTTCACTTTCGGATCAAAAACAGAAGTTGCTGGAAAAGCTCAGCAAGTCTGGCAGCATCTGTGAAGAAAAAAATCAAGTTGACATGACAGGTCCAGTGACCCTTCTTCGGAATGGCTCTGAGGAAAGGTCACCAGACCCAAAACATTAACTCTGAATTTTTCTTCACAGATGCTGCCAGACCTGCTGAGCTTTTCCAACAACTTCTGTTTTTGTTCCTGATTTACAGCATCTGCAGTTCTTTCAGTTTTCACTATGTGATCACAGCTCCTGGCCAGTTTTCTGCATCCTCAACTAGTAGCTCTGAAGACTACCCTGTTGCCACTTTGGCCATCATTGGGGAGTTCAGCACAGATCAGAAACTGGAGACCCACCTCTTCAGTGTGACTGCGAGTTGCATTTCTAGAAAGAGTAAAGGGCTGAAGGATATGAGACCATAGTTAAGTAAGGCTGGTCTATCAAGAAAAGATGGACAGATGACCATTCTCATTACTCTTACTGTTAATTAAACACTTTGCAAGTGCATCTTTATGATATATTTCTTGTTGCAATTGTTTGTGTGAAGATACCTTTTATATGCTTCACAAAACACATTGCAAAATGCATAGAACTAAATATGGGTTGATGTTGTCCCAAAGGTAAACTATTTATTTGTGTGTTTAGATTGACAGTAGCGAAAGGATTAGACTGGTTAATCAATGAATTTTCATTTTATTTCCATTGCATGTACTCTCACTATCAGGAGGATTGTATTCTTTGCACATTTCAGCACATTTTCTCTGGCGGCTATGCGGCTGGATATTATGCCTATGAATGGGCAGAGGTGCTTGCCCTGGATGCATTTGCAGCCTTCGAGGAGATTGGTTTGCAAAATCGAAATGCAGTATCTGAAATTGGACACAGGTGTGTTGACTGTTATAGAAACAACAAAAAAAGTCATAGGGAGCCAAAGCCCCTTCGTAATACGAGGAAACATCCATGCTGGGAATTTCTGCCAGATCTTTCTGGTGGAAGATTGGTAGAATCCCTCAAAGAATGTCCAGCGATGCCTTTGTTCAGTGACTTGCACCAATTACTAGCCCCAGTTACCCCCACCCTGCAGGATAGATTCAGAGAGAGGTTCAAATCAACAGCTGGACTGACACTGGAGGAGGCGCTGTTTTCAAATTGTGTTTTCTGTTGCTCCACTTAATTCAGATGTTAAATGACAGCTTCTCCCTCCCAACTGCTTCTGATGCTCCAAGTTCTTGTGGCCTGTGTAAAATTGGGGTCAGAAAACTGCACAGTATAATGACAAAAGACAGAATATTTCTATGGTGTCTTTCATGACCTCAGGTCATTCTGAAGCACATTACAGATCATTAGGTACCTAGTGATGTGCCACCGGGCTCAGCGCCGGGGCCTCAACTCGTTACAATTTATAGAAATGATTTGCATGAAGGGACAAAAGGTATGATAGCTAAATTTGCTGATGACAGAAAAATAAGTAGGGAAATGAGTTGTGAAGCGGACATAAGGAACCTGCAAAGGGATATAGATAAATTATTTGAATGGACAAATATCTGACAAGTGGCTATAATGTGGAAAATGTGAACTTGTCCATTTTGACAGAGAAACTAAAATAGAAGCATATTATCTAAATGGTGAGAGAACGTAGAATCCTCAGTGTGGGCAGACCATTCAGCCCAACACGTCCACAAAGACCTTCTGATGAGCATCCCACTCAGACCGACCCCCTGACCCCATCCCTGTATTTCCCATGGCTAACACACCAGACCTACACATCCCTGAACACTATGGACAATCTAGCGTGGCCAGTCTTTTCTTGACTTACACATGTTTGGACTGTGGGAGGAAACTGGAGCCCTGGCGGAAACCGACACAGACACGGGGAGAACATACAAACTCCATATCAACAGTCGCCCAAGGCTGGAATTGAACCCAGGTCGCTGGTACTGTGAGGCAGTGGTGCTAACCACTGAGCTCCAGTGCTCTGAGATGTAGCACAATCTAGGTGTCCTAGTGCATGGCAGTATTGGCTGGACTGCTGGTTTGCAAGCAGAGTGATGCCAAAAGCATGTGTTCAATTCGTGCACCAGCTTGGTTACCATGAAGGACTCTTCTTCTTAACCTATCTCCTCACCCGAGATGTGGTGACCCTCAGGTTAAAACATTACCCATCATCCATCCCTAATGGGAAAGCAGCCCAATTGTCCGGTAGAATTATAGCAACTTTACTTTTCATCTTGTGCATGATTCACAGGAAATTAGTATGCAGTTATAGCGAGTAATTATAATGTGCAGGTGCTGGTGTTGGACTGGGGTGGACAAAGTCAGAAGTCACATGACACTAGGTTATAGTCCAACAGGTTTATTTGAATACACAAGCTTTTGGAGCACTGTTTCTTCATCAGGTGAAGTGGAGAGAGGCACACAGACACAGAATATATAGGCAGGGAAGTAATGGCAAGATAACTCCAGGTAATTAAGACTTTCAATAGATAAGTACAAATAATGTGAGTGGCGTGTCGACAGGCTGAATAACAAGTCTTTGCAGGTGATCAAAAAGTGTCAAACGGTGTGAATAAATAGCTGAATAGCAAGTGAAGGGATGATCTGTGAACCAATTAATTAAGGCAGAGAGATAATTAGAAAACATCAAAAATAAGATGGTGCTAGAGACAAACCATGATAACACGATAGGTATCAGAGACACATGTTGAGGGTCTAATGAAAGTAACAAGTAATCCAAAACTATACAAACTAATTAAGGTAGAGAGACAATAACAACTTATCAAGGTAATGGTGTCAAAACAGAATAATAAGGAAGATTTTACAAACACAAAACAGTATGTTTGGTTACATGTAGCATGGCATGAACCCAAGATCATGGTTGAAGCTATCCTCATAGGTACGGAACTTAGCTATAGTTTCTGCTTGGCAATTCCGCGTTCATAGCATCACAGAATCCCTACAGTGTGGAAACTTGCCCTTTGGCCCAACAAGTCCACACTGACCCTCAGAGCATCTCACTCAGACCCATCCCTGAACACTAACCTGCATATCTTTGGCCTGTGGGAGGAAACCCACACAGACTCAGGGAGAACGTGCAAATTCCACACAGACAGTTGCCCAAGGGTAGAATCGAACCCCGGGTCACTGGCGCTGTGAGGCAGCAGTGCTAACCACTGACCCACCATGTTGTTGTGTATCTCAAAGGCTGCCTTGGAGGATGCTTACCTGAAGATCAGAGGCTGAATGTCCTTGACCACTGAAGTACTCACCGACTGGGAGGGAACGTTACTGCCTCTTGATTGTTGCGCAGTGTCCATTCATCCATTGTCAAAGTGTCTGCCTGGTTTTGCCAATATACTATGCCTCGCGGCATCCTTTTCTACAGTGTATGAGGCAGACAGTGTTGGCCAAATCACATGAGTATGTACCATGCATATGGTAGGTTGTGTTCCCACGTGTGATGGTAGTATCAATGTCGATGATCTGGCATGTCTTGCAGAGGTTGCCATTGGCAGGGTTGTGAGGTGTCATGGTCACTGTTGTCCTGAAGGCTGGGTAGTTTGTTGCAAATAATGGTCTGTTTGAGGTTAGGCAGCTGTTTGAAGATGAGAAGTGGAGGCATAGGGATGACCTTGGCGAGATGTTCATCATCATCAATGACATTTTAAAGGCTGCAAAGAACATGGCGTAATTTCTACACTCCAGAGAAGTACAGGATGATGAAGTGTACTGTATTGGTCATGTCCCATGTCTATCTTCTGAGGACTTCACTGTAGTTTTTTGCAAGAAGTTCTTTGCAGGAAAGGGTGCCCTGAGTCATGATATATTGGCAAGACCATGCAGATGCTATGACAACAGGTGAACAGAAACTGCACAATAACCGCGAGGCAGGAGTATTCCCTCCCAGTCGGGGAACACTTCAGCGATCAAAGACATTCAGCTTCCAATCTTTGGGTAAGCGTCCTCAGAGGAGGCCTTCGAAATACACAACATTGCAGAATTGCCAAGCAGAAACTGATAGCCAAGTTCTGTACCCATGAGGATGGCCTCAACCGTGATCTTGGGTTCATGTCGCGCTACACGTAACCCCACCACTTTGCACCTGACAGCAGCATGGGATGCCATTCATCTTGGCTGGGAATTTATCCATTTTTAAGCCCGACAGAGCCTCTAATACCTCCTCATTTCCTGTGTCAAACTGTGCAAGTCCCTCACAGTCCCTTTTCCTGAATTCCACATCTACATTCTCCTTTTCCAGAGTGAAGGCTGAACAAAAGTATTCATTTGACACCCTTCTAATATCCTGTGGCTTCATGCACAAGTTAACCTCTTCCCTTTAATGTATTTATAAAAGATTCTCCCTAATCCTGTTCACAAGTCCTTTTACATGCCCCCTTTTTGCTCTTCTAATTGCTTTCTTTAGTTCCCTTCTGCACTTCATGTATTCCTCTAGGGCTGCAGCTCTCTTTGGAGTTGCTAAAAGCCCTACTTTTCTTCCTCATTCAATCCTGAATTGTCTTAGGATTCTCTGAACTTATTGCTCCTACTTTTCTCCCTTAATGGTACATGTTGGACCTGTACTCTCCCCAGTTCCTTTTTGAATGCCCCCACTGCTCCACTGTGGACTTACCCACAAGGCACTGTTCCCAGTCAAGTGTGGTCAGATCCTGTTTTATTTTAATAAAATCCAAAGCCATCTTTTCCCTTGTCAGTGACAAATTTGAACCATTCTGTTTGTGTATAGCTATTGCTAAAATGCTTCCCCCACCGCCCCCAGTCGCCACATTGAATATTTGCCCAGCTTCTTTCCCCAGAACCAGATCCAGCTTTATGCCATCTCTTGGTGGGCCTTCTATGTATTGATACAAAAATTCCCCTGGATACACTTCAAGAAATCTGCCCCCTCTAAACCCTTAACACTATGACTGTCTTAATTTATGTTGGGAAGTTGAAATCCCGCAGTATAATTACCCAATTACTCTTACACACCTCTGAACTACTGACATATTTACTCCTCTATTTCCTGTTGACTCTTTGGGGGCCTATAATACACTCCCAATAGTAGCTGCCCACTTAACATTCTTAAGTTCTACCCATAACACCTCGTTTGAGGACCCTTCCAAGATATCATGTCTCCCTATTGTAGTTAGTAACTTCAAAACTAATAGTGCTGCACCACCATCCTTTTTACATCCTCCTGTGCCTTGCCTAAGGATCCTAAGTTCTGGAATGTTAAATTGCCAGCCTAGCCCTTCCCTCAACCATGTTTCTGTGATAGCACCAATGTCATACCTCCATGTGTCAATCCATGCCGTCAGTTTTACCTATTACACTCTTAGCGCTAAAGGAAAGACCATCAAGCCTTGCCTTATTCTCTTGACACTTAACATAGCGGGACTCACTGTGGCTTGCTTCCTTTGCTGTAGCATGACGTGTCTCTGTTTCTTACGTATTCTGTGCCCCCTCCCCTGCCAGACTAGTTTAAACTTCTTTCAACAGCACTAGCAAACCTACCTGCAAGGATATTGGTCCCAGTGTGGTTCAATTGCAGATTGTCCTATTTGTACATGCCCCACCTTCCCCAGATATGGTCCCAATGATCCAAGAATCTAAAACTCTCCCTCTTCCACCAACTGTTGGGCCACACATTCATCTGTTCCATTTTCCTGTATCTAAACTCACTAGCATGTGGCACCAGAGTAATCCAGAGATTACAACTATTGAAGTATTGCTTTTTATTCCATAGCTGAGCTCCCTGAATCTTGATGCAAAACATTATTCCTCACTTTGCCCATGTCATTGGTGTCAACATGTACCACGACCTCTAACTCATCACCCTCCCGTTTCAGTCATTCAGTGACATCCCTGATCTTAACTGATTTCAAACAACCATAACCATCTTCTTTCCTGCCAAGGAGGATTCCAACCTTGACGCCACACTTGATCAAATGCAGCCATGATGTCAAGAGCTGTCACTCTCACCTCACCTCTGGACTTCAGCTATTTTGTGCATGTTTGATCCAAGGCTGTAAATGAGGTCAGGAGCTGAGTGGCCCTGGTGACACGCAAACTGAGTATCACTGAGCAACTGACGCTTGTTGGCGTTGTTGATGACAACTTCCATCACTTTACTGATGATTGAGAATAGACTGATGGGATGGTAATTGGCCGGGTTGGATTTGTCCTGCTTTTTGTGTACAGGACATACCTGGGCGATTTTCCACATTATCAGGTAGATGCTAATGTTGTAACTGTACTGGAAGAGCTTGGCTAGGGGTGCAGCAAGTTCAGGAGCACAAGTCTTCAGTAGTATTGCCAGGATGGTGTCAGGGCCCATGGTCTTTGCATTATCCAATGTCTCCAACTATTTCTTGATATCACGTGGAGTGAATTGAATTAGCTGAAGACTGGTATCTGTGATGCTGGGGACCTCTGGAAGAGGCCAAAATGGATCATCCACTCAGCGTTTCTGGCTGAAGATTGCTGTGAATGCATAGCCTTATATTTTACACTGATGTGCTGGGCTCTTCCAACATTGAGGATGGGGATATTTGTGGAGTCTCCTTCAAAGTGAGTTGTTTAATTATGCACCACCATTCATAACTGGATGTGGCAGAACTGCAGAACTTAGATATGATCCGTTGGTTATGGGATCACTTAAGTCTGTCTGTTACTTGCTGCTTCTGTTGTTTGATGAGCAAGTAATTCTGTTTTGTGGCTTCAGCAGGTTGACACCTCATTATCCTGCACCATGTGGGAAATCCTACATGCTGTTATTGTTCCGGGTGACCACGTGCAGGTCATGCCCCTCGCTGCAGCAACACAAGCTGTGGACTTTGGAGCTTGAAAGTTGGGCACAACAGGGCATTCGTGAGGCTGAGAAGTTTACGGATCATACATTTCAGGATCTGGGCACCCCACAGCTTAAGAGAGACCAGGCAGGCAGAAAAAGGGGACCAGGGAGTGAGGGAATTCCGTGAGTGCATCACACTTACAAACTGTTTTTCATCCTTGGAAAACAGTGACGGTATGATTCCTGTGTGGAGGCCGGCTAGAGCCAAGGCCATAGCTTTATGGGTGCTGCAGCTGCTCTGAGGGGGTGAAGGAAGAAGGTTGGGAATGGCAAAATTGGTAATAGACCTGTTAATGAGTGGAGACTGCTACAGCCATAGACAGGTCCTGAGGATGGTATATTGCCTCCCAGTGGCAGACTCAAAGGTGTCAAAGAACAAAGAACAAAGAAAATTACAGCACAGGAACAGGCCCTTCGGCCCTCCAAGCCTGCGCCGATCAAGATCCTCTGTCTAAACCTGTCATCTATTTTCTAAGGGCCTGTATCCCTTTGCTCCCTGTCCATCCATGTACCTGTCCAGATACATCTTAAAAGACACTAACGTGTCTGTGTCTACCACCTCCGCTGGCAATGTGTTCCAGGCACCCACCACCCTCTGCGTAAAGAACTTTCCACGCATATCTCCTGTAAACTTTCCTCCTCTCACTTTGAACTCATGACCCCTAGTAATTGAGTCCCCCACTCTGGGGGGGGGAAAGCTTCTTGCTGTCCACCTTGTCTATACCCCTCATGATTTTGTAGACCTCAATCAGGTTCCCCCCTCAATCTCCATCTTTCTAATGAAAATAATCCTAGTCTACTCAACCTTTCTTCATAGCTAGCCCCCTCCATACCAGGCAACATCCTGGTGAACCTCCTCTGCACCCTCTCCAAAGCATCCACATCCTTTTGGTAATGTGGCGACCAGAACTGTATGCAGTACTCTAAATGTGGCCGAACCAAAGTCTTATACAACTGTAACCTGTCCTGCCAACTCTTGTACTCAATAGCCCGTCCGATGAAGGAAAGCATGCCGTGTGCCTTCTTGACCACTCTATTGACCTGCGTTGCCACTTTCAGGGAACAATGCACTTGAACACCCAGACCTCTCTGTACATCAATTTTCCCCAGGGCTTTTCCATTTACCGTAGTGTTCGCTCTTGAATTAGATCTTCCAAAATGCATCACCTCGCATTTGCCCGGATTGAACTCCATCTGCCATTTATCTGCCCAACTCTCCAATCTATCTATATTCTGCTGTAATCTCTGACAGTCCCCTTCACTAGCTACTACTCCACCAATCTTCGTGTCATCTGCAAACTTGCTAATCAGACTACCTCTACCTTCCTCCAAATCATTTATGTATATCACAAACAACAGTGGTCCCAGCACAGATCCCTGTGGAACACCACTGGTCACAGGTCTCCAATTTGAGAAACCCCGTTCCACTACTACTCTCTTTGTCTCCTGTTGCCTAGGCAGTTTTTTATCCATCTAGCTAGCACACCCTGGACCCCATGCGACTTCACTTTCTCCATCAGCCTGCCATGGGGAACCTTATCAAATGCCTTACTGAAGTCCATGTATATGACATCTACAGCCTTTCCCTCATCAATCAACTTCGTCACGTCCTCAAAGAATTCCATTAAGTTGGTAAGACATGACCTTCCCTGCACAAAACCATGTTGTCTATCACTGATAAGCCCATTTTCTTCCGAATGGGAATAGATCCTATCCCTCAGCATCTTCTCCAGCAGCATCCCTACCACTGATGTCAGGCTCACCGGTCGATAATTACCTGGATTATCCCTGCTACCCTTCTTAAACAAGGGGACAACATTAGCAATTCTCCAGTCCTCCGGGACCTCACCCGTGTATAAGGATGCTGCAAAGATATCTGTTAAGGCCCTGGCTATTTCCTCTCTCGCTTCCCTCAATAACCTGGGATAGATCCCATCAGGACCTGGGGACTTGTCCGCCTTAATGCCTCTTAGGATACCCAACACTTCCTCCCTCCTTATGCCGATTTGACCTAGAGTAATCAAACATCTATCCCGAACCTCAACATCCGTCATGTCCCTCTCCTTGGTAAATACCGATGCAAAGTACTCGTTAAGAATGTCACCCATTTTCTCTGACTCAACGCATAACTTTCCTTCTTTGTCCTGATGTGGGCCAATCCTTTCTCTAGTTACCCTCATGCTCTTTATATATAAATAAAAGGCTTTGGGATTTTCCTTAACCAAGTTTGCTAAAGATATCTCATGTCCCCTTTTAGCCCTCTTAATTCCTCTTTTCAGATTTGCCCTACATTCCCGATATTCTTCCAAAGCTTCGTCTGTCTTCAGTCACCTAGACCTTATGTATGCTTCCTTTTTCCTCTTAGCTAGTCTCACAATTTCACCTGTCATCCATGGTTCCCCAATCTTGCCATTTCTATCCCTCATTTTCACAGGATCATGCCTCTCCTGCACGCTAATCAACCTCTCTTTAAAAGCCTCCCACATATCAAATGTGGATTTACCTTCAAACAGCTTCTCCCAATCTATATTCCCCAGATCCTGCCGAATTTTGGTATAGTTGGCCTTCCCCCAGTTTAGAACTCTTCCTTTAGGACCACTCTCATCTTTGTCCATGAGTATTGTAAAACTTATAGAATTGTGCTCACAGAACAGCTGCATTTTGAAGGAGTGAGTAAATAGCCAGAGAGTTGGCCCATGTTGTGACACAGGCAGAAAGAGAAATGGAGACCTGTGAGCAGTCTTTAGGGAGTTAAGTAGGAAATTGAAAACTAGGACTTCGAAGATAGTTAATAGCCAGGTTACTGCTGGTGCCACACAGCAATGAGTTTAGGAAAAGTAAGACAGAACAGCTGATGAAGAGTTTCAACCTGAAATATTGACTTAGATGCTCCTTGGACAGCATCTGCTTTTCCAGGCTCACACCTGTAGATTCTGGCTTCCAGCATCTGCAGTCCTTTTTGTCTCCAAGTACAGATGAATGCATGGCTGGAGACTTGGAGCAGGAGGAAGGGCTTTAGATTCCTGAGGCATTGGGACCATTTCTGTGGGAAGAGGGACCTACTAAAATTGGATGGGTTACATCTGAAGAGGAACGTGACGCACATCCTCGCAGGGAGGTTTGCTAATGCTAATGGGGGGGATTTAAACTAGATTGGCAGAGTCCTGGGATCCTGACAAGTAGTTCAGCGAAGAGAGAAGCTGAGGTGGATTAAAAATTAAAGTGTGAGTAAGTGAGTTTGAAGACAGAGGAAACGTAGACTAGACAAGAAAGAAGTAAGTTTAACATAGCTAAATGGAATATATTTTAATGCAACCAGCCTGAGGAATAAGACAGATGAGCTGAATGTGTAGATAGGCCCATGGGGTATGATATCATAGCTATTACCAAGACTAGTTTAACAACATGGGTGGGCTTCAGTGAGGAGGGCGATCAGCAGTGAGGTTAGGGTAAGGTAAGTTTCTATTCTTTGTCTTAGTGAAAAGGGGTAGAGATGGCAGTTAGGGCAGTGTTGTGCTCCTCCTGTAAGATATGGGAGATCAGGGAACAGTATAGTGTCCCTGAAGACTATGTCTGCAGGAAATGTAACCGGCTGCAGCTCCTCACAGACTGCATCGTTTGGTTGGAAAGGCAGTTGGACTGAAAGGCAGATGAGCATATGGGAGCGGAGCACGTGACAGACATTAGTTACAGTGATGTGGTCAGGTGGATGGGCGACTGTTAGGAGAGGCAGGCAGGTAGTGCAGGAGTCTCCCGTGGCGATTCTCCTTTCCAATAGGAATTGTTTTGGATAATGCTGGGGGTGGGGGGGGGGGGAATAGCCTCTCAGGGGAGTATAACAACAGCAGTCAGGCACCACAACTGCCTCTGCTGTAGAACAGGGTTAGACGAAGCCCAAGCGAGTGATAGTAGTAGGGGACTCACTCGTCAGGGACACAGACAGGTGTTTCAATGGCTGCAATCTGAGACTGCAGATGGTGTGTTGCCTCCATGGTGCCAGGATCAAGGACGTCTCTGAGCAGTTACATGAAATTCTTAAGTGGGAGGTGAGCAGCCAGAGGTCATTGTACATATTGGTATCAATGATATAGGTAGGAAAAGGCATGAGGTCCTGAAGGGTGATCATGGGGAGTTAGACAGAAGATTAAAATGCAGGACCTCAAGGGTAGTAATTTCTGGACTACTTCCAGTGCCACGTTAGCGAGAGTAGGAATAGGAGGATTTGGCTGATAAATGCATGGCTTTAGATCTGGTTTGGGGGCAGGGATTCAGGTTCTTGGACCATTGGGATCTTTACTAGGGTAGGGGTGACTTATACAAGAGGGACTGGTTGCACCTGACCTGGAGGGGGACTAATTTCCTGGTGGGGAGAGCCAGGAAATGGGTTTAAACTGGTCTGGCAGGGGGATGGGAGTGGGGTGGGTGGGGGGGTTTGGGGGCGCTATCCAAAGCAATAGGGAGACAAAAGAGGAAGTTGTGGACAGTACAGAGGTTAATGAGAGCAAGTTATATAGTAAAGGCAGTGTTGGTAATCCCAATATAGACAGGGCAGGCAAGAGTATGACAGGAAGCAAGGGAAATCTGGGTTAAACTGTATTTATTTCAGTGCGATAGGCCTGACAGGTAAGGCATGAATGTGTACATGGGACTGGGAAGTTATAGCTATAGATATTATAGCTATAGAAACATGGCCGAGGGAGGAACAGGACTGGCAGCTCAATGTTCTGGGGTAAAGATACCATAGGAAGGATAGAAGTGGAGGCAAAAGAGGAGGGGGAGTTGTGTTTTTGGTTAAGGAGAACATTCATGGCAGTACAGAGAGAAGACATTCTTGAGGATTTGTTCACTGAGTCTGCATGGGTAGAACTGAGAAATAAAATGGGGAGGTTACTTTGATAGCATTGTACTATAGGCTCCCAATAGTCAGCAGGAGATTGAGGAGCAAATATGTAAGGCGATCACAGAGAGTTGAGGTTGGTTGGCTCACCGAGCTGGTTTGTTGATCCGCAGACACTTTATTACCATGCTGGGTAATGAAACGTCTGCGGAACAACAAACCAGCTCGGTGAGCCAACCAATCTCAACACCCACAAACTGAGCTACAAATAAGCTCCAAAACCTTAGAGATCACAGAGAGCTGCAAGAATAATAGGGTTGTAATTATTAGGGGACTTTAACTTTCCTAACATTGACTGAAACTGCCATAGTGTTATGGGCTTGGATGAAAAGAAGTTTGTTGTGTGTGTGTGTTTAGGAAGAATTTCTCATGCAGTACGTAAATGGCCCTACTGAAGAAGGTGCAAAACTTGATCTTCTCTTGGGAAATAAGGCAGGGCAAGTGATGAAAGTGTTAGTAGGGGAGGACTTTAGGACCAGTGATCATAATTTCATGATTTTTAAAATAGCTACGGAATAGGACAGGTCTGGTCCACAGTTAAAATTCTAAACTGGGGCAAGGCCAATTTTGATGGTCTCAGGCAGGAACTTTCAAAAGTTGACTGGGGGAGGCTCTTTGCAGCCAAAGGAATGCCTGGTAAATGGGAGGCTTTCAAAAGTGGGTTAATGAGTGTTCAGGCCAGCATGTTCCTGTTAGAGTGAAGGGTAAGGCTGGCAGAAGTAGGAAACCCTGGATGATTAGAGTTGTTGAGGCCCTGGTCTTCAAAATGAAGGAGGCATATGTCATGTATTGCAGCAGGGATCAAATGAATTCCTTCAGGAGTATAGAGGGTATCAGAGTACACAAGCGAGAAATCAGGGAGCTAAAAGGGCACATGATAGAGTCATTGGCAGATAGAGTCATAGAGGTGTACAGCATGGAAACTCTTTCAGTCCAATTCTTCCATGCTGACCAGATATCCTAAATTAATCTAGTCTCATTTGCCAGCATTTGGCCCACATCCTTTTAAACCATTCCTATTCATATACCCATCCAGATGCCTTTTGAATATTGTAATTGTACCAGCATCCACCATTCCTCTGGCAGGTTATTCCATACGCACACCACCCTCTGTATGAAAAAAGTTGACTCTCCGGTCCCTTTTAAAACTTTCTCCTCTCACCTTAAACCTATGACCTCTAATTTTGGACTCCCCAACCCCCAGGGAAAAGACCTTGGCTATTCACTCCATCCATGTCCCTCATGATTTTGTAAACCTGTATAAAGCCACCACACAACATCTGACGCTCCAGGGAAAATAGCCCCAGTCTATTCAGCCTGTCCTTATAGTTCAAACCGTCCAACTCTGACGACATCCATGTAAATCTTTTCTCAACCTTTTTAGGTTTCACAACATCCTTTCTATTGTAGGAAGACCAGAATTGCATGCAATCTTAGAAAAGTGGCCCAACCAATGTCCTGAGCAAGTGTAACGTGACCTGTCAACTCCTATACACAATGCACTGACTAATAAAGGCAAACGTACCAAACTCTGCTTTCACTATCCTGTTGATCTAGGACTCCACTTTCAAGAAACTATGAGCCTGCACTAAGGTAAAGGAGAATCCAAATACATTCTACAAGCTCACGAACGACAAAAGAGAAACCAGGAAGAGAATAGGGCTTCTTAAAGATCAATTAGGTTATCCGCATGTGGAGCCACAAGAGATGGGTGAGGTCCTAAATGAATATTTCCTGTCAGTATTTACCATTGAGAGAGGTATGGATGCTACAGAAATAACAACGTCTTGAAGAGTGGCCACATTACAGAAGAGGAGGTGCTGGAAGTCTTCAAATGCTTCAAGGTAGATAAATCCCCGGACTGGATGAAGTGTATCTCAGGACTTTGTGGGAGGCTAGGGAGGAAATTGTGCTGCCCCTAGCTGAGATATTTGTATCGTTGACAGTCACAGGTGAAGTGCTGAAAGATTGGAGGGTGGCTAATGTTGTGCCAGTTTGTAAGAATGGCTGTGGGGAAATGCTTGGGAATTACAGACCAGTGAGCCTTATGTTTGTGGTGGGTAAGTTGTTCGAGGGAATTCCGAGATACAGGATCTACAGGCATTTGGAAAGGCAAGGACTCATTTGGGATGGCTTTGTGTGTAGGAAATTGTGTCTCACGAATTTGATTGAGTTTTTTGAAGGGGTGACCCAAGAAAGTAGACGAGAGCAGTGTGGTAGACATTGTTTAGACTTTAGCAAAGTATTTAACAAGGTACCACATGGTAGGCTGTTAAGTAAGGTTAAATCTCACAGGAACCAGGGAGAGCTAACCAATCGGATACAAAATTGGCTTGACAGTTGAAGACTGAGGTGGTGGGAAAAGGTTGTTTTTCAGACTGGAAGCCTGTAACCAGAGTGCTTCAAAGTGCTCTGATCAGTGTTACAGGATGTCATGTCTTGCCACTGATGCTCTTCAGGAGGTTTTGGGTTTGATATGCTGGTCCTTAAGCTTCTTATGTCATCAGTGTCATTCTACAGTTAGTTGTTTGATGTACTGGTCATTTCAGATGCTCTTCAGTTTACGAGGAGAGGTGTTGTATGCTTGATAGTTGGCCGTCTTTTTCTCGTGGCTGGACGGTTGAGCTAGGTGAGGCTGAGGAGCTGCCCTTTTCATTGCTCACGGAAGTTGGATTTCCTTGTCATTTCCATCAAACCTATTCTTGTTCTTCTTGGTGCTGGTCCAATGGCCTTGTTTGAAGTACCAGTAGTACAGCTTTGATGTGTTCTTCTGGAGTGGAGCCAACATTGAGGTCCTGGTGTCTCAGTCTGTTCTAAGGCTGTTTGATACCTACTTTTGCAAGATGAGGTTTTCAGGTTGCTGAAATTCTTGAAACTTCTTTGATGAGTTGTCCATTCTTAGAATTGCACTTGAAATGGAAGTTCAGCTTTGAGCAAATGAGCAGGTGATCTGTATGACATTCAGCAGTGGGCATGTCTCCAATATGGTGGCATCCTTTAGATTACATTGTAGCCTATCATGTGCCAGTGTTTAGAGTGAATGGTCTGGAAGTGAGTTTTTTTGTTGAAAGAAAGTATCATAGAATCATAGAGGTCTACAGTACAGAAAAAGACCCTTTGGCCCATTGCATTTGAGTCGGTCAAAACCAACTACCTAACTATTCTAATCCCATTTTCCAGCACTATAAAAATTTGGATTGAAGATCTCATGTTTACGAGGCAGGTGCCTTAACACTCTTAAGTCACATGACCTGTTGATTTTGGAGAGCTACTTTTAAGTACAGAGTTCCAAGAGCAAACATCATTTTTAATGCAGTTTCCAATTCCATGTTCTGAATATTCCTTCCAGGCTGTCATGGCCAACTCTGGCCTGGAAAGCGCCGAGGAAGACAATTTTGTCCTTGGGAGGGAAATTCTGAATGAGTTCACAAAGATTTTGGAATTTATCCCTGTCATCCGAGTTAGCAAAGTCAGAAGTCACACAACATCAGGGCAGGAGTACAAACCCTAATGAAGGCTGCAGCTGTTGGCGTTGGAGGCAGAGACACAGTTGTGCAAAGTGACCAGTTGTGCATAGGCAACAGCTCCCCGATAGGTTCCTGGACAGATACACAGCTTAGGGGTTTCAATAGAGGTTGAGAAGCCTGTGGACATCAGAAAGAGCAGGCTCTTTGTCTCCACTTCTCTGCATTAAAAGTACCTGAAGGTTGAAGAAAACCAGTTATTTTCTCCCATCAATTGCTACAAGCTGTTGCTTTTAACCAGTCTTTGTAATTAGTGTACTCATGACTGTATGCCTCCTGCAAGTAAGTGAACAAACCTGGAGAAAGGAGATTGAAGAATGGAAGGTATTGGGAAGCAAGAAGAACATCTCATCAAACTCTGTGGATTAGTGTGCTTTTGAACTGTGTTTTCCCAGTTTTTATTTCTCCACTTTTTTTTAAATGTGGGAATAGGGGTTTAAAGGGGTTAAGTTCTGAGTAACAGACGTGTATATTGATGATTTATAGTTTTGTTTGATTCCATCACATAGGTAAATTACATAGAACATAGAACAATACAGCACAGTACAGGCCCTTCGGCCCACTATGTTGTGCCGAACTTTTACCCTAAACCTAAGGTCTACCTAACCTCTACCCCTACCTTATACTATCATCCATATGCCCCTAACGAGGCCGACTCCACTACCCTCTCCGGCAATGCGTTCCACGCCCCTACCACTCTCTGAGTAAAGAGCCTACCTCTGACATCTCCCCTGTATCTACCTCCACTCACTTTAAAACTATGCCCCTTCGTAATAGCTGCCTCCACCCTAGGAAGAAGTCTCTGGCTGTCCACTCTATCTATACCTCTGATCATTTTGGACACCTCTATCAGGTCACCTCCCATCCTTCGTTGTTCTAAAGAGAAAAGCCCTAGCTCTCTCAACCTTTCCTCGCAAGACCTTCCCTCTATTCCCGGCAACATCCTGGTAAATCTCCTCTGCACCTTTTCCAATGCTTCCACATCTTTCCTGTAATGAGGTGACCAGAACTGGACACAATACTCCAGATGTGGTCGAACCAGGGTCTTGTATAGCTGGAGCATAACTTCACAGCTCTTGAACTCAATCCCTCTGTAAATGGAAGCTAACACACCATACGCCTTCTTAACAACTCTATCCACCTGGGTGGCAGCTTTCAGGGAACTGTGGACATGAACCCCAAGATCCTTCTGCTCCTCCACACTGCCAAGAATCTTTCCATTAACCCTGTATTCTGCTTTCAAAGTTGTCCTTCCAAAATGAATCACCTCACACTTTTCAGGGTCAAACTCCATCCGCCACTCCTCAGCCCAGCTCTGCATCCTATCAATGTCCCTTTGTAACCTAGAACAGCCCTCCGCACAATCCACAACGTGACCAACCTTTGTATCGTCCGCAAACTTGCTAATCCACCCTTCCACTCCTTCATCCAAATCATTTACAAAAATCACAAATAGAAGAGGATCCAGAACAGATGCTTGTAGTACAACACTCGTAACTGAGCACCATGTTAAATAGTGTCCATCCACTACCACCCTTTGTCTTCTAAGGGTCAGCCAATTCTGAATCCACATTTCCCCCATACCGTGCCTTCTTACCTTTTGCATGAGCCTACCGTGGGGAACCTTATCAAACGTCTTACTTAAATCCATGTATACCACATCCACTGCTCTATCTTCATCCACGTGTTTGGTAACCTCTTCAAAGAATTCAGTAAGGTTTGTGAGGCATGATCTACCCCTCACAAATCTATGCTGACTATCACGAATCAAATTGTGCCTTTCCAAGTGGTCATAAATCCTGTCTCTCAGAGCCCTTTCCAATAATTTGCCCACCACTGATGCAAGACTAACTGTTCTGTAATTTCCGGGGTTATCCCTATTCCCTTTTTTGAACAAGGGAACGTTTGCCTTTTTACAATCTTCCAGCACTATATCCATGGACAGTGAGGACAAAAAGATCATCGCCAAAGGCCCTGTGATCTCGTCCCTCGCTTCCCATAGAATCCTTGGATAAATTCCATCAGGCCCGGGGGACTTATCTATCTTCAACTTCCTCAGAATTCCTAGCACATCTTCTTTACTAACATCAACCTCCTTTAGCCTACCTGCCTGTTTCACAACGTCCTCCTCTACAACTAGGTCCCTCTCAGTTGTGAATACTGAAGAAAAGTATTCATTAAGGACCTCCTATCTCTTCAGACTCTGTGCACAAATTCCCTTTATGATCCTTGATCGGCCCTACCCTTTCTCTGGTCATTCCCTTTTTCTGCACATACGTGTAAAAAGCCTTGGAGTTTTCCATGATCCTATCTCCGTGATGTCTCGGATCGTGCCTTTGGGGTCCTGAAGGGAGACGGTGACCAGCCCCAAGTTGTGGTCCACATAGGTACCAATAACATAGGTAGAAAGAGGGATAGGGACATAAGGCAGGATTTCAGGGAGCTAGGGTGGAAGCTGAGAGCTAGAACAAACAGAGTTGTTATCTCTGGTTTGTTACCTGTGCCACGTGATAGCGAGGCAAAGAACAGGGAGAGATATCAGCTGAACACGTGGGTGCAGGGATGGTGCGGGAGGGAGGGTTTCAGGTATATGGATAACTGGGGCTCATTCTGGGGAAGGCGGGACCTCTACAAACAGGACGGTCTTCACTTGAACCAGAGGGGTACTAATATCCTGGGTGGGAAATTTGCTGGTACTATTTGGGTGGATTTAAACTAGCTCAGCAGGGGCATGGGAACCTGTGGTGTAGTTCCAGTACACAGGAGGATGAGAGTAGGGAGGACATGGACAGGATTTCACCGTCACAGGAGTGTGCTGGCAGACAGCAAGCTGGTTTGAAGTGTGTCTACTTCAACGCCAGGAGTATCCGGAATAAGGTAGGTGAGCTTGCAGCATGGATAGGTACCTGGGACTTCGATGTTGTGGCCATTTCGGAGACATGGATAGAGTAGGGTCAGGAATGGATGTTGCAGGTTCCAGGGTTTAGATCTTTCATAAAGATCAGGAAAGGTGGTAAAAGAGGGGGATGTGTGGCTGTGTTAGTCAAGGACAGTATAACGGTGGCTGGAAGAACTTTTGACGAGGACTCGTCTACTGAGGTGGTATGGGCTGAGGTCAGAAACAGGAGAGGAGAGGTCACACTGCTGGGAGTTTTTTATAGGTCTCCGCAAAGTTCCAGGGATGTGGAGGAGAGGATCGGCAAAACGATTCTGGGCAGGAGTGAAAGGAACAAGGTGGTCATTATGGGAGACTTTAACTTCCCCAACATTGACTGGAAATGCTATAACTCTAGTACGTCGGATGGATCGGTTTTTGTCCAATGTGTGCAGGAGGGTTTCCTGACACAGTATGTCGAAGGGCCGACAAGAGGGGAGGCCACACTGGATCTGGTACTTGGTAATGAACGAGGCCAGGTGTTTGATTTAGTGGTAGGTGAGCACTTTGGAGAGAGTGACCATAATTCGGTTACGTTTAGTTTAGCGATGGAAAGGGATAGGAACATGCCACTGGGCAAGAGTTATAGATGGGGGAAGGGCAATTATAATGCGATTAGGCAAGACTTAGGAGGGATAGAATGGGGTAGCAAAATGCAGGGGATGGGGACAATCGAAATGTGGAGCTGGTTTGAGGAACAGATATTGTGTGTCCTTAAAGGTATGTCCCTGTCAGGCAGGGAGGAAGTGATACGGTAAGGGAACCTTGGTTTACAAAAGAAATTGTATCTCTTGTTAAGCGGAAGAGGGAGGCTTATGTGACATTGAGATGAGAGGGTTCAGATGAGGTGATGGAGAGTTACAGATTAGCGAGGAAGGATTTAAAGAGAGAGTTCAGAAGAGCAAGGAGGGCACATGAGCAGTCATTAGCAGGTACAATAAAGGAGAACCCTAAAGCTTTCTATAGGTATGTGAGGAATAAAAGGATGACTAGGGTAAGAATAGGGCCAGTCAAAGACAGAAGTGGGAAGTTGTGTGTGGACCCTGTGGAGAGCGGAGAGGTGCTAAACGAATATTTCTCATCTGTTTTCACTCGGAAAAAGGAGAATATTGTAGAGGAGAAGATTGAGATACGGGCTATTAGACTTGAAAGGATTGAGGTTAGTAAGGAGGAGGTGTTATCAATCCTAGAAGGTGTGAAGGTAGATAAATCCCCTGGGCCGGATGGGATTTTTCCGAAGATTCTCTGGGAAGCTAGGGAGGAGATGGCGGAGCCTTTGGCCTTGATCTTTGAGTTGTCATTGTCTACAGGTTTAGTACCAGAGGACTGGAGGATTGCAAATGTTGTGCCCTTGTTCAAGAAGGGCAGTAGAGATGACCCAGGTAATTATAGACCAGTGAGCCTTACATCTGTTGTAGGAAAAGTTTTGGGAAAGGATTATAAGAGATAGGATTTATAATCATCTAGCAAGCAACAATTTGATTGGAGATAATCAACATGGATTCGTCAAGGGCAGGTCGTGTCTCACAAACCTCATTGAGTTTTTTGAGAAGGTGACCAAGCACTTGGATGAGGGTAGGGCAGTTGACGTGGTGTACATGGACTTCAGTAAAGCCTTTGATGAGGTTCCACATGGTAGGCTATTGGAGAAAATGCGGAGGCATGGGATTGAGGGAGATTTAGCAGTTTGGATTAGAAACTGGCTTTCTGAAAGAAGGCAATGAGTGGTGGTTGATGGAAAATATTCAGCCTGGAGTCCAGTTACTAGTGGCGTGCCACAAGGATCTGTTTTGGGACCACTGCTGTTTGTCATTTTTATAAACGACTTGGACGCAGACATAGGTGGATGGGTTAGTAAGTTTGCAGGTGACACTAAAGTCGGTGGAATGGTGGACAGTGTGGAAGAATGTTGCAGGTTGCAGGGAGACTTGGATAAACTACAGAATTGGGCTGAAAGGTGGCAAATGGAGTTCAATGCAGATAAATGTGAGGTGATGCACTTTGGGAAGAATAATAGGAAGGCAGAATACTGGGTCAATGGAAAGATTCTTGGTAGTGTGGATGTGCAGAGGGTTCTTGGTGTCCAGGTACATAGATCCCTGAAAGTTGCCACCCAGGTTGATAGTGCTGTTAAGAAGGCATACAGTATGTTAGGTTTCATTGATAGAGGGATTGAGTTCCGGAGCCGTGATGTCATGCTGCAACTGTACAAAACGCTAGTGCGGCCACACTTGGAATATTGCGTACAGTTCTGGTCACCCCATTACAGGAAGGATGTGGAAGCATTGGAAAAGGTGCAGAGGAGATTTACCAGGATGTTGCCTGGT
>JAHRHZ010000023.1:52370107-52408835 GCA_024137785.1 Ginglymostoma cirratum
TTTTGGGCAGATCAAAAAGAGAGTGTCTTTCACCGAGTTGATGGTCCTCCAGGCACAGTTGATGTTTGTCTTGGTGTGTATCCCAGGAAGCAGACTGTAGAGCAGAGTCCCATGTCATGGAGACATAAAAAAATAACTTGGAATCCAAGGTAGACAAACAGGAGGCTGGAAGAACACAGCAAGCCAGGCAGCATCTGAAGGAAAAGAGAAGTTAATGTTTCAAGTAGAAAGGGACTCACCGAGTTCAAATCTGAGGGAGGCAGAGAAGTTCTTCAAAGTGGGCATCCTTTGAAGAGACTTTGCAGTGGTATAAACTTGGTCAAAGACAAAAGAACTACAAATGCTGGAATCCAAGGTAGACAACAAACGTTGCCCCGGATTCCGCCGATGAAAGGACTTGGACCTGCTTCCCTGCTTCCAACTTCCCTGCAACTTCCGCTTCCACTCTGGACTCCACCTGCTCTCCAATCAACACATGTACTCCTATTCCTAGGGTCAGTCCTGGGTCCTACAGCCCACCTGCAGCTAGCCTGCACAGCTCTCCCTCCTCAGCTGTCCCCCTCACAACACACACTACCCCTCCACCTCTCGTCCCTAACACCCCTCCCCCCATCACACTCTCCAGCCCACTATCCTCCCACTCTCCTTTGCCTCCCACGATACTCCCCCCCCACCACCACCACACCACGTCCGAACCTTAACCATCATATGCTATCGTCCTTCCCTCCCCTCCCCTCCTTCAGCCTTAGAGACCCCCACAAAACCCCACCCCTGAATTTTGCCACATATTCACCATCCCCCTGACCTCAAACTCTGAGGCTGAACAGTCTCTCCTCAGTAAAAGGCTCACATTTGTGCCTCTCCGCTGCACCTCACCGGGATCACAACGTGGAACCTTTTTTTTGCTGCCTCTGCCTCCATGCCTTCTTCCCAACCACCTTCTGGGGACCTCTTGTCCTGCCTCCAACCTTCTTCCTCTTCATGGACACCCCACTAGTGTCTTACCTGCCCTGGACCTCTTCATTGCTAACTGTCAATGCGACATTAACCGCCTCTCTCCACCCCCTCCCCCTCCAAACGGGCAGTGCTCCACACTCTCCACACCAATCCCTGTTTCAGTATCAAAGCCACTGACAAAGGCCGTGCGGTGGTAGTCTGGAGGATGGACCTCTATGTTGCAAAGGCTGAATGCCAACTCTCCAATACCATGTTCTCCCTCCCCCTTGACCATGGCCCCATCATGGCCCATCAAGCCACTGTCTCCCATACTGTCCATGACCTCATCACTTCTGGTGACCTCCCCTCCACCGCCTCCGGCCTTATAGTCCCCCAGCCCCGCACTGCCCGGTTCTACCTGCTCCCCAAGATCCACAAGCCCAACTACCCTGGCTGACCCGTTGTTTCCAAATGCTCCTGCCCCCCTAAACTCTTCTCTTCCTACCGTGATTCTATTCTCTCCCCCTTGGTCCAGACACTCCCCACCTACATCTGGGACAGAAACCACGCCCTCCACCTCCTCAGAATCTTCCAGTTCCCTGGCCCCCAACACTTCATCTTTACAATAGACGTGCAATCCCTACACACATCCATACCCGATAAGGATGGCCTACAGTTTTTTCCCTTTCCAACAGGCCCATCCAGATCCCAACACCCCCAAACCAATACCCTCCTCCACCTCGCTGAGCTAGTCCTCACCCTCAATAACTTTTCTGTCAATTCTGCCCACTTTCTCCAAATCCAGAGAGTTGCCGTGCGCACTTGCATGGGCCCCAGCTATACCTGCATCTTTGTCAAACAGTCCCTCTTCCATACATACACCGGTACTGTTCCCCAACTCTTCTGACATTACATTGATGACTGCATTGGTGCTGCATCCTGCACCCAGGCTGAACTGGAGCAATTCATCAACTTCACTAACAACTTTCACCCCACCCTCAAATCCATTTGGTGTATCTCAGATACCTCCTTCCCCTTTCTATTTACATTTCTGACGATAGTTTACAGACTGACATTTACTATAAACCCACAGACTCCCATAGTTACCTAGACTGCACTTCCTCCCATCCTGTATCCTGCAGAAACTCCATTCCATTTTTCCAATTCCTCCATCTCATCTGCTCTCAGGAGGAGATATTCCACTCCCGAGCATCCTGGGTATCCTCTTTTTCAAACAAAGTTTGTTTTCCCCCTGCTGTCATCCAGACAGCGCTCCACCATGCCTCCTCTACTCCCCGCTCCACAACTCTAAACCACCTCCCCTCCAAACATAATAAAGATAGGGTTCCCCCTTAACTTCACTTTCCACCCCACCAGCCTCCGCATCCAATGTATCATCCTCCAACACTTCCGCCAACTCCAATTAGACCCCACCACCTGGAACATCTTCTGCTCCCCACCCCTCTCTGGCTTCTGCAAGGACCATTCCTTTCACCGTTTCTTAGTTCATGCCATACTCCCCAGTCACTCCAACACCACACCCCAGTACCTTCTCCTGTAACCGTAAAAAAAATGCACCACCTGCCCACACACTACCTTCCTCACCTCCATCCAAGGCCCTAAACAGTCCTTCCAGGTGAGACAAGGCTTTACCTGCATCCCCTCCAAACTAGTCTACTGCATCCAGTACTCCTGATATGGTCCGTCTACATTGGTGGACCAAAAATAGATTAGGTGACCGTTTCACCAATCATCTTCGCCTGGCTTGTAATGGCCAGCATAACCTCCCAGCTACCGCCCATTTCAATTTCACTCACCCACTTCCCCTCCGACACTTACTGACCCTCCTTTCCAGCTACCAACCGGATTCACCTCTCCCATTAACCAACCATGTCAAACCTACTGCTGGAGGCCACCCACCACCACCATTCCACTAACCCCCTCACTCCCTTTATCTGCAGCTCCCCCTATCCCCACATCCAGTCCTGAAGAAGGGAAATATCTGAAACATTGACTTCTCCTTTCCCTTAAATGCTGCCTGTTCTTCCAGCCTCCTGTTCGTCTACTGGTGTCACAGAACTGCTCAGGAAGAACGTCAACAAAAACTACTCCATCTTTCTCTAGAGATAAGACAGTGTGGAGCTGGAGGAACACATGCGGCGAGGCAGCATCAGAGGAGTAGGAAAGTTGACATTGTGGGTCTGGACCCTTCTTCAGCGTATAGCATCATCCAGAAATTTCTGAACACTACCTGAAGGACTTGTGGTCACAGGTTTTTTTTCTCTGCAAATTTCTCCATGAAGGACAGGTGATACGGAATAGTCAAAACTGGTCACTTAGTGATTAGCACTGCTGCCACACAGTGTCAGGGACCCAGGTTCAATTCCAGCCTCAGTTGACTGTCTGTGTGGAGTTTGCACATTCTCCCTGTGTTTGCATGGTTTTCCTCCAGGTGCTCTGGTTTCCTCCCACAGTCCAAAGACATGCAGGTTAGGTAGACTGGCCATAGTAAATTGCCCATGGTGTCTAGGGATGTTCAGGTTAGGTGGATTAGCCATAGGGCATGCAGGGTTACAATGATAGGGTGGGGGTGAACGGGGTTGTAGATAAGAACAAAGAGAACAAAGAACAAAGAACAAAGAAAAAAACTTACAGCCCAGGAACAGGCCCTTCGGCCCGCCAAGCCTGTGCCGATCCAAATCCACTGTCTAAACCTATCGCCCAATTCCTAAGGATCTGTATCCCTCTGCTCCCCACCTACTGATGCATCTGTCCAGACGCACATTAAATGAATCTACCGTGCCTGCCTCTACTACCTCTGCTGGCAACGCGTTCCAGGCACCTACCACCCTCTGTGTAAAGTACTTTCCACATGTATCCCCCTTAAACCTTTCTCCTCTCACCTTGAACGCGTGACCCCTCGTTATTGAATCCCTCACCCTGGGAAAAAGCTTATCTCTATCAACCCTGTCTATACCCTTCATGATTTTGAAGACCTCAATCAGGTCCCCCCTCAATCTCCTTTTTTCTAATGAAAACAATCCTAACCTACTCAACCTCTCTTCATAGCTAGCACCTTCCATACCAGGCAACATCCTCAAACCTTCTCTGTACCCTCTCCAAAGCTTCCACATCCTTTTGGTAATGTGGTGACCAGAACTGTACACAGTATTCTAAATGCGGCCGAACCAAAGTCTTGTACAATTTTAACATGACCTGCCAGCTCTTATACTCAATACCCCGTCCGATGAAGGCAAGCATACCATATGCCTTCTTGACCACTCTATCCACCTGTGCAGCCACCCTCAGGGTACAACGGACCTGAACTCCCAGATCTCTCTGCTCATCAACTTTTCCCAAGGCTCTTCCGTTTACAGTATAGTTTGCTATAGAATTAGACCTCCCAAAATGCATCAAAATTGCCTGGATTGAACTCCATCTGCCACTTCTCCGCCCAACTCTCTAGTCTATCTATATTCTCCTGTATTCTTTGACAATCCCCTATGCTTTCTGCTACTCCCCCAATCTTCATGTCATCTGCAAACTTACTGATCAGACCACTTATGCCCTCTTCCAGATCATTTATGTATATCACAAACAACAGAGGCCCCAGCACTGATCCCTGTGGAACACCACTGGTCACCTTTCTCCATTTCGAGAAACTCCCTTCAACTACTACTCTCTGTCTCCTGTTGCTCAACCAGTTCTTTATCCACCTAGCTAGATCTGGGCGAGATGCACTTCAGAGGGTCAGTTTCGACTCGATGCACTGTATATCCTGTTTTCACACTGTAGGGATTCTATGATTCGACTTGGAGTGTTCCATGGCAATGAGGCCAGTCCAATCCTTTGCAACACCGGGAACAGACAGAACCTCCATGCACTTGGTGTTTGTGTACCAAGGGACTAAGCACAGCTTAATGCATCCACATACAAAAGGTGGCCATCAGGATGAGGGCACCATTGCATATGGTTTTCTCCCCTTATTCAGAGTTTACATGGTGTCCTTGCAGACACAGTCCATCATAGACCTCCAGATGAAGTGGAAGATGGTTCGGGTAAGTGGAACAGCGCAGGTTTGGGGAATGGGCCAGACCTGTGCCACGTACAACAACAGATGATGACCAGGTTTTTACCTGCAATGGAGAGGGAGCAGTGGTCCAAAAGGCCCAGTTTCTGCCTCACATTGGCAATGCGCTTTTCCAAGTTTTTGTGCACACTCTGGCCCCTCTGAACCATAATCCCAGCATCTTCAGGTAATCTGTCCTGATGGTGAAGGCGATAAAGGTTTGCATGGCCCAGTTCCCCAAGAATAGGGTCTTGCTCTTGGCTCGATTTATCTTGGTTCCTGAGGCCTGTTCGAACTGGTCGCAGATGCTCATGAGTCTGTGCGATGACGGCGGATCCAAGCAGCGAACAGCAACATCATCCACATGCAGGTGGTTTTGACTTGCAATCATAGAACATAAAACAGTACAGCACAGTACAGGCCCTTCGGCCCACGACGTTGTGCCGACCTATTATCCTACTAAGATCAAACTACCCTGCACACCCTACATTTTACTATCCATGTGCCTATCCAAGAGTCACATAAAAGTCTGTAAAGTATCTGACTCCACTACCACTGCCGGCAGTGCATTCCACACACCCACCACTCTGTGTAAAGAACCTACCTCTGACATCTCCTCTATACCTTCCTCTAATCACCTTAAAATTATGCCCCCTCGTAATAGTCATTTCCACCCTGGGAAAAAGTCTGACTATCCACTCTATCCATACCTCTCATCCCCTTGTACACCTCTATCAAGTCACATCTCATCCTCATTTGCTCCAATGAAAAAAGCCCTAGCTCCCTCAACCTTTCCTCATAAGACCTGACCTCCAGTCCAGGCAGCATCCTGGTAAATCTCCTCTGCACCCTCTCTAAAGCTTCCATATCCTTCCTATAATGAGGTGACCAGAACTGAACACAGGCTCTTAAATTCAATTCCCCTGCCAATGAAAGCCAACACACCATACACCTTCTTTACAACCCCATCAACTTGGGTAGCAATTTTGAGGGATCTTTGGACGTGGACCCCAAGATCCCACTATTCCTTCACACTGCCAAGAATCCTGCCATTAACCCTGTATTCGGCATTCAAATTCGACCTTCCAAAATGAATCACTTCACACTTTTCTGGGATTCCGTCAGCCACTTCTTTGCACAACTCTGCATCCTGTCAATGTCCCGATGCAACCTACAACAGCCCTCCAGGCTGTCCACAACTCCACCAACCTTCGTGTGATCGGCAAACTTACTAACCCACCCTTCCACTTCCTCATCCAAGTCATTTATAAAGATCACAAAGAGCAGAGGTCCCAGAACAGATCCCTGCACAACAGCCTGGAGCTCAGTGAGCAGTGGTGAATACTTTCCATTTACTACCACCCTCTGTCTTCTATTGGACAGCCAGTTGTGTATCCAGACAGCCAAATTCCCTGAATCCCATGCCTCCTTACTTTCTGAATGAGCCTACCATGGGGAACCTTATCAAATGCGTTGCTAAAATCTATATACACCACATCCACTACTCTGCCTTCAATGTGTTTTGTCACATCCTCAAAGAATTCGATAAGGCTTGTGAGGCATGACCTGCCCCTCACAAAGCCATGCTGACTATTTATAATCAAACTGTGTTTTTCCAAATAATCATAAATACTCTCTTTCAGAAACCTCTCCAATAATTTGCCCACCACAGAAGACAGACTGACTGGTTTGTAATTTCCAGGATTATCCCTATTCCCTTTCTTGAACAAGGGAATGACATTCGCCACCCTGCAATCATCTAGTATTACTCCAGTGAACAGTGAGGACGCAAAGATCATTGCCGAAGGGGCAGGAATCTCTTCCCTCACGTCCCGAAGTAACCTTGGGTATATCTCATCTGACCCAGGGGACTTACCAATCCTCAGGTTTTTCAAAATTTTCAGCAAACCCTCCTTCCTAACATCAACCTGTTCGAACATATCTGCCTATTTCATGCTGTCCTCAAACGTCAAGGCCCCTCTCACTGGTGAATACTGAAGCAAAGTATTCACCAAGGACCACTCCTACTTCCTGACTCCACTCTCAAGTTCTCTACACTATCCCTGATTGGCCCTACTCTCACTCTGGCCATCCTCTCGTTCCTCACATAAGCATGGAACGCCTTGGGGTTTTCCTTGATCCTACCTGCTAAGGTTTTCTCATATCCGCTTCTAGCTGTCCTAAGTGCATGCTTCAGGTCCTTCCTGGCTACCTTGTAATTTTCTACAGCCCTGTCCGATCCTTGCTTCCTCAACCTTAAGTAAGCCTCCTTCTTCCTCTTGAAGAGATATTCCACATGTCTTGTCATCCAAGGTTCCTTCACCTTGCCTTAGTGGGACAAACCTATCCAGTACTTGTAGCAACTGCACCCTAAACAACCTCCACATTTCTGTCGTACATTTCCCTGAGAACATCTGATCCTAATTTATGCTTCACAGTTCTTGCCTAATAGCATTGTATTTCCCCCTCCCCCAATTAAATACTTTCCCATACCGTCTACTCCAATGCCTCTCCATGACTATAGTAAAGATCAGGGAGTTGTGATCGCTATCACCCAAATGCTCTCCCACCGAGAGATCTGACACCTGGCCTGGTTTGTTGCCAAGCACCAAATCCAATATGGCCTCCCCTCTAGTTGGCCTATCTACATATTGAGTCAGCAATCCTTCCTGGACACATCTGACAAAATCTGCTCCATCCAAACTATTTGCATTTAGGAGGTTCCAGTCTATATTAGGGAGGTTGAAGTCGCCCACGACAAAAACCTTATTGCTTCTGCACCTTTCCAAAATCTGCCTCCCAATCTGTTCCTCATGGTCTCTGTTGCTATTTGGGGAGGGGGGGGGTCTATAGAAAACTCCTAATAAAGTGACTGCTTCTTTCCAGTTTCTGACTTCCACCCATACTGACTCAGTGGACAAACCTTCCTCCACAGCCTCCCTTTCTGCGGCTGTGATACCATCCCTGATTAGCAATGCCACTTCCCCACCTCTTTTACCTCCCTCACTCCCTATTTCTTTTGAAACACCTGTACCCCAGAACATCAAACCATTCCTGCCCCTGTGTTATCCAGGTCTCCGTACTGGCCACAACATTGTAGTTCCAAGTACTGATCCATTCTCTAAGTTGGTCACCCTTATTCCTGACTCTTCTTGCATTGAAGTAGACACACCTCAACCCATCGCACTGACTGCCACTTTGCCCTATCAATTGCTTATCCTTCACCACAGATTCTCTGCTTGCTCTACCTGCCTGTACACTGGCTACCCCATCCTCTGCTCTGTAGCTCCAGTTCCCATCCCCCTGCCAAACTAGTTTAAACCCTCCCGAAGAGCTCTAGCAAACCTCCTGCCCAGGATATTGGTGCCCCTCCAGTTCAGGTGCAACCCATCCTTCCTGTACAGGTCCCACCTTCCCCAGAAGGTATCCCAATGATCCACATATCTGAAGCCCTCCCTCCTACACCAGCTCTGTAGCCACATGTTTCTGCCTCACCTTGTGCTCCTGGATGAGTTACCCCCCTCAGGCTCATGTCTCTCCTGATGGACTCAGCAAAAGGGTCTATACAACACATAAACAAGGCAGGAGAGAGTGGGCAGCCCTGCCTGATTCTGGACCTGATCGGGAAAGTTTCTGATACCCACCCAATGATTGAGACTGCAGTAACAATGCTGGTGTAGAGCAGTCAGATCCAATTGCAGATTCCCTCCCCAAAGCCCATTTTGGACAGCACGTTGCACATGTAGGTGTGCAATAGCCTGTCAAAGGCCTTCCCCTGGTCCAGGCTGATAAGATAGGCTCCCACTCCTCTGTCCTGTACATCGATGATCATATCCCTGAAGAGTGTGAGGCTCTTAAGAGATCATCCCGCCTGGTACTGCACAGGTTTGGTCAGGGTGAATCACCGATTCCAGAACAGATCCACCTGGTTAGCAATGACCTTAGACAGAATTTTGTTCAGCAGTGAAATTTGTTGCCAATTTCTAACTTCCTCCCTCTACCCCTTCTGCTTTTAGATGGAGGGTGGTGATACCTTTCCTCATGGATTCACACATGGTACCTGCCAGGACATACTGCGTATGCCTGCAGCATGTCCTGGCCAATTAAGTCCCACAGAGCTGAACATAACTTGGCTAATAAGCCATCACTCCCAGGAGTTTTATTCTTTAAGGACTTGAGGGCCTTAGTCAGCTCATCCAGAGATAATGGCTGATACAATCTCTCCTATGTGCTGTCATCTAAGGCCTCCATGACAGAGGACGGGGATGACTGGGAGGCCACACTGTCTGAGAGCTTCATGTCATACACAGTGGCATAAAAGCATTTGCTGATCCTCACTGAAGTCGGACTGAGATGATGTTACCAAGCCATCTTCTTTCAAGCTGCTGAGCACAGAGCTCCCTCCTCATTCGCTCTCTCGAAGGAGAAATGCAAGCATGTCTCATCTCGATTCCACGGTGTGGACCCTGATATGGAAGATTATCTTGGAGGCTTCTGAGGCAGAGAGCGAGGCTTGCTGGCTCTTCACCTCCTGAAGATCCTCGTTAATATCAACCTCCATCATCTGCAGCAGGAGTAGGTTCCGCATGCTTTTCTGAAGTTTTGGACTGTTTTCCCCATCTCTCTCTCACCTTCTTGATTTTATTTGATTTATTATTGTCAAATGTATCTAGGTACAATGAAAAGTTTTGCTTTGCAAGCAGTACAGGTAGAACATAACATACGAAGTGTATAATGTAACAGAACAGAGTGAATTATGTTATGGCTGCAGAGAAGATGCACAGAATGCAAGATCATCACCTGATCTGAACACTTTTGAGAATAAAGGTTGTTTTTTGCTTCCCTTTGACTGTTTCCCACCAGTCTGACGGAGACTCAAAGAGGAGCTTCACGGTTCTCCAACTTGTGTAATCCCTTTTGAGCTCCTCAATGTTTTCTCGGTCAACAGTTTCTTGTTCAGCTTCCAGATTCCCTTGATGGCATGCTGGTCATCCTGTAGGTGACAGCTGGCCAGCAGGATGGAGTGGTCAGAGAAGAACACTGGCTTGACGTCAATGGATCTGACTAAGAACGTGCGGGATGCAAACAGGAAGTCCATCCTTGAGCAGATAGACCTGACTGGCCACGACCAGGTGTAGCTATACTGTGCTCCATCTGCAGGGGTGCTGAAGACATCATGCAGCTTGGCGGCTTTAACCATTCCATCAGGAACCTAGACAGAGGAATACTCAGGCCAGAGGAATAGCAATCATTTTCCATGACCGAATCGAAGGCCCCTGCACCCATAAGATCAACCATTTCCTGCAGCTGCTGAGGTATGGCATCCGGCATCCTGGAGAAACAGGAGGTCCGCTTTGACATCAGCCAGGTAAGCCAATGTGGAAACATATTGCATAGTAGATTTAACCTGTATATGTTAATACTGACAACTTTAAAAGCCATTTTCAGAGTTTATAGAGTTACCCGTATGCTCAATGTCCATTCATCCATGATTTTGTCACTGGGGGAAATCAACCTAGTGAACCTGCTCTGCAACCCCACCATGCCAGTCTATCCTTTCTCAAGTAAGGAGACCAAAACTGTACACAGTATTCCAGGTGTGGCCTCACCAGCACCCTGTACAGCTGCAGCGTAACCTCCTTGTTTTTAAACTCCAACCCTCCAGCAATGAAGGACAATATTCCATTTGTCTCAATTATCTGCTGGACCTGCAAACCAACATTTTGTGATTCATGCACAAGATCACCCAGGTCCCTCTGCACAGCAGCAAGCTGCAGTTTTTCACTCTTTAAAATCATAGTCCATTTTAGTTTTATCCCTACCAAATGAATTTACCGACATTTACTAACATTATACTCCACCTGCCAGACCCACTCACTACTTATCTATATCACTCTGTAGACTTGCAGTGTCCTCAGCTCATTTTGCTCCATCACTCAACTTCGTGTTATCTGCAAACTTTGACACATTACACTTGATCCCCAACTCTAAATCATCTTATGTAAATTGTAAACAATTGTGGTGCAGCACTGATTCCTGACGCTCACCACTAGCCACTAATCTCCAACCAGAAAAACACCCATTTATCCCCACTCTTTGCTTTCTGTTAGTTAACCAATCCTCTATCCACGCTGATAGTTTACCCATAATGCCTTGCTCCTTTATCTTATGCAGCAGCCTTTTGTGCGGCATCTTGTCGAATGCCTTCTGGAAATACAAATACACTGCATCCACTAGTTCCCCATGGCCCACTGCGTTTGTAATATTTTCAAAGAATTTAAGCAAAATGGTTAAACATGATCTGCCTTTAAATGAACTCATGCTGTGTTTGCCCAATGGGACAATTTCTATCCAGATGTCTCGTTATTTCTTCATTAATGACAGATTCAAGCATTTTCCCCACTACAGAAGTTAAGCTAATGCTTAAGTTATGTGCCTTTTGTCTACCTCCTGTTTTAAAACAGTGGCATCACATTTGCTGTTTTCCAATCTGCCACAACCACTCTAAAGTCCAGAAAATTTTGGTAAATTACTACGAGCATATTTGCTATTTCTCCTGCCATCTCTTTTAGTATCCTGGGACGCATTCCCTTAGCACCAGGAAACTTGTCTACCTTTAGCCCCATTAGCTTGCCCAATACTACTACTTTAGTGATTATGATCGATTCTAGGTCCTCACCTGCCATAGTCTCCTTGTCATCAATTATGTCATGTCATCATGTAACAAATTATTGTTATTTGTGTCTTCAACTGTGAAGACAGATACAAAATATTTATTCAAAACAGAGGGCATTTCCTCATTTCCCATTACTAAATTCCCCCTTCTCATCTTTTAAAGGACCAATGTTTACCTTTGCCACTCTTTTTTTGTTTTAGATATTTACAGGACCTTTTGCTATCTGTTTTTATATTTTAAGCTAGTTTACTCTCATAATCTATTTTACCTTTCTTTATAGCATTTTTCATTGCTTTCTGTTTACATTTAAAGATTTCTCAAATCCTCCAGTTTCACACTAATCTTAGCCATTTTGTATGCATTAGCTTTCAGTTTGATACCCTCCTTTATTTCCTCCGTTACCCATGGCTGATTGTCCTTTCTCCTACAGTCTTGGTTTTCACTGGTATATACTTTTGATGAGCACTGCAAAAAATTGCTTTGAAAGTCCTCCACTGTTCCTCAATTGTCTTACCACATAGCCTTTGCTATATTCCTCAATTGGAAATTACTACTTGGTGGGCTATAGAATATGCCTATCGGTGACTTTTTCACCTTACTACTTCCAATTTCCACCCACACTGATTCAATGTTTTTCTACATAAAACCTTTATCATCTCTCACTACCGCCCTGATGCCATCTTAAATATCAGAGCTAAACCATTCCTTTTTCCTTCCTGTCTGTCTTTTCCAATATTCTGATACCCTTGCTTATTTAAGTCCCAGTCACGACCACCCTGCAACCAGATCTCTGTTACGGCCACTAAATCATACTCATTTGCGATGATTTGTGCCATCAACTCATTTACCTTGTTTCAAATTCTGCAAGCATTCAGATCAAGTACCCTTATGCTAGTTTCCATACCTTCATTCTGAATCTTAACGCCTTCAACTGAAGAATGTTTAAAAACAAACATTCTCTCTTTTTCTGTACTAAGTTCTAAATTGGGGCAAGGCAAATTTTGCTGGAATTAGACTGGAGCTTGCACGGGTTAATTGGGGTAGTTTGTTTGCAGGCAAAGGGACCTCTAGCAAGTGGGAGGCCTTTGAAAGTGTCATAGCTCGAGTTCAAGGACGTTATGTTCCTGTGACAGTGAAGGGCAAGGTTGGCAGGAGTAGGGAACCCTGAATGATAAGATACATTGAGGCTTTGACCAGAAAAAAAGGAGGAGGCATGGCTCATGAACAGGCAGCTAGGAATCTCTGGAGGTTTATAGGGGATACAGGAGTTTACTGAAGAAGGAAATCAGGACGACGAAAAGGCGGTATGAAATAGCTTTGGCTGAGAAGAAGAGGGTGAATCCAAAGAGAATCTTCAAGTATATTAAAGGAGAAAGAATAACTAGAGAGAGAAAAAGGACCCCTCAAGGACCAAAGTGGACATGTGTGTGTGGAACTGCAGGAGATGAGTGAGGTCCTCAATTAATATTTCTCCTGTGCATTTACCATGGAGAAAGACATGAAGATTTGGGAACTTGGGGAAGGTGGATAAATCTCCTGGTCCTGATCAGATATATCCAAGGACCCTGCAAGAGGCTAGAGAAGAAATTGTGGGGGCCCTGGCTGATAGATTTGCATCATTGTTAGCCACAGGTGAGGTCCCAGAAGTCTGGAGGGTAACGAATAGTTGGCCCTTATTCAAGAAGGGCTGCAAAGAAAAACCTGGGAATTATAGACCAATAAGCTTAACAGCTGTGGTAGGTAAGTTACTTGAGAAGATTCAAAGGGATAAGATATACAGGCATTTCGAAAGACAGGATTTGATTAGGAGTAATCAGCATGGCTTTATGTATGGGAGATCATGCCTCATAAATTTGTTAGAGTTCTTTTAGGAATTGACCATGGTTGAATGGCGGAGCAGATTTGATGGGCTGAATAGCCTAATTTCTGCTCTTATGCCTTATGGTCTTATTCTCCTTGATACTCCTCAGTGCCTCCTGGCCTTGCTCAAGCTCTGTAACATAGAACGTAGAACATAGGGCCTGTACTGTGCTGTACTGTTCTTCGGCGCACTATGTTGTGCCGAACTTTTACCCTAATCCTAAGGTCTACCTAACCTCTACCCCTACCTTATACTATCATCCACATGCCCCTAACGAGGCTGACTCCACTACCCTCTCCGGCAATGCGTTCCACGCCCCTACAACTTTCTGAGTAAAGAGCCTACCTCTGACATCTCCCCTGTATCTACCTCCACTCACTTTAAAACTATGCCCCTTCGTAATAGCTGCCTCCACCCTAGGAAGAAGTCTCTGGCTGTCCACTCTATCTATACCTCTGATCATTTTGTACACCTCTGTCAAGTCACCTCCCATCCTTCGTTGTTCTAAAGAGAAAAGCCCTAGCTCTCTCAACCTTTCCTCGCAAGACCTTCCCTCTATTCCCGGCAACATCCTGGTAAGTCTCCTCTGCACCTTTTCCAATTCTTCCACATCTTTCCTGTAATGAGGTGATCAGAACTGGACACAATACTCCAGATGTGGCCGAACCAGGGTTTTGTATAGCTGGAGCATAACTTCACGGCTCTTGAACTCAATCTCTCTATTAATGAAAGCTAACACACCATACACCTTCTTAACAACTCCATCCACCTGGGTGGCAGTTTTCAGGGAACTGTGGACATGAACCCTAAGATCCCTCTGCTCCTCCACACTGCCAAGAATCTTTCTGTTAACCCTGTACTCTGCTTTCAAGTTTGTCCTTCCAAAATGAATCACCTCACACTTTTCAGGGTTAAACTCCATCTGCCTCCTCTCAGTCCAGCTCTGCATCCTATCAATGTCTCTTTGTAACCTAGAACAGCCGTCCGCACTGCCCACCACGCAACCCACCTTTGTATCGTTCGACCCACCTTCATAACCTGGCGCTCAAGCTGGAGGTACTGATGTACCTCGTGCACACAAATTGCTCATCAATGCAATCAGCATCCAAGAACCCCCAGATGTTACAGGTGGAGCATACCACTTGAAGGTGGCCTGCCATCCCTTTAATTAACCCAGTAAAATTACCCACTTAAAAAAAAACACTAAATCCATTTCTCGGTTAACTAGTAAGTATAGGTTGTTTGTTTAGAGTAAGAAAATTCAAGAGTTATACTCACCCTTCAAACAGCCAATCAGCTTGGCTACATCATGTCTCTGGGATCTCACTCTTACCAAAAGTTGTTTAGGTATGCTTCTCTGCTCGCTCCTTTACACACTGGAACTATTGCTGCCGACATCTCTCTCACGATGTCCTGGCCTCTCTGCTCAGCAGCAAATCACAGGCTTGAGTCCCTCCAGGCCCCAATCAGCAGCAGCTTAGCAGGTGTTGTTACTGGTCACCAGGCTTCTAAAAGCAGCAGCAGCAGCAACAGAAAACCCCAGGCTCAAGTCCCTCTAAGCAGGCAGGTTGCAGCACTCAAGGCTGCAGGCTTCAATCAGCTTCAGCTGCTCTTAGTTGCAACAGGTGTTGCCACTTCAACCTCCAAGCTCTAATTACAGCAGTAGCAGAGTGCAGACTCCCAATACACTTCCCTCCACCATAATAACTGCTTAGCAATTGCCATCCCACAGGGAAACATTTCATTCCATCAAACACTGAAAACATTCCACAAAACAAGGCACACAAATTCAACCCAAGTTTCTCTTTCTGAGCTGCCCTGGTGTGTTCTCATTCTCAGACATTAATTTCTTTATCCTCCACGTGACCTGTCCTGGGAAACACTGCTCTTGTTGTATTAATTACTGTCTGTGTTTGCAAAGGAAATCCCAACATGGAAAGCTGCTGTTGGGACCTTTAATGTTGCAGTTAGCTACTGGAATATTTCTTAATAGTCTGCTTGCTATAAGTAACTGGATCAAGCAGCTCCACAGACAGGGCTTGATGTGGGTTTGAGACCTCCTCTTGTGGGTTTCTGTTTTAAAAACAACTGAACTGTTAGGCTAAAAAAAAAGACGCACGCCAATGTTGAAATATTGTTGTGATATAAAACTGTGTTAAAGAAACAAATGTGAAAATCAAAATGAACAGGAAATATATTCCTGTAAATTACCACTTTCGGAAAACTCCTGAAGTGATACTCCATCTTGAGGCAGATCCTGACTGATCAGGATAGTGGCCAAACCAATTTCTTCCCTAATCCTCCTCAGTAACTTTTCACTATTAGCCTCTGTTGGATGTTCTCTGCCCTGTTGGGATCTGGGTCACCTTTGATCCCCTTGTCAGTTGCGATGAGCAAGACAACTTCTCCCAGAATGCTCCTCAGCTACCTCTCACTTTTTTTCAAAAATTCAAAATACACATTATTGATAAAAAAAGCTCTCAAAATATAATAGTCACAAACACAGTTCAGATTTGTATAGTAGCATATCAAGGAAACAAACAAACATTGGAGTTTGACTCTATCCAATCAAACCAAAGGCATCTCTTACTTGAGCCATATTTATATATATTTACATACATTTGAGGCACAAGGAGGGTTTGATAACTGAACAGACTCCCATTTAACTTCACCAGGAAGACTTCTTCTAGGTGGCACAGTCTGGCCCATCACTCGAAATTGCACCGTTGCAGTCACCTGAGCCATCTTTCACTTCATCCGGAGGTCTAAGATGGACCGTGTCTGCAGGGACACCATGTATAGAACCCTAGATAAGGGGGAAAAGAACATACCAAACACTGCCTCCATCCTGGTGGCCACCTTTGTGTGCGGAACTGCATCAAGTTGTGTGTAGATGCTCGGTATGCAAACACCAAGTGTCATTATGTACTGAAGTTCCACCTGTCCCCAGTGTTGCAAAGGATGGGACTGGCCTTGTTGCCATGGAACGGTCCAAATAATTGGATCCTTCCATGTCACCCATCCTTCATGGAGAAATTTGCAAAGGAAAATACCTTTGATCACAAGACCATTAGAAAGTGGTCAGCCTGAAGGAGAGGGTAGATCCTATTGAGTAGGTCCTAAGCATACTGTCAAAGTCATTTGGTGGAATGCTTCATCATTAGAACTTTCCAACAAGCACAAAAACATCGCGTGAGATCCTTCTTATATGCCCGGTCAGTCTGCGCCATTGCATGCTGTCCTTGAAGTGACTGCGGGGGGACAGGCATTGAGATCTCCTTCTGGAATATGCCTTTGCGAAGGAAGTCTAGAGAAAGATGCAGTGGTTTTTGTTGAAATTCATTCCAAGCAGCTCTGTGACTTAGGTCTCTGTACTCTACAATCTGGTCTCCAGGATGAACACCAAGACGATCACTGACTGCACGTGGAGGAGCATCAACTTGGTGAAAGATGCTCTTTGGTCCACCTGAAACCTGCTGGTCTTGCAAAACAAGGAGTTGACCTCAACCGAGTTATGCAGTTTAGCACATTCCAAAGTCCAGGAGTACTTGCTGAGGGATGAACTAAAGCCCAGGGCAGCTGCCACCAAGGCTCAGTGGGAAAAGACCCACTGTCTCAGCCACATCTCGCCATCACCCTCTTTTAGGAAAATTTTGCTTTGAAAATTGACCTTCGGTGATCATTGACTTGATATATTCTGCGAGATTGTTTGAGTGAAGATGATGGTGTGAAATAGCATACTTCCCATTCAGTACACATACCTTGAAATCTTTTACCCGTCGACTGTGGTTTATGATCTTAGTCTGTGCTCTGAATTAACTGAAATTAGTGGTCACTGATGGTGATGTTTATACTCTTGTGCTGCTATGTCAAGCAATGGGAAATTTGGAGAAATAATCAATTATAAGAATGTATTCTACATTGTTCATTGTGAATATGTCCATTGCAATTTCTATCCAAGGAATGGCTGGAACATCAGTGAATGGCAACAACTACCTCTACGACAGGGATTTGTATATTTGACATGTCTGATACATTGACAAGTCAGTGAGCATCCTGATTCATCCTCAAGTAGTACACAAACTCACATGTCAGCTGTCTTGTACATTCAAGACCCATGTGTCCCTGGTGAAAGATGTACATGGTATCTCGGCATAATGCTTTCAGTATTAGGACTTATTTCCCTTTGAAAATGACTTGCCAATGATATATTGCATTCATTTCTTATGACTAAAATGATTGAATGCTCTCATTCACTTCCTTAATACTGTCAGGCCATCCCAGACAGTAGTCTTTTCCATCTTTTGTAGTTGCTTATCTGCAGCAATTGACAATTGCGAAAGTGTAATCGATCTGATTGATTGATTAAAAGGGAAGTAACTCAAACAGCTTCAGTTAATCATGAAAGGAGTCAAGTTGGCAGATAAATGGATCAATAAAATAGACCAGTTTCAAACCAGGACCCTTTAATTCCAAGGGCAAGGAAAGTGGAAAGTGTGGTGTTCCAAGGAAACTCAACAATAATTTCAGTTTGTGCATCCAAGAGACAACCAGATCAGATTAAACTGGACTGAATCTTAATACTTCAGTTGAATTGATTTGAAGGGAAGTGGAGATGAAAAATCCCAAAAACAACAAAAGGAGAAGCCTGGAGACACCACAGAAAGTTCCAGACCAATAGGGATGATAGCACAAGGTTGGAGGAACAGGAAGCAGTTAAAGCAAAATACAATACAGACTGGAAAGATAGTTTGGGTTTTTTAAAGACTGGAGACAATCCTCCCTCAATATCAACATCATCTCACCCAGCATTGTACTGAGGAACAGTCTCATGCTGGCTCAGTGCATTCCCGTCAATCAGCCTTATAGATTTGACTTTATAGAACATAGAACATAGAACAGTACAGCATAGTGCAGGCCCTTCGGCCCACCATGTTGTGCCGAACTTTTACCCTAATCCTAAGGTCTATCTAACCTCCACCCCTACCTTATACTATCATCCATATGCCTAATAGCCGCTTAAATGCCCCTAATAAGGCCGACTCCACTACCCTCTCCGGCAATGCATTCCTTGCCCCTACCACTCTCTGAGTAGAGAACCTTCCTCTGACGTCTCTCCTATATCTACCGCCACTCACTTTAAAACTATGCCCCCTCATAATAGCTACCTCCACCCTAGGAAAACGTCTCTGGCTGTCCACTTTATCTATACCTCTGATCATTTTGTACACCTCTATCAAGTCACCTCCCATCCTTCGTCATTCTAAAGAGAAAAGCCCTAGCTCTCTCCACCTTTCCTTGTAAGACCTTCCCTCCATTCCAGGTAACATCCTGGTAAATCTCCTCTGCACCTTTTCCAACGCTTCCACATCTTTCCTGTAATGAGGTGATCAGAACTGGACACAATATTCCAGATGTGGCCGAACCAGGGTTTTGTATAGCTGGAGCATAACTTCACAGCTCTTGAACTCAATCCCTCTGTAAATGGAAGCTAACACACCATACACCTTCTTAACAACTCTATCCACCTGGGTGGCAGCTTTCAGGGAACTGTGGACATGAACCCCAAGATCCTTCTGCTCCTCCACACTGCCAAGAATCTTTCCATTAACCCTGTATTCTGCTTTCAAAGTTGTCCTTCCAAAATGAATCACCTCATATTTTTCCGGGTTAAATTCCATCTGCCACTTCTCAGCCCAGCTCTCCATCCTATCAATGTCCCTTTGTAACCTAGAACAGCCATCCGCACAATCCACAACTCAACCCACCTTTGTATGGTCCGCGAAGTTACTAATCCACCCTTCCACTCCTTCATCCAAATCATTTACAAAAATCACAAATAGAAGAGGACCCAGAACAGATCCCTGTGGTACAACACTCGTAACTGAGCACCATGTTGAATATTTTTCGTCCACTACCACCCTTTGTCTTCTAAGGGTCAGCCAATTTTGAATCCAATCTGCCACATTTTCCCCTGTCCCATGCCTCCATACTTTCTGCATGAGCCTACCATGGGGAACCTTATCAAATGCATTACTTAGATCCATGCAAACCACATCCACTGCTCTATCTTCATCCATGTATTTGGTCACATCTTCAAAGAATTCAATAAGGTTTGTAAGGCATCTACCCCTCACAAATCCATGCTATCATGAATCAAACTGTGCCTATCCAAGTGAACATAAATCCTATCTCTCAGAGCCCTTTCCAATAATTTGCACCACTGAAGTAAGACCAACTGGCCTGTAATTTTCGGGGTTAACTCTATTCCATTTTTTGAACAAGGGAATGACGTTTGCCTATCTCCAATCTTCCAGCACTATACCCGTGGAGAGTGAGGACGAAAAGATCATCACCAAAGGCCCTGCAATCTCTTCCCTCGCTTCCCATAGAATCCTTGGATAAATCCCATCAGGCCCGGGAGACTTGTCTATCTTCAACTTCCTCAAAATTTCTAGTACATGTTCCTTACTAACATCCACCTCCTGTAGTCTACCAGCCTGTTTCACGCTGTCCTCCTCTACAACTAGGACCCTCTCAGTTGTGAATAACGAAGAAAAGTATTCATTAAGGACCTCTCCTATCTCTTTAGGCTCCGTGCACAAATTCCCTTTATAATCCTTGATCGGCCCTACCCTTTCTCTGGTCATTCTCTTATTCCTCACGTACATGTAAAAAGCCTTGAAGTTTCCCTTGATGCTATCTGCCAAGGTTTTCTCATGCCCCCTTATATCTCTCCTAAGGCCTTTCTTCAGCTCCTTCCTGGCTAACTTGTATCCCTCTAGAGCCTTTTCCGATCCTTGTTTCCTCAACCTTATATGAGCATCCTTCTTCCTCTTAACAAGTCGTTCGACCTCTCTTGAGAACCAAGGCTCTCTCACTCGACCACATCTTCCCTGCCTACTCGGGACAAACATATCGAGCACACGCAGTATGCATTCCTTAAACAATCTCCACATTTCAATAGTGCTCTTTCCTGACAGCATCTGTTCACATTTTATGTAACCCAGTTCTTGCCTAACAGAATTGTAATTACCCTTCCCCCAATTATAAACCTTACCCTGCTGTATGTACCTATCCTTATCCATGACTATCGTGAAAGAAACAGAGTTATGATCGCTACCGCCAAAATGCTCTCCTACCAAAAAGTCTAACACTTGGCCCGGTTCATTGCCAAGCACCAAATCCAAAGTGGCCTCTCCTCGTGTTGGTCTATCTATGTACTGTGTCAGGAATCCTTCCTGAAAGCACTGGACAAAATCCGCTCCATCTAAAGCATTACAACTAAAAAGTTTCCAATCAATATTTGGAAAGTTGAAGTCACCCATGACTACAACCCTGTGACTTCTGCACCTTTCCAGTATCTGCCTCCCAATCAGCTCCTCCATTTCTCTGCAACTATTAGGGGGTCTGTAAAAAAAACCCCAACAAAATGACTGCACCTTTCTTGTTCCTGACCTCAACCCAGACTTGACTCCAGACTTTATAAAAGACCTTAAAGTAAGGGAACACTTAGGAGGCAGCAATCATAATATGGTAGAGTTCAGTCTGCGGTTTGAAAGAGAAGGCAAAATCGGATGTAATGGTGTTACAGTTAAATAAAGGTAATTACAGGGGCATGAGAGAGGAACCGACGAAAATCGACTGGAAGCAGAGCCTAACGGGGAAGACAGCAGAGCAACAATGGCAGGAGTTTCTGGGTGTAATTGAGGACACAATACAGAGGTTCATCCCAAAGAAAAGAAAGATTATCCGGGGGAGGATTAGACAGCCTTGGCTGACAAAGGAAGTCAAGAAATGTATCAAAGAAAAAGAGACAGCCTATATAGTGGCCAAGAGCACTGGGAAATCAGAAGATTGGGAAGGGTACAAGAACAAACAGAGGATAACAAAGAGAGAAATAAGGAAGGAGAGGATCAAATACGAAGGTAGGCTAGCCAGTAATATTAGAAATGATAGTAAAAGTTTCTTTCAATACATAAGAAACAAACGAGAGGCAAAAGTAGACATTGGGCCGCTCCAAATTGATGCTGGAAGGCTAGTGATGGGAGATAAGGAAATAGCTGAAGAACTTAATAAGTATTTTGTGTCAGTCTTCACAGTGGAAGACATGAGTAATATCCCAACAATTGAGGAGAGTCAGGGGGCAGAGTTGAGTATGGTAGGCATTACAAAAGAGAAAGTGCTAGAAAAGCTAAAAGGTCTAAAAATTGATAAATCTCCTGGCCCCGATGGGCTACATCCTAGAGTTCTGAGGGAGGTGGCTGAGGAAATAGCGGAGGCGTTGGTTGTGATCTTTCAAAAGTCACTGGAGTCAGGGGAAGTCCCAGATGATTGGAAAATCGCTGTTGTAACCCCCTTGTTTAAGAAAGGATCAAGACAAAAGATGGAAAATTATAGGCCGATTAGCCTAACCTCGGTTGTTGGTAAAATTCTAGAATCTATCGTTAAGGATGAGATTTCTAAATCCTTGGAAGTACAGGGTCGGATTAGAACAAGTCAGCATGAATTTAGTAAGGGGAGGTCGTGTCTGACAAACCTGTTAGAATTCTTTGAAGAGGTAACAAGTAGGTTAGACCAAGGAAACCCAGTGGATGTTATCTATCTAGACTTCCAAAACGCCTTTGATAAGGTGCCTCACGGGAGGCTGCTGAGTAACGTGGTGTTCGAGGTGAGTTACTGGCATGGATTGAGGATTGGCTGTCTGACAGAAGGCAGAGAGTTGAGATAAAAGGCTCTTTTTCGGAATGGCAACCGGTGACAAGTGGTGTCCCGCAGGGTTCAGTGTTGGGGCCGCAGCTGTTCACTTTATATATTAATGATCTGGATGAAGGGACTGGGGCATTCTGGCGAAGTTTGCCAATGATACGAAGCTGGGTGGACAGGCAGGTAGTACGGAGGAGGTGGGGAGGCTGCAGAATGATTTAGACAGTTTAGGAGAGTGGTCCAGGAAATGGCTGATGAAATTCAACGTGAGCAAATGCGAGGTCTTGCACCTTGGAAAAAAGAATACAGGCATGGACTATTTTCTGAACGGTAAGAAAATTCATAAAGCCGAAGTACAAAGGGATCTGGGAGTGCTAGTACAGGATTCTCTAAAGTTAACTTGCAGGTTGAGTCCGTGATTAAGAAAGCGAATGGGATGTTGTCATTTATCTCAAGAGGGTTGGAATATAAAAGCAGCGATGTGCTTCTGAGACTTTATAAAGCTCTAGTTAGGCCCCATTTAGAATACTGTGTCCAAGTTTGGGCCCCACACCTCAGGAAGGACATACTGGCACTGGAGCATGTCCAGCGGAGATTCACACGGATGATCCCTGGAATGGTAGGCCTAACATACGATGAACGGCTGAGGATCCTGGGATTGTATTCATTAGAGTTTAGAAGGTTGAGGGGAGATCTAATAGAAACTTACAAGATAATGCATGGCTTAGAAAGGGTGGACGCTGGGAAGTTGTTTCCGTTAGGTGGGGATACTAGGACCCATGGGCACAGCCTTAGAATTAGAGGGGGTCAATTTAGAACGGAAATGAGGAGACATTTCTTCAGCCAGAGAGTGGTGGGCCTGTGGAATTCATTGCCACAGAGCGCAGTGGAGGCCGGGACGTTGAATGTATTCAAGGCAGAGATTGATAAATTCTTGATCTCGCAAGGAATCAAGGGCTACGGGGAGAGTGCGGGTAAGTGGAGTTGAAATGCCCATCAGCCATGATTAAATGGCGAAGTCGACTCGATGGGCCGAATGGCCTTACTTCCACTCCTATGTCTTATGGTCTTATGGTCTTAACCAAAGGATAGCCAGTGGACATCATCTATTTGGATTTCCAAAAGGCCTGTGATAAAATGCCACAGGAGGCTTCTAAATGTGTTAACAGCCCCTGGTCTGAGGTGGAAGGTACCAGAATGGATAGAAGTCTGGCTAAAGAACAAAGAAGAACAAAGAAAACTTACAGCCCAGGAACAGGCCCTTCGGCCCTCCAAGCCTGTGCCGATCCAAATCCACTGTCTAAACCTATCGCCCAATTCCTAAGGATCTGTATCCCTCTGCTCCCCACCTACTCATGCATCTGTCCAGACGCACCTTAAATGAATCCACCGTGCCTGCCTCTACTACCTCTGCTGGCAACGCGTTCCAGGCACCTACCACCCTCTGTGTAAAGTACTTTCCGCGTGTATCCCCCTTAAACTTTTCTCCTCTCACCTTGCACGCGTGACCCCTCGTTATTGAATCCCTCACCCTGGGAAAAAGCTTATCTCTATCAACCCTGTCTATACCCTTCATGATTTTGAAGACCTCAATCAGGTCCCCCCTCAATCTCCTTTTTTCTAATGAAAACAATCCTAACCTACTCAACCTCTCTTCATAGCTAGCACCTTCCATACCAGGCAACATCCTCGTAAACCTTCTCTGTACCCTCTCCAAAGCTTCCACATCCTTTTGGTAATGTGGTGACCAGAACTGTACACAGTATTCTAAATGCGGCCGAACCAAAGTCTTGTACAATTTTAACATGACCTGCCAGCTCTTATACTCAATACCCCGTCCGATGAAGGCAAGCATACCATATGCCTTCTTGACCACTCTATCCACCTGTGCAGCCACCTTCAGGGTACAATGGACCTGAACTCCCAGATCTCTCTGCTCATCAACTTTTCCCAAGGCTCTTCCGTTTACAGTATAGTTTGCTATAGAATTAGACCTCCCAAAATGCATCACCTCACACTTGCCTGGATTGAACTCCATCTGCCACTTCTCCGCCCAACTCTCTAGTCTATCTATATTCTCCTGTAATCTTTGACAATCCCCTATGCTTTCTGCTACTCCCCCAATCTTCGTGCCATCTGCAAACTTACTGATCAGACCACTTATGCCCTCTTCCAGATCATTTATGTATATCACAAACAACAGTGGCCCCAGCACTGATCCCTGTGGAACACCACTGGTCACCTTTCTCCATTTCGAGAAACTTCCTTCAACTACTACTCTCTGTCTCCTGTTGCTCAACCAGTTCTTTATCCACCTAGCTAGAACACCCTGCACACCATGTGACTTCACTTTCTCCATTAGTTTACGATGGGGAACCTTATCAAACGCCTTACTAAAGTCCATGTAGATGACATCTACAGCCCTTCCTTCATCTATCAACTTGGTCACTTCCTCAAAGAACTCTATTAAGTTAGTAAGGCATGATCTCCCCTGCACAAAACCATGTTGCCTATCACTGATAAGCCCATTCTTTTCCAAATATAAATAGATTCTATCCCTCAGTACCTTCTCCTAACTGGCAGAGGCAGGGAATGGGGATAAATGGTTCCTTCTCAGGATGGCAGCTGGTGACTAGTGGAGTTCCGCAGGGATCAGTGTTGGAACCACAGCTATTAATGTTATGCATTAACATTCTTGATAAAGGAACTGAGGCGTTGTTGCTAAGTTTGCAGATGACGCACAGATAGGTGGAGGAACAGGTAATGTTGAGGAGGCAGAGAGGCTGGAGAAGGTCTTGAACAGGTTTGGAGAGAGGGAAAAGAAGCAGCAGATGGAATACTATGTGGGAAAGTGTAAGGTTATGCACTTTGGTAGGAAGAATAGAGGTGTAGACCATTTTCTAAATAGAGAAAGGCTTCAGAAATCTGAACACAAAGTGACTTGAGGGTCCTAGTTCAGGATTCTATGTGCAGTTCAGTTGGTAGTTAAAAAGGCAAATGCAACGTTATCATTCATTTTGAGAGGGGTAGAATACAAGAGCAGAGATGTACGACTGAGGCTGTATAAAGCTCTGGTTAGACTGCATCTGCAATATAGCGAGCCATTTTGGGCCTTGCACCTAAGGAAAATGTGCTTCTGCAGGTTGAATGAATTTGAATTACTCTGACCATTTCGAACTGAGATGAAGAGAAATTTCTTCAGTAAGAGGGTGGTGAATCTGTGGAACTCATTGCCACACAAAGCTGTGGAGGACAAGCCATTGAGTGTATTTAAGAAAGAGATAGATAGGTTCTTGATTAGTAAGGGGATCAAAGGTTATGGGGAGAAAGCAGAAGAATGGGATCAAGAAACATATCAGCCATGATCAAATGTTGGAACAGACCTAAATGTCCTAATTTTGCTCCTATATCCTGTGGTCTTGTGATCTTTTGTCTTAGAGCCCCTAGTGTTGGAAGCAGTACATTGGCATAGATAGTCAATTGGCTAATGGACAGAAAATAGCGTGGGTGGAGAGGGGGTAACAAGGTGTAGAGCTGGATGAACACAGCAGGCCAAGCAGCATCATAGGAGCAGGAAAGAACATAGAACATAGAACATCACAGCGCAGTACAGGCCCTTCGGCCCTTGATGCGCGCCGACCTGTGAAACCAATCTGAAGCCCATCTAACCTACACTATTCCATTATCATCCATATGTTTATTCAATGACCATTTAAATGCCCTTAAAGTTGGTGAGTCTACAACTGCTGCAGGCAAGGCATTCCATGCCCTTACTACTCTCTGAGTAAAGAATCTACCTCTGACATCTGTCCTATATCTATCACCCCGCAATTTAAAGCTATGTCCCCTTGTGCTAGCCGTCACCATCCGAGGAAAAAGGCTCTCACAGTCCACCCTATCCAATCCTCTGATCATCTTGTATGTCTCTATTAAGTCACCTCTTAACCTTCTTCTCTCTAATGAAAAGCTTGACGTTTAGGGCCTACACCCTTCATCAGAAATGGGGGAGGGGAAGAGGGTTCTGAAATAAGTAGGGAGAGAGGGGGAGGTGGATAGAAGATGGATAGAGGAGAAGATAGGTGGAGAGGAGACAGACAAGTCAAAGAGGCGGGGATGGAGCCAGTAAAGGTGAGTGTAGGTAGGGAGGTAGAGAGGATATGGGACAGTCCAGGGAGGACGGGCAGGTCAAGGCGGCGGGATGAGGTTAGTAGGTAGGAAATGGGGGTGCGGCTTGAGGTGGGAGGAGGGGATAGGTGAGAGAAAGAACAGGTTAGGGAGGTGGGGATGAGCTGGGCTGGTTTTGGGATGCGGTTGGGGGAGGGGAGATTTTGAAGCTTGTGAAATCCACATTGATACCATTGGGCTGCAGGGTTCCCAAGCTGAATATGATTTGCTGTTCCTGCAGCCTTCGGGTGGCATCGTTGTGGCACTGCAGGAGGCCCAGGATGGACATGTCGTCTGAGGAATGGGAGGGGGAGTTGAAATGGTTCGCGACTGGGAGGTGCAGTTGTTTATTGCGAACCGAGCGTAGGTGTTCTGCAAAGTGGTCCCCAAGCCTCCGCTTGGTTTCCCTGATATAGAGGAGGCCACAACAGGTACAGCGGATGCAGTATACCACATTAGCAGATGTGCAGGTGAACAACTGCTTGATGTGGAAAGTCTTCTTGGAGCCTGGGATTGGGGTGAGGCAGGAGGTGTGGGGGCAGGTGTAGCACTTCCTGTGGTTGCAGGGAACAGTGCCGGGTGTGGTGGGGCTGGAGGGGAGTGTGGAGCAGAGATTGTTTTTCCAGTTGGCAATCTGTAAACAGCAGAGTTCCACAGGGATCTGTGGTGGAACTGCAACTGTTTGAAATATATGTTAACGATTTGGAGGAAGGAAACAAATGTACCGTAGCCAAATTTGCAGATGACACAAAAACAGGTGGAAAGGCAAGTTGCAAGTGGGATACAGCTTACAGAGAGATATTCATAAGTTAAATGGGTGAAAAGTTGGCAAATGGAGTGTAATATGGGAAAATGACAATTTTGGAAGAGAGAACAAAAGAATAGAATACAACATAAATGGAGGAATACTGCAGAAAGCCACAAAACAAAGAGAGTTGGAGGTACTTGTACATGAAATGAAGAAAGCTACCACTCAGGTGCAGCAGGTAATAACAAAACGTTGGCCTTATTTCAAGGGGGCACAAGAGTTAGAATGTCTACAGAGATCACATTTGGAGTAATTTGCGTGGTTTTGGTCCTGTTATGTAGGGAAAAATTTCATTTCATTGGAGGTAGATCAGAGAAGGTTCACTAGGTTGAGAGATGGAGGGATTGTCTTACAAGTGAAGGCTAAATAGGTTGCGACTCAACTCAGTGGAGATTAGAAGAATGAGATGCAATCTCATTGAAACATGCATTGTTAAGCAGTTTAACAAGGTAAATGGTGAGAGGATGCATCCCTTCTGGTCTAGGACCAGAAGACATAATCTCAGAATAAAGGGGTACCAATTTAAGACTGAGATAAGGAGGAATTTATTCTCTCAGAGCATTGCGAATCTTTCGAACTGTGGGGCAGGAATGTGGACGTGAGGAATGTCGGATCAGTCATGATCTTATTGAATGGTGAAGCAGACTTGAGGGACCAAACGGCCAACTTCTGTTACTATTTCTTTTGAACTTATGATATTACAGTTATGAGCCACAGTTTTAAGTACTTCTCACAATGGGCAACAGAATGTTGACTTTTTTTTTACATAATTAACTGATGGTGACTGTCCTTAGGTATTTTTACAAATTTTTTTTCAAATGATGCAAGGAGAAATCTACCTCAGTTCTTAGACCGAAGAAAAATTCTGGAGCATACAGAAAAGTTGATTATTTTATACTTTAATTACCCCATTATCCATATTCCAATCTTCCTCCATTTACAGCAAATGAAACAATTGTCTCTTCTATGTTGATTCAGAGATAGTAGGAACTGCCGATGCTGGAGAATCTGAAATAAGAAGGTGTAGAGCTGGATGAACACAGCGGGCCAAGCAGCATTAGAGGAGCAGGAGAGCTGACATTTCGGGTCTGGACCCTTCTTCAGAAATGGGGGAGGGGAAGGGGATTCTGAAATAATTAGAGAGAGAGGGGGAGGTGGATGGAAGATGGATAAAGGAGCAGATAGGTGGAGAGGAGACGGACAGGTCAAAGAGGTGGGGTTGGAGCCAGTAAAGGTGAGTGTAGGTGGGGAGTTAGGGTGGGGGTTGGTCAGTCAAGGGAAGACGGACAGGTCAAGGAGGCGGGAATGAGGCTGGTAGGTAGGAGGTGGAGTGGGGGTTGAGGTGGGAGGAGCAGATAGGTGGGAGAAAGGATGGACAGGTCAGGGAGGTGGGAACAAGCTGGGCTGGTTTTGGGATGCGGTTGGGGGCGGGGAGATGTTGAAGCTTGTGAAGTCCACAGTGATACCATTGGGCTGCAGGGTTCCCAAGCGAAATATGAGGTGCTGTTCCTGCAACTTTCTGGTGGCATCGATGTGGCACTGGAGGAGGCCCAGGATGGACATGTCGTCCAAGGAGTGGGAGGGGGAGTTGAAGTGGTTCACGATTGGGAGGTGCAGTCGTTTGTTGCGAACCAAGTGTAGGTGTTCCACAAAGCGGTGTCCAAGCCTCCGCTTGGTTTCCCTGATGTAGAAGAGGCCACTTCGGGAACAGCGGATACAGTATACCACATTAGCGGATGTGCAGGTGAACATCTGTTTAATGTGGAAGGTTTTCTTGGGGCCTGGGATGGGGTGAAGGGGGAGGTGTAGGGGCAGGCGTAGCACTTCCTGCGGTTGGAGGGAAAAGTGCCGGGTGTGGTGGGGCTGGAGGGGAGTGTGGAGCGGACAAGGGAGTCATGGAGAGTGCGGTCCATCTGGAAGGCAGACAAGGGTGGGGGTTGAAAATTGTCCTTGGTAGTGGGGTCAGACTGCAGGTGGCGGAAGTGGCGGAGGATGATGCGTTGGATCCGGAGTTTGGTGGGGTGGTACGTGAGGATGTGGGAGATTCTTTTTTGGTTGTTATTGTGGGGAGGGGGTGTGAGGGATGAATTGCGGGAAACGCGAGAGAAGCAGTCGAGGGCGTTTTTGGCAAAGCCTCCTTGACCTGTCTGTCTTCCCTTGACCAACCTACCCCCATCCTAACTCCCCACCTTCACTCACCTTTACTGGCTCCATCCCTGCCTCCCTGACCTGTCTGTCTTTTCTTCCGCCTGTCTGTTCCTCCCATCTCAACCCCCACCCCCACCTCCTACCTACCAGCCTCACCCCGCCTCCTTGTCCTGTCCACCTTCCCTTGACTGACCAACCCACATCCTAACTCCCCACCTACACTCACCTTTACTGGCTCCAACCCCACCTCCTTGACCTGTCCGTCTCCTCTCGACCTATCTCCTCCTTTATCCATCTTCCATCTGCCTCCCCCTCTCTCTCTATTTATTTCAGAATCCCCTTCCCCTCCCCCATTTCTGAAGAAGGGTCAATACCCGAAATGTCAGCTTTCCTGCTCCTCTGATGCTGCTTGGCCTGCTGTGTTCATCCAGCTCTACACCTTGTTGTCTCTTCTATCTCATAGGTTTATACGTTCAGTTCTCCTTCGACCAACCAGGGAATAAACTATCAATCTTACCCCTTCTCTTCCCTTATCAATGTCTGTCCTACACTATCTCCTCCCATGGCGTTCTTAGAATGTTTTCAAATGTTGCTATAGAAAACTTTAGTTAGGTCACATTTAGAGTACTCTATACAGTTCATAGAATCCCTACAATCTGGAAGCAGGGCATTTTGCTCATCAAGTCCACACTCGATACTCCCCCAAAGAGTACTCTACCCAGACCCACCTTCTCCCTGTAATCCTGCATTTTCCAAGGCTAATCCACCTAGCCTGCAGATCCCTGGACACTATAGGGAATTTAGCGTGGCCAATCCACCTAACCCGTACATCTTTGGGCTGTGGGAGGAAACTGGAGACAATGTGCAAACTCCACACAGACAGTCACCCAAGACTGGAAGTGAACCCAGGTCTCTGGTGCTGCTAACCACTGAGCCACCATGCTGACCCCTTCTAGTGAGTGTCACAGTAGAAGTACAGGAGCAGGAATGTCTTGCTGCGATTACACAGGGCTTTGGTTAGACCACAATTGGGTCATGCACTTTTGGTCTCTTTATTTGAGAAAGGATGTTCTGGCAATAAAGTTTGACCAGGTTGATTCCTGGTTTGGTAATACTGACACATGAAGATAGTTTGAATGGGTTCAGACTATATTCGCTGGAGTTTAAAAGCATGCAGAGAGGGAGGATCTCATAGAAACCTATAAAACTCCAGCAGATCTAGAGAGGGTAAACACAGGAAGGGTATTCCAATGACCAAGGAGTCCAGAACTCAGGGTCACAATTTAAGGATATGGGGTAGGTCATTTAGGACTTAAGATGAGAAGAAGCTTCTTCACCCACAGAATGGTAAGCTTGTGGAATTTTCTGCCACAGAAAATGTTTAAGGCCAAAATATTGAATGTTTTCAAGAAGACTTTAGATGTAGTTCTTAAGGCTATTTTGTTATGTTAGGACTATGTTTCCCCTCACAGCCCAACATTAGGTAGATTGGCCATGCTAAATTGCCTATCGTGTCCAGGGATGTGCAAGCTAGGTGGCTTAGTCATGGGAAATACAGGGTTACACGCATGAGTGGTATTTTCTTTGGAGGGTGGTGTGGACCGAATTCGGCCAAATGGTCTGCTTCAACACTGTAGGGATTCTATGCACTAAAGGGGTCAAAGGAGAAAGCAGGAAAGGGTATTGAGTTGAATGATCAGTTATGATGATTTGAATGTTGGAGCAGCCTTGAAGGCCCAAATAACCTACACCTTCTCTGATTTACCATGTTTCTAATCTATGTTTGGCAGAGAGCAGTGTATGCATAGCAGCTCTGCAACATTCCAGTACGTATGCCTGACCAAATCACTAATTATTAGTTGGAACCAAGACAAAGCAAATACAAATGATGATTGGTGACAGCCAACTACCTCAAACAAATCTTACCCTGTTCCATACACTGTTAGAGATGGCAAATGCAAGAAGATACCAGGAGCAGTCATTACCAAATTGAGATCTGTGGGAGCACTAGGTTAATCACTTTCAAAGATACAGCAAATCAGCTTTGATGTTAGTCAGGAAAGCCAATGAGGAAAAACATCATGAACAGCTTCAACGCTATGCATGTTGATATTTTAAAATTTTAAAACACTTTAAATTTCTCAGCTTACCAGTCCAGGTGTCCAAAACTCCAATGACATAAGTCTGTTCCAGTTGTTAGGTAAGCTCCTGTATCCCCATTTTGTGCAAAAAATGTTGCATTCTGATAGGGCTGAGATAACTGTCCTGCACTGCCCTGGGAGTACTGTCTTACATGGATGACATCAGGGTAGACATGTGGTTGGGAAGATCACGCTTGGCGTCTGGCTTGGAATTGGGTTGTGCTGCAGTTGTGATCCAGTCCTAGTCAAGAGTTGTGAGTTCGAGTTGCCCAGAGCTGGGATGTGCTGTGTACATGCAGCTCCTGGCATATTTAAGGAGGTTTTTCTTGGGTTCCTCATCATCTCCAGTATTTCCCAGCTGGGGTGGGGGGGGGGCCTCATCCTCTCTCCCTTCCTGAAACTTTGCCATTTCTTCTGTTTATGGCCATTTTCCTGCATTTCTTCAGTGGAAGAGGAGCAACTGGTGGTGTCCCACACAACTGTCACTTTTCAATACTCCATTGATTTATGACGGATCTCATCTCCCATGTTTTTCTTTTGAGGTTTCTCCTTGATGTTGGTTCATCCACTTTCATCGGCTGCTGCCTCTTCTTCCTTCAACTATTTTGCCTGGAGGAATATTAGGGAGATGTTTCATTTTGAAAGATTCCTTCTCTCCTTGTCCACACAGCTTGGCCTCCTTCCCACCCTCCTTGGCCTCATTTGTCTCGGTGAGTGGCGCCTGATTATCCTTTTGGGAAACACTGCTTGTGGTTCCAGCTTCTGTCATTTGTGCATAACTAGCATCATGTGCCAGGGCAGACTTTGTAGAGGTAACCTGTCTGTAGACAAATGGCCCTACTGTGATGATGCTGTGGTTTTAAGAGATGTGTTTTGTTCTGGTTTCTTTTAGAGAGAGATTGGGGGATAGGTGCCAAGCAGTCCATGAGAAAATAAACAACTTGCAAGGCCTTGAGTTTTTTTTACATTGGAACAATAAAAGCAGCCTGAATGGCTATGGTTAATGGAGGTTGGTTGACACACTGAGCTGGTTCATTGTTCCGCAGACGTTTCGTTACTGTGCTTGGTAACATCCTCAGTGCAGCCTCTGATGAAGTCTCAGTGTGTTTACCTGCCTGGTTTTTAAAGTCTGGGGCCTGTTGCGATGGATTGCCTCACTTCCGGGTTTCCTCCTTGGTGGAATGTATATGGGGTCGAGTTCAATGTGTTTATTAGTAGCATTCTTCGTGGAGTGCCATGCTTCCAGGAATTCTCGTGCTTGTCTCTGCCTAGCCTGTTCCAGGATCTTGGTGTTGTCCCAGTCGAAGTCGTGGTTCTCCTTGTCCATGTGGATTGAGATGAGTGAAACTGTTAAGTTTCCAACAGAGTTAAGTTATTCTAAGTTCTACTTTCTATTGTTGTATTTTGTTGATTAAATTGTGTTTTGCTTAACATTGAGCAGTTTGATCAGTCAACTTACACCTGGAACATTACATTTAGGGTCTTGGTTACCTTCTTAGAATATTTTGAGGGGGATCTGGTCTGGTCCATAACACCATAGCTTGCAGTTTCTCCAAAGTGTTACCTTATGTGTCCTCTCTTTTCTCGTAGGTTCAGCACAAGCTACCTTGCATGCATTAAGTAATCTCACTTTCCTCCAATAGTGAAGTTGGAAGGCAGGTGGAGAAGGATCTCATTAGCTTCCACCTTCAAGATCACCTTTACTTGAAGTTTCCTAGTCCAGATTCCAAAAAAAAAAATCCACTACCTCATTTGGTTACGTGGTTTTTTTTGACCAGTGCAAACTTTATGGACTGAAGGGCCTTTTTTAGTACCAAGATCTCTCTGACTCTGATACTGCCATCCAATTGCATATACCTGCTAAGGCACAAAAGCATATTAGCTAGAGACATAGGGGTTGTGCGTGTGAATTATAACAAACTAACTCCTCCGAGAATCCAGTTTAAACACAGGCTCAGCAGTGAGGAATGAGAGGGGCTTTTGATTTCCTTTCCCTTCAAAGGCTTTCAGCAGTTGTTTGAATATTACGACTTTTTTAATTTCAAAATATATTTTATTCATAAATAAGTTCACCCAGGTTGATAGGGTTGTTAAGAAGGCGTACGGTGTGTTAGGTTTTACTGGTAGAGGGATTGAGTTTTGGAGCCATGAGGTCATGTTGCAGCTGTACAAAACTCTGGTGCGGCCGCACTTGGAGTATTGCGTACAGTTCTGGTCACCGCATTATAAGAAGGATGTGGAAGCATTGGAAAGGGTGCAGAGGAGATTTACCAGGATGTTGCCTGGTATGGAGGGAAGGTCTTATGAGGAAAGGCTGAGGGACTTGAGGCTGTTTTTGTTAGAGAGAAGAAGGTTAAGAGGTGACTCAATAGAGACATACAAGATGATCAAAGGATTAGATAGGGTGGACTGTGAGAGCCTTTTTCCTCGGATGGTGACGGCTAGCATGAGGGGACGTAGCTTTAAATTGAGGGGTGATAGATATAGGACAGATGTCAGAGGTAGATTCTTTACTCAGAGCGTAGTAAGGGCATGGAATGCCCTGCCTGCGGCAGTTGTAGACTCACCAACTTTAAGGGCATTTAAATGGTCGTTGGATAAACATATGGATGATAATGGAATAGTGTAGGTTAGATGGGCTTCAGATTGGTTTCACAGGTCGGCACAACATCGAGGGCCGAAGGGCCTGTCCTGCACTGTAATGTTCTATTATATACATATATAGCCACAACGCAGTTCAGATCCATACAGTAACATATCAAGGAAACAACAAACATTGGAGCATGACTCCATCCAAAAAAAACAAAGGCATCTCTTACTTGAACCAAACTATATTTAGAATAGAATCCCTACGGTGTGGAAACAGGCCCTTTGGGGCAACAAGTCCACACCGAACCACAAAGCATCCCACCCAGACCCACTCCGCTATAACCCAGCTAAGCTACACATCCCTGCACACAACGGGCAATTTAGCACAGCTAATCCACTTAACCTACACATCTTTGGACTGTGGGAGGAAACCCACGCAGGCATGGAGAGAATGTGCAAACTCCACACAGGGTGGAATTGAACCCGGGTCCCCGGCGCTGTGAGGCAGCAATGCTAACCACCGAGCCACCGTGCTGCACCAAATGCATTTGAGGCACCAGGAGGGTCCAATAGCTGAATGGACCCCTGTTTCCCATTACGCCTTGGCAGCAGCTGCCCCAAGTTTTACTGCTTCCCTCAGCACATAGTCCTGGACCTTGGAATATGCCAGTCTGCAACACCTAGTCGAGGTCAACTCCTTGTTCTGGAAGACCAACAAGTTTCAGGCAGACAAAAGAGCATCTTTGGTCGAGTTGTTGGTCCTCAAGGCACAGTTGATGTTTGTCTCAGTGTGCATCCCAGGGAACAGACCGTAGGGCATGGAGTCCTGCATCGTGGAACTGCTCGGGACAAACTTTGATAAACACCACTGAATCTTTCTCCAGACTTCCTTTGCAAAGGCACATTCCAGAAGGAGATGTGTGAGTCTCAACTAAGCCCCAAACGCCCAAAGGGCAGCATACAGTAGCGCAGACTGACCAGGTGTACAAGAAGGATCTCACAGGTAGTGTCCTTGTCACCACCAGCCAAGCGATGTCTTGGTCCTTGTTGGATAGTTCTGGTGATGAGGCATTCTGCCAAATGACTTTGACTGTCTGATCAGGCAAACACGCGACAGGGTCCACCCTCTCCTTTTCCCACAGGGTCTCAAGGATGCTACATGCTGACCACTTCCTGATGGAATTGTGATCAAAGGTGTTTTTCTTTGCAAATTTCTCCACAAAGTACAGGTGAGACGGAATGGTCCAACTACTTGGATACCAGGAACAGTTGAATATTGTGACATCCTTAAAGGTAACATTATGCTGTGAAATTCCTGCAGACAGAGGATATCTGCAGCTTGAAAACAACAGCACTTGAACAACACTCACTTTGTGAGGTTGACAGGCATGCTTTGTTTGAATGAGTCTGAAGTGGGGGTGACCAATACCTATGCATCTCCCAAACAAATCTAATTATTTTAGTAAGATTTAGAGATTTATAAATTTTTTTGGTGTTATACAATTAAAATGTGGCACAGAAGATGGTCATCTGATCTAATTGGATTATTATTTGAAAAGGAATAGTGTGCTAGGGTGTGGGAAATATCTGGAATTTGGCACTAGGTTATGAAGTTCATTTGAAGAGCTGATGGCTAATGGACCGAATGGCCTCTGTTGTCTTGTAACAATTTTGTGATTTGGTAAGAGGGCTAATTCCACTGTAATTAGCTTCCCCGTTTCAATTTCCATATTTTTCTTTTAACAATTAGGTTTATCAAGCTGTTTAGTTAAGGTAGTGCGTTCAGTAAGATAATAAGAATTAGGACCTAGTCTTTCTGTACCAGTTTGCAGTTTTACTTAGCCTATCCAACACTGCACACTAGTGCCAGTCGTCATCATAAGGATAGTGGCTTTTTGTTGTTTATAAACTTTGGCAGCAATTTCACATTTATTGTGAAGAGCGTTGACCATATTATGCCAGAAGGTGGAGGTGCCGGTGTTAGACTGGGATGGACAAAGTCAGAAATCACACGACACCAGGTTATAGGCTGAAGGCTTGTGTTTTCAAATAAACCTGTTGGGCTACAACCTTGTGTCATGTGATTTCTGACCATGTTACGCCAGGTTCTTTTTGTTTTTGGAAGAATGCAGCTTGCTGTAGGTTTTACTTAAAAGTAACTTTTAAGTTAATTTCTGATATTCATCCTATATGTTTTCACCCTTATTTCTTCATAGAGTCATACAACATGGAAAGAGACCCTTCAGTCCACCTTGTCCATGCCAACTAGGTTTCCTAAACTGAACTAAATTTGCCTGCATTTGGCCCATATCCCTCTCAACCTGTCCTATTCATGTACCTGTTCAAATGTCTATTAAATGTTGTAATTGTACTCGCATCTTCCACTTCCTTTGGCAGCTCGTTCCATACATGCACCACCCTCTGTGTGAAAAGTTGCCCCTCAGATCCCTTTTAAATCTTTCCCCTCTCACCTTAAACCTATGCCCTCTAGTTTTGGACTCCCCTACCCTGAGGAGAGGACTTTGGCTATTCACCTCATCTATGCCTTGAACGATTTTATAAACTTGTATAAGGTCATCCTTCAGTCTGCAATACTCCAGTGAAAAAAGTCCCAGCCTATCCAGCCTTTCATTTAGTCATACAGCACAGAAACAGGCCCTTCGGCCCAACTCATCCATGCCGACGAGATTCCCTAAATTGAACTTGTCCCATTTGCTTCCGTTTGTCCTGTATCCCTTTAAAACTTTCCTTTCCATGTACCTATCCAACTGTCTTTTAAATGTTCTAATTATACCTACTTCTAACACTTCCTCTGGCAGCTCAATCCATACATGCACCACCATCTGTGTGAAAAGGTTGACCCACAGGCACCTTTTAAATCTCCCCCTCTTACCTTAAACCTATATCTTCTAAGTTTTGGACTCCCCCACCCTGGGGAAAAGACCTTGACTACTCACCTTATCTATGCCCATCATGATTTTATAAACATCTATAAGGTCATCCATCAGTCTCCGGCGCTCTGGCAAAAATGTCCCAGCCTATCTAGTCACTCCTTGTAACTCAGACGCTTTGGTTTTGACAGCATCCCTGTAAATCTTTATTGCACCCTTTCCAGTTTAATAAAATCATGCATTTTTTCATAATGCAATCACAGTGCCCTCTCACACCTTGCAATTTAAGGAATGTGTGGAGGAAATTGAGGAGGTGCTGAAAAGGTTCCCAAGACCCTGCCTGGAGTTACGTTGATCTTTTGAGGAAATAAAAACCCTGGCTGCTCTCTTTTTAGCTGAGGCAAAAATCAAAAGAATGGGACAAGGAGTCTGGCTGAGGACAAATGCGGAGAAATTGTCCTCATTTGAGGAGAGTGAGCGAACCAGACCACAAAAGTTCAAGGTGGATTGACTTGTGTAGCAAAGGAGAAATGAAGAATTTTAATTTTGTGGTTCAGATAATGAAGACACATCCTCAGCATTTCATGGACAAAGGCATGACGGAAACGTTCATAATAAAGGAGAACACTGCAAAATAGACATCATATGGCTACAGACTCAAACCACACACCAGAAGTGTGATGGCCTAGTGGTGTTACCAATGGACTATTAATCCAGAGACCCAGGGAATGTTCCTGAGATCTGGGTTCAAATCCTGCCATTATAACCCAAAACCATTATAACCCTTTCCACTTTATTCCTATAATACTGAATCATTCAGAATGTGCATATAAATCAATCTCACTCTGAAACCAAATCATTTTAAATGCAAACCTGAAACAATCTCAGTCTGAATCTTAACATACTGAATGAATTTGAATCACTCTAAACAACAAAAATTCTGAATGTGAATCAGAACAAATCATAAATTAAAAACCAAAACCGAAAGAACTGCGGATGCTGTGAATCAGTAACAAAAACAAAGTTGCTGGAAAAGCTCGGCAGATCTGGCAGCATCTGTGAAGGAGAAAACAGAGTTAACGTTTCGGCTCCGGTGACCCTTCCTCAGAACTGAAATTAAATCTGAATCACTTTGAATCTGGATAAATCTTACTCAGAATCTGAACCAATGCAAATCTGAGTCAATCTCAGCGTGTATCATTATGTATATAATTTTGAATTAATCTGAATCTTTACCATTTTGAATCTGACTCATTCCAATTGTGTACAAAAAACAGTACAGCATGAAAACAGGCCCTTTGCCTTACCAAGACAATGCTGAAACATAACACCTTTCTAAACTAAAAATCTTTTGCCTTTATGCAGTTCATATTCCTGTGTTAGAGATAAAAGGTACTGCAGATGATGGAGAATCTGAGATAACAAGGCGTGGGGCTGGATGAACACAGCAGGCCAAGCAGCATCATAGGAGCAGGAAAACTTTGACGTTTCGGGCCTAGACCCTTCATCAGAAATGGGGAAGGGGAAGAGGGTTCTGAAATAAATAGGGAGAGAGGAGGAGGCGGATAGAGGATAGATAGAGGAGAGGATAGGTGGAGAGGAGGCAGACAAGACAAAGAGGCGGGGATGGAGCCAGTAAAGGTGAGTGTAGGTGGCGGGGTAGGGAGGAAATAGGTCAGTCCAAGGAGGACGGACAGGTCAGGGGGGCGGGATGATGTTAGTAGATAGAAGATGGGGGT
>JAHRHZ010000023.1:52413835-52439212 GCA_024137785.1 Ginglymostoma cirratum
CTTAGCCGAACTCGTCCTCACCCTCAACAACTTCTCTTTCAATTCCTCCCACTTCCTACAGACAAAGGGGGTGGCCATGGGTACCCGCATGGGCCCAAGCTATGCCTGCCTCTTTGTAGGTTACGTGGAACAATCCCTCTTCCGTACCCACACTGGCCCTAAACCCCACCTCTTCCTCCGTTACATTGATGACTGCATCGGCGCCGCCTCTTGCTCCCACGAGGAGTTCGAACAGTTCATCCACTTCACCAACACCTTCCACCCCAACCTGAAGTTCACCTGGGCCATCTCCAACACTTCTCTCTCCTTCCTGGACCTCTTTGTCTCCATCTCGGGTAACCACCTAGAAACCGATGTCCATTTCAAGCCCACTGACTTCCACAGCGACCTGGAATACACCTCCTCCCACCCACCTTCCTGCAAAAATGCCATCCCCTATTCCCAATTCCTTCGCCTCCGCCGCATCTGCTCCCAGGATGAGACATTCCACTCCTGTATGTCTCAGATGTCCTCATTCTTCAAGGACCGCAACTTCCCCCCCACAGTGGTCGAGAACGCCCTCGACCGTGTCTCCCGCATTTCCTGTAACACATCCCTCACGCCCCGTCCCCACAATAATAACCAAAAAAGAATCCCCCTCGTCCTCACGTACCACCCCACCAACCTCCGGATCCAACGCATCATCCTCCGACACTTCCGCCATCTGCAATCAGACCCCACCACCAAAGACATTTCTCCCTCCCCACCCTTATCTGCCTTGCGGAGGGACCACTCCCTCTGCGACTCCCTTGTCAGCTCCACACTCCCCTCCAGCCCCACCACACCCGGCACTTTTCCCTGCAACCGCAGGAAGTGCCCCCACACCTGCCCCCACACCTCCTCCCTCACCCCAATCCCAGGCCCCAAGAAGACTTTCCGCATCAGGCAGATGTTCACCTACACATCTGCCAATGTGGTATACTGCATCCGCTGTACCCGTTGTGGCTTCCTCTACATTGGGGAAACCAAGCGGAGGCTTGGGGACCGCTTTGCAGAACACCTGCGCTCAGTTCGCAACAAACAACTGCACCTCCCAGTCGCGAACCATTTCAACTCCCCCTCCCATTCCTCAGACGACATGTCCATCCTGGGCCTCCTGCAATGCCACAGTGATGCCACCCGAAGGCTGCAGGAACAGCAAATCATATTCAGCCTGGGAACCCTGCAGCCCAATGGTGTTTATGTGGATTTCACAAGCTTCAAAATCTCCCCTCCCCCAACCGCATCCCAAAACCAGCCCAGCTCATCTCCACCTCCCTAACCTGTTTTTCCTCTCACCTCAAGCCACACCCCCATCTCCTATCTACTAACATCATCCCGCCCCTTGACCTGTCTGTCCTCCCTGGACTGACCTATCTCCTCCCTAACCCCCCTACCTACACTCACCTTTACTGGCTCCATCCCCGCCTCTTCGACTTGTCTGCCTCCTCTCCACCTATCCTCTCCTCTATCCATCCTCTATCCGCCTCCCCCTCTCTCCCTATTTATTTCAGAACCCTCTTCCCCTCCCCCATTTCTGATGAAGGCTCATATTCCTGTATTCCCTACTTATGCATCTATCTGTCAAAATGCTTCTAGTATATCCACCTTTAACAGCTCCTCTGACAGCGTGTTCCAGCCACTTACCACCCTCTGTGTAAAATCTTACCTCACACATTCTCCTTTAAACTTACTCCCTATTACCTTAAACGTATATCCCCTGGTAATTGACATTCCTATCCAGGGAAAAAGTCTTCAACCATCCAACGTTAAAATGAAAAGAAACCAAGATTGTACAATCTCTCCACATAGCTAAATTTGAATTTGAATGAATCATAAGCCAATTGGAATGGTTTGACATGCAAGTCTAAACCTGAACTGGACATGATGTAAATCTCAATCATTTTAAATACAAATCTGACCGATTTTGATAATGAATTAAGATTATTAATTATATCAATTACAATTAATTTCACGCGCATCTAAATGATTCTGAATGTAAATCTGAATAAATCAGTGTTGTTCTGAATATGAATCCAAATCAAGCTGAATCTGAATCAGTCTGAATGTGTATCTGCATTGATTATATTTTATGTCCAAATCGTACTCACAGAAGATCTGCATCAATTTGATTCTGAGTTTTTCTAAGAGTGAATCTGAATCAATCTCAACCTGAATCATTCTAAATATGAAGTTATTTCAATTTTAAATATTCTGAATGGGAACCTAATTTCAATCTGAGTCAAATTCAATCTGGATATGAATCTAAATCAACCTCAATTTTCAATGGGATCGTGAAGCAATCTCAACCTGAATCAGATTCATTCTGTGCATGAGTCTGAATCAACCACTATCAGATTTTGAAAAATAAATGAAAGAAAGGCAGATTCTGGAACTCAGAAACAAAAACAAAAACAGAAACAGAAATTGCTGGAAAAGCTCAGCAGGTCTGGCAGCATCTTTGGACAGAAATCAGAGTTAATGCTTCAGGTCCAGTGATCTTTCTTCAGAACTGATCGTAGCTCGGATAAAGTTTTTTTTATGCAGAAAATAGGGTGGGGGAAGGGGATAATGAGTAAATGATAGGTCAAGATAGAGTCCAAAGAGAGAGAACAACATGTGAACAGACACAGGAGTGAACAACAATCAGCCTAGGAGAATGAAAGGATGCTAATTGGGACTATTAGTAGCTAACAATGGGTATTGTGTAATAGCAGACCATGTGATAACAAGGCCTGGTGTGTTGGGGTTGGAGTAAGAACATGGGAGAAGGTGCCTCAAGCCCTAGAATTGTTGAAATTGGTATTGAATCCGGAACGGTGTAGAGTTCCCAAGCATAAAAGTGGGTGCTGTTATTCCAGCTTGCATTGAGCTTCGCTGGTGCTTTTTTGCAGACAGAATGTAGGTGTTCTGTGAAGCGGTCACCTGGGCAACACTGCCCAAAACAGAGACCATATTGTGGGCAGCGAATGCAATACACTAGATTGAGTGAAGTGCAGGTACAATGCTGCTTCACCTGGAAGGCATGTTTGGGCCCTTGGATAATGAGCAGGGAGGAAATAAACAGCTAGGTGTTTTACCTTGCAGGGGAAGGGACCATGGGGCTGCATTAGGAGTGGACCAAGGTGTCCTGGAGGGAATAGCCCTTGTGGAAGGCTGACAAAGGAATGGAGGGGAGTATGTGTCTGGTGGTGGCATCCCACTGGATGTGGTGGAAATGGTGGCTAATGTGGATGTGGATACTGGAGGGGTGGTAATGAGAACAAGGGAGACCCTATTGTTGCTGTTGGAGGGAAGACAGGGGGTGAGGGCTGAAGTGCAGGAGATGGGTTGGAACTGACTGAGGGCTATGGTGCTAGGGAATCCTCAGCTGAGGAAGAAGGTGGACATTCAGAGGCCCCTTGTCGAAGTTGGCATCATCAAAACAGATGCAATGGAGATAGAGGAACTGGGAGAATGGAATAGGATCTTTACAGGAAGTAGGATGTGAAGGTGTATCATCAAGGTGACTATGGGAGTCGGTTGGTTTGTAGTGCATATTGGTGGCCAGAAAGGGATGGAGAAAGTCACAAGTGGAACAGGTGAAGGTGAGGGTGGGGTGGAAATTGGAAGCAAAATTGATAAACGTTTCCAATTCCAAAAGAGAATGGGAAGCAGCACAGATGATACCATCAATATACTGGAGAAAGTGTTGTGGTTGGAGGACAGAATAGGACTGGAACAAGGATTGTTCCATGGACCCTACAAAGAGACAGGGATAACTGGGACCCATGCGGGTACCATGGCCACCCCTTTGACCTGAAGAAAGTGAGATGTATTAAAAGAGAAGTTGTTCAGATTGAAAATGAGCTTTGCCAGACAAACAAGGTTGTTGGAGGATGAGGACGGTTCAGGCCTTTTTTCCAGGAAGAAGCAGAGAGCCCTGAGATCATCGTGATGGGGAATGGATGTGTAAAGGGGTGGCATGTCCATAGTAAAGAGGCGGCGGCTGGAGCCCATAAACTAGATATTCTGAAACTGATATAAAGTGTCAGAGAATTGCAGATCTAAGTGGGAAGGGACTGGATAAGAGAAAGGAAAAAACTGAGTTGAGGTAGGAAGAAATGGGTTCTATGGGCAGGAGCAGGCAGAAACAATGGGTCTGCCCAGGGAGTCCTGTTTATGGATTTTGGGAAGGAGGTAGAAATGAGCTGTGTGGGGATTAGGAGCCTATGAACTTGGAGGCAGTTGAAAAGAGGTAAGTGACCATTGTACATATGGTAGCCTGACGTTCCATGGCAGGGTCATGGTCTGGGGGAGACAGGAGGAGGTATTCGAGAGCTGGCACCCCTTTACACATCCATCCCCCAAGAGTGTAGAGCTGGATGAACACAGCAGGCAGGGCAGCATCAGAGGAGCAGGAAAGCTGACTTTTCGGGTCTGGACCCTTCGGAAAATTTTTTGAAGGGTCCAGACCCCAAGAGTCAGCTTTCCTGCTCCTCTGATGCTGCCTGGTCTGCTGTGTTCATCCAGCTCTACACCTTGTTATATCTCCTCAGTGCTCTCCCTCACTCCTCCACCCTCCACTCCTCCAACTGCAGCGTGGATGGACATCTGGGTCGGCATGGACACGTTGGGGCAAAGGGGCTCGTCTCCGTGCGGTAGGACGCTGACCCGACCCCGCTCCACTCCTCCAACACCGCTCGCTCGCTCCCTCCCTCACTCTCCACCCCCTTGCTGCCTGATGATCTCTCTTTTCCCCCCGGTTCCCTGATTCTGCCCTTTCCCACCTAGACACTTCTCGGCGGCTACCGGATGTTTTCGTTTAAATTTGAAGCAGTCCTCCTTCCCCGCGTGCCTAATGCGTCATAGTCTGGGGGCACGTGAGTTCCGGCGGATGTTGGTGTGACGTCATGGTGGCTCGGTTTTAGTGTGCGGGTAGAGTTCAGCTCAGGCTTGGTGGCGGCGACGGTCGCCAGCGGTATGGCCTCCGGTAGTAGTGCGCGGGAGTCAGGCCCGACGGGGGCTGACCGGACCTGCGTGCTGTGCTGCCAGGAGCTGGAGATCTTCGCCGTGGGCAAGTGCGACCACCCGGTGTGTTTTCGCTGCTCCACCAAGATGCGGGCCTTGTGCGGCCAGAGGTACTGCGCTGTGTGCCGGCTCGAACTCGACAAGGTGAGGCTGTGGCGGTCTCCGAGCGGGCACAGTGGCCTAGCTGCGGCTGTGCAAAGAAGGGGGTCATCACTGGGGGCTCCGGTCACTCTGGCCGTGGGGCCAGTCAGTCAGTCAATCAATAAGAAGGCATTTAAGTTACCCCTAGGAGAAAGCGCCTTTTCACAGGCTTTGGGTGGGAAAGGACTGTTGAGATCCGGGAGGAAGGGGGAACGGTGGCGAGAGAGACCTGGGCGAGGGTGCTGGGCACCTCCCTCGGTCCTGGCTCTTGGGTCATTTGGCTCTTCTCGTTGGAAGTGTGTGTGATTCCCTGTGACTGTGACCCTCTGCCTGGGCCCCATTTGGCACTGGGTTTTGGCAAATTCTCCCCATCGGAATTGGGCAACGTTTACAAAATGCACTTTTCATTCCTGGCAGTGCGAGTCCACATCAATTTCGGTTCGATTTCGCAGGATGTTGAAACTACAATCTATTGGGAAGGGTGGGGCTCTTTGTTAGAAATTAGTCAAATGTGACACTAATCTAGTGTTAAATGTGGAGCTGGAGGAACACAGCAGGCCAGGCAGCCGAGGAGCAGGAGTGTTGACGTTTCTGAAGCGTCAACTTTCCTGCTTCTCTGATGCTGCCTGACCTGCTGTTTTCCCCTAGTTTCGCACTGTGTTAACAAGGTGTGGGGCTGGATGAACACAACAGGCCAAGCAGCAGCATAGGAGCAGGGAAGCTTGACGTTTCGGGCCTAGACCCTTCATCAGAAATCAGAGATAACAAGGTGTGGGGCTGGATGAACACAGCAGGTCGAGCAGGAAAGCTTGATGTTTCGGGCCTAGACCCGAATGATTTCTGATGAAGGGTCTAGGCCCGAAACGTCAAGCTTGCCTGCTGTGTTCATCCAGCCCCACACCTTGTTATCTCGGATTCTCCAGCATCTGCAGTACCTTTTATCTCTTGCACTGTGTTAGCTGTGACACCAGTATCTGCAGTTCTTGCTATCAGTAATCTAGTGTTTCTCTTTTGGCTGCTTTGAATTTCAACTGTTGTCTGTAGCTCAGTACGGTGCCCAAAGTTGTCGTCAAAGATTTAGTGACTGCTGTGTTAATCAGTCTTGAACTTTGGATTTTTGGGATCATGTCTTAGTCCAAGTGCTGGAGTCAGCGATAAATAAACAGTACCAGCAACAAACGCAGAAATCACCTGAGGAAATTCAGGTCTGACTGCATTGGTGGAGAGAAAGCAGAGTTGACATTTTGGGTCCAGTGATGCTCCTTGGGAAGTGCTCAAGGACTTTCTCTGGAACTGACAATGATTAGAAATCCAAAACATTGCAGCACTCTGTATCTGGGGTTTTGTGAATAGGAAAAGCAACAATATATTTTTATCTATCTGAAAAAAAAATCCTTATTGAACTATGCATGCTGAACCAGGAAGTGCATCCTGGAATTTGCCACTTCACCGCAAACCATATGCAGAAAGTAATTTTAGAGTGGTAAAGAGTGGAAGTAAGGGGAAAATGGGGATGGAAACTTAAAATAATTACTTTGAAGGAATGAGATTCCACACTTGCAGAAGTTATCTTTCAATGCCGGAGAAATTGTTCTGCTGAAAATTAGTTATGCCTGATTGGACAGACCCTGTATTTTTCTGGCATGATTGACGTAATTATCCCAACCTTGTGCCTTTTGAAACACCTGAATAAAGTACTAACTCGATGAGACCTGTGTAGCAAAGTTTCTGAAGGAGTAGGCTGATGTGGAAAGCAATTCTGGTTACTGATTTTAATTGTCAAAAATTGCTGTTCAGTTTATTGTCATGATGATTACTGTTAACCTCAACATTATTTTTATTGCAAAACGTTTTGTTGGCTATTAAAATAAATTTTGCTAATCACATGAAGACTTAATAGTGTTTTCCCTTTGTTCCATACAGGTTGTATTTATGAAGAAAGTTGCTCCATTTTCAGCAATAGTAACACATCAGTTCCACTATGAAAAGAAATTTGACATTTATATTGCTGATGGGAGGATTCATGCCCAGTTTAGGTATTTAATTGTTTATTTTAAAATAAACAATGTACATAAAAATATTCTTTTTACTACCTTTCCTTGCTATTATTGTTAGACTATTATTTCAGATATCCAGGTAACATTCTGGGGAACGAGGTTCAAATCTGCTAAGGGAAATGGTGGAATTTGAGTACAGTAATAATCTGGCATCTAATGAGCATGAAATCATTGTGATTGTTGGGAACGCCCATCTGGTTCATTCATATCCTTCAGGGAAAGAAACTGCCATCTTACCTTGTCTGGTCTACATGAGAGTTCAGACCCATAGCAATGTGGTTGAGTCTGAACTGTCCTCTGGGCAATCATTCAGCATTCAGTTCAGGAAACAGAAAAAGTCTAAGTTGCAAACACCCTTGCAGCCTTTTTGATAACTTTGAATTTTTTGTAATTTTCATTAGGAAGCTTCTGCAGCATGACTGCCCTGTGTGTTCTGAGTCAAGACCGTTTAATACTTTTGAAGACCTAGAACATCACATGCGGAAGCAGCATGAGATGTTCAGCTGTAAGCTTTGTGTAAGACACCTCCAGGTAAGTTACTTGACTCTTGAGAAATTAGTTCTCTAGTGATATTAATCAATTGTGTAGATTTGTCTCTGCATATTTCTGTGTATTTTATTTCACAGATCAATTTGCAAATTAATATTTTTAGAAGTTGAGTCTTAGCCAGGTCGCAGATCTGGGGTATAGCAGACTTTATTATAATCATTGCTACATTTGAGCTGTTGAAATATGACATACTTTATTTTTCAGTAATAAATGGTACTTGAGTATCATACTATCCAAAATTACAGAATAAAATATTTTTGTTGTTTCTCCTAATTGTTGTAAAAATTTGCTAAATTGGAACATACCATAAGAACTAGGAGCAGGAGTAGGCCTTCCGGCCCTTTGAGCCTGCTCTGTCATTCAACAAGATCATGGCTGATCTTTTCGTGGACTCGGATCCACTTATCTACGCTCTCACCGTATCCCTTAATTCCTTTTATTGTTCAAAAAAAATCTACCTTAGCTTTAAAAGCATTTACTGAAGTAGCGTCAACTACTTCACTTGGCATTCCATAGATTAACAACCCTCTGGGTGAAGAAGTTCCTTCTCAATTCAGTCCTAAATCTGCTCCCTCTAATCTTGAGGCTATGCCCTCTTGTCATTGCTTCACCTGCCAGTGGAAACATCCTCTCTACTTCTATCTTATCTATTCCCTTCATAACTTTCTGTTTCTGTAAGATCCCCCCTCAATCTTCTGAATTCCAATGAATATAATCCCAATCTACTCAGTCTCTCCTCATAAGCCAACTTCTTCTGCACCCCCTCCAGTGCCAGTACATCCTTTCTCCAGTAAGGAGACCAAGGTGGCCTCACCAGCACCTTGTACAGCTGCAACATAACCTCTCTGCTTTTAAACTCAATCCCTTTAGCAGTGAAGGACAAAATTCCATTTGTCTTCCTAATTACATGTTGTACCTGCAGATCAACCTTCTGTGATTCATGCACAAGGACACCCAGGTCCCTCTGCATAGCAGCATGCTGCAACTTTTTACCATTCAAGTAATATTCCTTTTTACTATTAATCCTACCAAATGTATGACTTCACATTTATTTACATTGTATTCCATCTGCCAGACCTTTGCCCACTCACTCAATGTATCTATGTTCCTCTGCAAAGTTTCAGTCTTCTGCATACTTTGCTCTGCCACTCATCTTAGTGTCATCTGCAAACTTTGACACCCTACACATGGTGCCCAACTCCAAGTCATCAATATAAATTGTAAATAATTCCGGTCCCAACACCGATCCCTGAGGCATACCACTAGTCACTGATTGCCAGCCAGAATACCGCTCACTTATCCCCACCCTTTGCTTTCTATCAGTCAACAAATCCTCTATCCATGCTAATACTTACCCCTAACGCCATGCATCCTTATCTTATGCAGCAGCCTCTTGTGCGGCACTTTGTCGAAGGCCTTTTGGAAATCTAGGTACACCGCATCCACTGGGTCCCCATTGTCCACCTTGCTCGTAATGTCTTCGTAGAATTCCAAAAGGTTTGTCAAGCATGACCTGCCCTTCACGAACCCATGCTGCGTCTGCCCAACAGGACAGTTTCTATCGAGATGCCTTGCTATTTCTTCCTTGATAATAGACTCAAGCATCTTCCCCACTACAGAGGTTAAGCTAACCGGTCTATAATTCCCCATCTTTTGTCTACCTCCCTTTTTAAACAGTGGCGTCACATTTGCTGTTTTCCAATCTGCTGGGCCTGCCCCAGAGTCCAGCGAATTTTGGAAAATTACCGCCAGTGCACCTGCTATTTCTCCTGCCATCTCTTTCAGTACCCTGGGATGCATTCCATCAGGGCCAGGAGACTTATCAATCCTTAGCTCCATTAGCTTGCCCAACACTACCTCTTCTGTAATAATGATTGTTTCCAGGTCCTCACCTACCTTTGTCTCTTTGTCAATTACTGGCATGTTATTAGTGTCCTCCACTGTGAAGACCGATACAAAATGCCTGTTCAATGCTTCGGCCATTTCATCATATCCCATAACTAAATTCCCCTTCTCATCCTCCTAAAGGGCCAACATTTACTTTAGCCACTCTTTTTCATTTTATATATTTACAGAAACTTTTGCTATCTGTCTTTATATTCTGTGCTAATTTTTTCTCGTTCTATCTTACTTTTCTTTTATAACTCTTTTTGTGGCTTTCTGTTGACCTTTAAAGTTTTCCCAATCTTCTAGTTCCATGCTGTTTTTGGCCACTTTGTATGCCTTCTCTTTCAATTTGATAGCCTCCCTAATTTCCTTAGACACCCATGGCAGATTACCCCTTTCTTACAGTCCTTCCTTTTCACTGGAATATGCTTTTGCTGAGCGCTTTGAAAGTCCTCCACTGCTCGTCAGCTGTCCCACCATAAAATCTTTGTTTCCAGTCTACTTTAGCCAAGTCCTCCGTCATTCTACTGTAGTCCCCCTTGTTCAAGCACAGGACCCTGGTATTGGATTTTATCTTCAACCACACTGTGATCACTCCTTCCAAGAGAATCCCTAACTATGAGGTCATTAATTATTCCTGTCTCGATACACAGGACCAGATCTAGGATAGCTTGCTCCCTTGTCGGTTCCATTACGTACTGTTCAAGAAAACTATCATGGATACACTCAACGAACTCCTCAAGGCTACCCTGACCGAGCTGGTTCGACCAATCTACATGTAGATTAAAATCCCCCAGGATAATTGCCGTACCATTTTTACAGACATTAGTTACTTCTTTGTTTATTGCCGGCCCCATGTGATGTTGTTATTTGGTGGCCTATAGACTATCCCTATCAGTGACTTTTTCCTCTTAGAATTTCTAATTTCCACCCAAATGGATTCAACCTCATTCTCCATAGAACCTATATCATCTCTCAGCACCGCCCTGATGTCGTCCTTGAATATCAGAGCTACACCACCTCCCTTACCTTCCTGTCTGTCCTTCCTAATAGTCTGGTACCCTTGGATATTTAACTCCCAGTTGTGACCATCCCGTAACCACGTCTCCGTAATGGCTACCAAATCATATTCATTTGCGATGATTTGTGCCGTTAACTCATCAACCTTGTTACAAATGCTATGAGCATTCAGGTAAAGTGCCTTTATGCTAGCCTTCTTACCCTCATGATTTCCAACATCTCTAATAATATCTCCTGAGTTATCCTTCCTTTTTTGCTTCTTTCACAGTCTGCCTTGAACCTAAACCCTCTTGCACACATGCTAGTCTGCTGCTTACCTTTTTATTTACCATCATACTCCCTGTCATTTTCCTTTCTCCCCTCCACCGCTCCCCCCCCCCCCCACCGCTGACTCACTACTTTAAAGTCCTAGTGACCACCCTATTTATCCTTTTCGCTAGAACACTGGTTCCAGATCGGTTGAGGTGGAGACCGTCCCATCAGTACAGATCCCCCTGGTTCCAAAACTGATGCCATTGCCCCATGAAATGGAACCCCTCTTTCCCATACCACTCCCTTCGCCACGTGTTAACTTCCCTATTTTTCTTATCCCTAAGCCAATTTGCACGTGGCTCGGGCAGTAATCTGGAGATTATAACCCTCAAGGACCTGTTCCTTAATTCCATTCCTAGTGCTTGATAATCCCCAAACAGGTCCTCCAACCTAGCCTTGCCTATGTTGTTAGTCCCAACGTGGACCACAACAACTGGATCCTCCCCCTCCCACTCCAATATCCTTTCAAGCCGGTCAGAGATGTCCAGCACCCTGGCAACGGGCAGGCAACACACCATGTGGGACTCCCGATCCGGCTTGCAAAGGATACTATCTATCCCCCTAACTATAGAATCCCCTATAACTACCACTTGTCTTTTGGCTCCCCCCTCTTGAATGGCCTTCTGCACCATGGTGCCGTAGTTAGCTGGCTCATCTTCCCCACAGCCCGTTTCCTCATCCACACAGGGAGCAAGTACCTCGTACCTGTTGGACAGGGTCAAAAGCTGAGGCTCCTCCACTCCTGAACTCAGGATCCCCTTACCTGCCTCACTTGCAGTCACACCCTGTTGTCCCTAATCACTAACTGGATGTGAATTACTTATTCTACCAGTTATGACTGCCTCCTGAAACAAAGCGTCCAGGTAACTCTTCCCCCTCCCGGATGTGCCACAGTGTTTGAAGCTCAGATTCCAGATCTTCAGCTCTGAGCCGGAGTTCTTCAAGCAACCAACACTTGCTGCAGATGTAGTCACTGCTGTTCACAATGGGATCAGCCAGCTCCCACGTCATACAGCTACAGCACATCACCTGCCCAGCCATCTCTACTTAATTAGTTTCTCTATTACTTTATATAAATTTGAGTTAAATACTTCCTAATACTTCTTTGCTATGCTCTTTTCCAAATAACCAATTAAATCTTCAATAATTAAGAAAGAAAGTAAATTTTTATCTAATTACACTATGCAGAAGAAATAGGAAAAAAAAGCCTTGCCTTACCTTACCAACACAGAGTCCCTTTTTGTTTTGGTTAGAGGAGGGGGGCAGGTGGGAGACACTACACGTGTAATGTCTCAGGTTCAGGCGCTACCCAAATATATTCCCGGCAGCCCCCGGTCCTCGCTGTCTCCTCTCCCTACGCTGCTGCATAAATTATATTCATCTTTGTAGTCATGCAGCACAGAAATAGACCCTTCGGACCAACGAGTCCTTGTTGAACGTAATCGTAAACCAAACTAGTCCCACCTGCATGCTCCTGGCCCATAACCCTCCAAACCTTTCCTTTTCGTTTACTTATCCAAATGTCTTTTAAACATTGTAAATGTACCCACATCTACCACTTCCTCGGGAAATTCATTCCACAAAAAAAAATTGCCCCTCATGTCTTTTTTAAAACCTCTCTGCTTAAATATGTGCCCCCTAAGTCTTGAAATTCCCCATTGTAGGGAAAAGGCCACTCACCCTATCTATACCCTTCATGATTTTATAAAGTTCTATAATGTCACCTCTCAACTTGCTATGCTCCAGTGAAAAAAGTTCCAGCCTTTCTTGATAAGTCAAGCCTTCTATACCCAGTAACATCTTGGTGAATCTCAGGTTCATAATATCTTCCCTATAATTGGGTGACTAGAACAGGACACAGTACTCCAGAAGAGGTCTCACCAACGTCCTGTGCAACCTTAACGTGACTTCCCAACTCAAAGGACTGAGCGATGAAGGCAAGCGTGCTAAGTACCTTCTTAACCACCCTGACTATATGCGATGCAAACTTCGAAGAATTATGTACCTGAACCCCAAGGTCCCCTGTTCTACAATACTACCCAAGACTCTACGATTAATCGTATAAGTCTTACCCCTGTTTGTTGTACCAAAGTGCGATACCTTGCATTTATCCAGACTGAACTCCATCTGACATTTTTCAGCCATTTGATAAAGATCTGTTTGTAATCTTAGCAAACCTTCTTACTGTCTACCATGCCATCAATTTTGGTGTTGTCCTCTGAGTTACTAACTGTGCCTTCTATATTCTCAAACAAATCTCTTATATAAATGACAAACAAAGGAGGACCCATAATCCTGCAAAATGCAAGAAACTTAAAACAAAAAGTATCATTTGGTGGAAACTAGCTCCAAAATTTATTTTGATAAAACAAATATCTGCAGATACTGGAGATCTGAAACATGCAAAACCAGAAATTGCTACAAGTCCGACAGCATCTGTGGAGAGGAACCAAAGCAGGTCACAAAGAGGATCACTGGACTCAATGTTATCTTCAGTGACAGATGAAATTAAATTCAGAAAATCCAAGATGGTGCACTTGGGCAGGACAAATGAGAAACGGTAATACATAATGAACAGTGGGACCCTTGGCAGGACCAAGGTTTCTGACCTTGGTGTGCATGCTCACAGTTCCCTTGAGGTATCAGGGCAGGTGCATAAAGTGATTCGGAAGGCAATGCTAGACTTGCCTTTATTAGATGAGGCACAGAGTTTAAGAGCAGTGGAGTTATGCTGGAACTGTGCAAAACACTAATTTGGCCACAACTAGAGTATTGTGTGCTGTTCTGGAATCCAAGGATGGGAGGGAAGCAATAGCACTGGAGAGAATGCTGAGGAGATTTGCCAGGATGTTGCCTGGGCTGGAGAGCTACAGTTCTGAAGAGAGGTTGGGCAGGATGGGTTTGTTTCCCTTGGAGCAGAGGAGATTGAAAGGGGACATAATTGAGATGAATAAAATTGAGGGACCTAGTTAGGGTAGACAGGAAGAAATGTTTCTGTTGTTGGAGGGGTCAGTAGCAAGGGGCCTTGGATTTAAGGTAAAGCACACAAGCTTTAGAGGCACAGTGAGGAAAACGTTTTCACTCGGGTGATATGAATCTGGCATTGTGATGGTAGCAGAGGCAGAAAATCTCACATTTGAGTATTTAGATGTGCATTTGTGATGCCAAGGCATACAGGTTATGGATCAAGTGCTAGAAAATGGGATTAGAATAGGTGTCATGTTTTTGACTAGCACGGATACAATGTGCCAAAGGACGTTTTTCTCTACTGTAGATGTACTGTATGATTCTGACTCTGTATATACCCCTTCTCAATTTCTTCCAATTACCCTGTCACTATAGTTAATTGCCCTTTTAAACGCTTCCATAGAGTTTGTCAATGATTATATTGCCTTCGTAAGTTCAGTATATTTCATACACTCAAACGTTTGTGAATGGTTTCTCACATTTCATCATCTTTCTTATCTGTGGAGGCAATTCTTGCCTGACATCACCTTAAATAATGCATCTCGTATTTAGCTTTTTTAACTCCTTATGCACTTGTCCCACTATTGAGGTACATGGGTGCTATGGGCGCTGTCTGATAAATTGTTTTGAGTATGAAAGATCATTGGCTCAGGAACAATTTTCCTGACATCTCCAGATTACTGCTGTTTCACTTTGCCTCACTGTTGTAGCAGTTATTAAGTAAGGGCCTTTATTTGCTGCAATACAGAACTATATTAGACCATTGTGACTAAGATTTCATAATTTTTTTTCTTTTTAGATTTTTACCTATGAACGCAAATGGTATAATCGGAAAGATCTTGCACGCCATCGAATGCATGGTGACCCAGATGATACTTCACATCGTGGGCATCCTTTGTGCAAGTTCTGTGATGACCGCTACCTGGATAATGATGAACTGTTGAAACATTTAAGAAGGGACCACTATTTCTGTCACTTCTGTGATTCTGATGGTGCTCAAGAATATTATAGGTGAGTGGAGAAAGGCTTTGGTTGCACTTTGACAACAGCCATTGTAGTATCAAAAATCAAATCAAGCATATCAAACTGACACCCTTCATGTTCAATTCTAACTTAGAGCCATTGTAATCAAAAGTAACATGTCATGACTGAATCTGCTGCTATTTGTCATTTGTGGTCACAAATTTCATTCCAATTGAAGTTAAAAATTTTCCTTTTTTATTGAAGTCTCATAGTAAAGTGTCGGGGAGGGAAAGAATTGGGGTGGCATCATGAATTCAATCTTGTCCTTAATTGAGGAAACTCCAGTTAAAGCCTCTAGACAATTGATGTCAGAAACTGTCGGTGTTCTTTTTTTTTATCCCCAAGTTCCATTTTCCAGGAGGCCATTATAGAATGCTTTGCTATTACCACTCTGAACAGTTCTGGGACACTTCTGATTTATGCAATAATGCTCTAAACTGTTCAACACTTGACTATTGGAAAATTAACTAAAATTGTTAATTTCTTTTATTGTAGTGATTATGATTATCTTCGCGATCATTTCCGTGAGAAGCACTATCTGTGTGAGGAAGGACGTTGTAACACTGAGCAGTTTACTCATGCTTTTCGCTCAGAGATTGATTACAAAGCACACAAAGCTACCTTTCATAGCAAAAGCAGAGCAGAAGCCCGACAGAATAGACAGATAGACCTCCAATTTAACTATGTTCCTCGGCACCAAAGACGGAACGAAGGTAAAAGTTATGCTGGTTTCAGTACTAATTGTATCTTGTGCTTTAATAACATTTTATGCATCAGGAATGCAGTTTACAGCCAAATGAGAAGCATGGAGTCATCCTGTTTGTAAAACAGTTAAGTTTTCTCACCTCCTGTTATGCTTTAAAGATTGACGGTTGCATTTTAAACCCTAAGAAAGAAATTGAAGCACACAAAAAATTAAGACCATTGGAAAAATTCTGAGACCGGTGAAAGGGATCTAAGTCATTTGTGTCAATAGCAGGTTCAACACCTGAGTCGCTTTTTTCTGCTCTTTTCTTATACCCATCAACATCTTGCTATAATTATTTCCCGAGTGGCATTGAGTGGTTTTAGGAGTAATTTGTTACAAAGTGCTTTAGTGTTCTTCATATTCCAATAAACTGGGTGGAAGAAATCAGTGTGGAAAAATTCCTTCTAATTTTCTTCTAAAAGTCAGCTGAGTGTTGATTTGTCAATATGGTTTGATGGAAATATTCTCCACTCGTCATTTTTTCAGAATTTATTAATGTTAAGTCTCCACTTAAATTTGTCTGTGTTTAGTGAAAATCTTTCTTTGAGTGTACCATGATTTCATCCTTTCTCTTGGGTGAAAATCAGGAATTGATCTGCTTTACACCTTTCCATGCCTCAGTGATATTTTTGTAATGGAATGCACGAAAGAGTACGAAGTACTCCCAACTTCAGCTTGACCAACTGCGGTATAAAAAGTGCACGTTGATTCATCATTAATGCCCTCAGTTTATATTTGGAAACCATTTATAGAACAAAGCCTCCTCACCCCTTTTTGTTTTGTTTCCTTCTATCTGAAATTTTGCAGTCTACTGCTTAAATTCTGACCTTTGTAGTTCGCTTAGCTGCAGTGTTATTAAGGGTGCTGTCTAATATATATATGACTTCTGAAAAAGGGTCTAGGCCTGAAACATCAGCCTTCCTGCTCCTCTGATGCTGCTTGGCCTGCTGTGTTCATCCAGCTCTTACACCTAATTATCTCAGATTCTCCAGCATCTGCAGTTCCTACTCTGTCTAAAAAACACGCTCTCTTTTATGAATAGATGTTCTCAGCTGCCTCATGATGAGAATGAGGCAGTTGTTACGACACAGACAGCCAAATCAAATCAGCCTCTATATTCCTGTATTTGCAACGAAGTAAAATTAAAATACTCAACGACCATCAAAGTCAACCCCAGTAGTTCCTAAGCAGTCTTTGAATAATCAATACCAGTTTTCAACATAGACAAAAGATTTAACAATTTACTAATGATGCATCTTTAGCAGAACATAGTTAAATCACAAGGTAACCTAATTTCTGTGGTTTAACACCTATCGTCCTCAATTCTAGCCCCCCCATTCATGATTGGTAGATTGACAGACGCAGTTAAGGGACAAATGAAGAGGGGTTAAAAAATAAGTGAGGTGTAACTAGCCAATTCTCTCAAGTAGGCTCCGTGGTCCATAACGCCTCTAGCATATTGGATTAAATCTTGCTTCTTTCTGAGGACACTGCATGCAAGTAGTTTCCATTAGGCTCCGAAGAATGTTTTAATCCTTATAACTGCGATTCTATTTTCTGATGTTTCAATAGCTGATAACTGAAGAATAGGCAGGAAGATTTCAAAACTTCAAGCTGTAGCATCAATAGCTAAACTCCTCCTAATCCAGACATAGTCCAAAAACCAGTTCAAACACTGGCTTCTCCCTGCCAGACAGTATATGTTTCCATAAGGTTGTAGTTAACATTCAGTATCTATTCGAAGAACAAGGAAAATTACAGCATAAGAGTAGGCCCTTTGGCCCTCCAAGCCTGCGCCGATCGAGATCCTCTGTCTAAACCTGTCATCTATTTTCTAAGGGCCTGTATCCCTTTGCTCCCTGTCCATCCATGTACCTGTCCAGATACATCTTAAAAGACATTAATGTGTCTGCGTCTACCAACTCCGCTGGCAACGTGTTTCAGGCACCCACCACCCTCTGCGTAAAGAACTTTCCATGCATATCTCCCATAAACTTTCTTCCTCTCACTTTGAACTCATGACCCCTAGTAATTGAGTCCCCCACTCTGGGGGGGGAGAAAGCTTCTTGCTATCCACCTTGTTTGTAGACCTCAATCAGGTTCTCCCCTCAATCTCCGTCTTTCTAATGAAAATAATCCTAGTCTACTCAACCTTTCTTCATAGCTAGCGCCCTCCATACCAGGCAACATCCTGGTGAGCCTCCTCTGCGCCCTCTCCAAAGCATCCACATCCTTTTGGTAATGTGGCGACCAGAACTGTATGCAGTACTCTAGATGTGGCCAAACCAAAGTCTTATACAACTGTAACATGACCTGCCAACTCTTGTACTCAATACCCTGTCCAGTGAAGGAAAGTATGCCGCCTTAACCACTCTATTGACCTGCGTTGCCACCTTCAGGGAACAATGGGCCTGAACACCCAGATCTCTCTGTACATCAATTTTCCCCAGGACTTTTCCACTTACTGTATAGTTTGTTCTTGAATTGGATCTTCTAAAATGCATCACCTCGCATTTGCCGGGATTGAACTTTATCTGCCCAACTCTCCAATCTATCTATATTCTGCTGTAATCTCTGACAGTCCCCTTCACTATCTGCTACCCCACCAATGTTCAATAATATTCAAATAAAGGATCAACAGACATTTGGCTAGTCAAGGTCGAATTAGGGATAGTTAGCATGGATTTGTGCACAGGAAGTCATGTCTGACAAATCTGAGTTTTTCAAAGGGGTAACCAAGCGGATAGATGAGGGTAGAGCAGTGGATGTTGTCTATGTGGGCATCAGCAAGGCCTTTGGCTAGTCAAGTGTTTTCAAATAAACCTGTTGGACTGTAACCTGTGACTTCTGACCTTGTCAAAAATAAATAACAGCTTTTTTTTAAACACTGGACTTTTTTTTTAAACACCTAAGCAGCAGCTTAAGGTCAGCTCTCAGCTCACAGCTCCAAACCCAAAATTTTGATTTAAACAAAAACGTAGAAGTCAATATGGATTCTAACGCAGTTAGAAATTGTCAAAGGGCGCAGGAATTGCTGCGACTTCTGGTTCTCCCCAAATTGCTGGACAATTTCCAGTGGTCCACCGTGAAGCTCAAAAATTGGAAACAAAAAATGAACTGACCCTCATTGTGCATCATGAATTTCTGGATTTGTACCACTAATCTCATTACACCTATTTAAAGGCTGGTAATTTGTTACAGAAATCCTGTCTAGTGATGTAATTTATGGTTCTGGGAAGCCACTAGCCCTTGGAGGCTCCAAAAGGGAGCAGATGAAGCTGGACTTCTGTTGGCAGTAAATTGCAACTGTGAAGGTTTTTAGATTTTTTTTTCAGTTCTTTTCCTGTTCTCAAATGGAGTCCTGTTACTTTTTAATACATAATTTTTCTATAAGTCACCTCACTTCTTCCTGCCATTCTGGCCTGTTTCTTTCTCTATTCCAAGATTTTATTGATTAAGGAGACTGTTGAACTCAAAGCTTGAGATCCTAGAATACCCCATTAACATGTTTATATTAATAAACATTGCCAGAAATACAGTCCGCACCTGCCAAAATGGGGCAGTTAAAAACTCAAAATCGATGGCAGTCAGTGCAAGTAGACCTGTTCTGGGTTTTTTAGGCCATTACCCTCATGTAACAGTCTATTTTATGATGAAGTATTGCTTTTCAAATTATAGAATTATGCTTGCAAATGATATATTTCAAGGATTTTTGAATTGTGGGTAGCAACAATTACATTTTGCATTTTACTGCAGGCATGGTGAGTGGAGATGATTATGAAGAAGTGGATAGATTTAATAGAAGGGGAGGCCAAAACCGTGGAGGACAAAACCGCAGAGGCAGATGGAAGTATACCCGGTATGTAGAATAGTTAGAAACCATCTCTGATTAACATTCCTTCATTCATGAAGGTCTGAGTAAACGTACAATTTGTTGTTGTTGTTGTTGTTTCAAAGTGTTGCTGCATTAAGTACCACCTACGCTCAGTAACAGCAGTGTGTGCCATGTACAAGATACACTGCAGGGTTCACCAAAGATGCTTAGACAGCACCCTCCAAAGCCACAGCCACTTCTGTCTAGAAGGAAAAAGGCAGCAAATACATGGGAACACCACCTGCATGTTCCCCTCCAAGCCACACAACATCCTGACTTCTCCTTCACTGTCTCTGGGTCAAAATCCTGGAATTCTGTCTCCACGAACACAGTCACAGAATAATGCAGCATGGAAACAGACCCTTCAACCCAAACTGGTCCATGCTGACCATGGTGCCCTCTCAACTAGCTCCAATTGCCTGCATTTGGTCCATATCCCTCTTAAACCCTTCTCATCCATGTACCTATCGAAATGAATTTTAAATGGTGCTATTGTACCTGCCTCAACCACTTCGTCTGGCAGCCCATTCCTTATACACCACTCTCTGCGTGAAGAAGTTGCCCCTCAAGTCCTTCTCAAATCTATCCCCCCGCTCACCTTAAATATATGCCCTTTAGTTTTCAATTCCCCATCCCTGAGGAAAACAGACTATATGCATTCATCCTATCTATGCCCATCATGATTTTATACATCTCAGTAAGGTCGCTCCTCATAATCCTACGTTCCAAGGAATAAAGCCCTGTCCTGGCCAACCTCTCCCTATAACTTAGGCCTGCTAGTTCTGGCAGCGTCCTCGTAAATCCTCTTTGCACACTTTCCAGTTTAACTACGTCTTTCCTACAACAGGGTGACCAGAACTGGACACAATACTCAAAGTGTGGCCTCACTGACGATTTATACAGTTGTGACATGACGTCCCAACTCCTATACTGAATGCCTTCAATGAAGGCCAGAATACTAAATGCTGCCTTCTTCACTCTGTCCACCTGTGACGATGTTCTTAACAAACTATGCACTTGTACTCTTACGTCCCTCTATTCCACAACACTCTTCAGGACCATACTATTTACTGTGCAAGTCCTACCTTGGTTTGACTTTCCTGAGTGCAACATCTCTCACTTATCTGTATTGAATTGCATTTGCCAATCCTCAGCCCACTTCCCCATCTGATCAAGATTCCTCTAATTTTTGATGACCACCTTTACTATCAACAGTACGTCCACATTTAGTATCATCCGCAAACTTACAAATCATGCCTTGTACATTCTCATCCAGATCACTTATATAAATAACAAAGGTCCCAGCACCGACTCCTGTGGCACACCACTAGCCACAGGCCTCCAGTCCGAGAAACAACCTTCAACCATCATCCTCTGCTTCCTGCCATCAAATTTTGAATCCAATTAGCTAGCTGTCCCTGGATCCCATGCAACCTAACTTGTGTGACTAGCCTGCTCTGCAGGACCTTGTCAAAGGCCTTAATAAAATCCATACAGGCAACATCCACTGCCCTACCCTGACCCATCCTCTTGGTCACCTCTTCAAAAAATCTCTAAAAGATTTGTCAGGCATGACTTAGTGCGCACAAACCCATGCTGACTATCCAAATGTTGGTTGATCCTGTGGCTCCACGTACAAGTGGCCATGCTGATCTTTGAGGGAACCTATTCCCTTCCTAGCCACCCTTTTACTCTTAATATAGCTATAAAACCTTTTGGGATTATCTTTAACCTTATCTGCCAGATCTATCTCATCCCTCCTCTTGCTCTTCTGATTGCCCTCTTAAGAGTGCTCCTGCACATTTTATAGTCATGTAGTGATTCACTTGAGCCCAATAGCTTCAACCCCATATATGCCGCCTTTTTCCTTACCAGACCCTCAATATCCCTCATCAGCCAGGGATCCCTAAACCTGCCAGCTTTTCCCTTTTCCCTTTACCCTCACAGGGACATACTGTCTCTGGACTCTTGATATCACACTTTTAAAAGCCTCCCGTTTGTCAGTCATTCCTTTTCCTTCAAATAGATTCACCCAGTCGACCTCTGCTAGGCCCTCCCTAATGGCCTCAAAATTGGCCTGGCTCCAGTTCAGCACCTTAACCTGTGGACCTGGCCTATCGCTTACCATAGTCTTAACATAATTAAGTGTGTTATGGTCACTGTCGCATGCTTCAGTCACTTGCCTGATCTTGTTGCCTAAGTGGAGGTCCAGTGTTGCACCCTCCCAAGTAGGCTCCTGTACCTACTGATTTAAGAAATTTCCTTGGGCACATTTGACAAATTTCACATTTTGGGTGACCCAGTCAATTCGGGGGAAATTAAAATCTCCAACCAATACTACCCTATTATTCCTACAGGTCTCTGCAATCTCTCTACATGTCTGCTCCTCTAGTACCCAGTGGCTATTTGGGGCTCTATAATGCAGTCCCAACAGAGTGACCACCTGCTTCTTGTTTCCAAGTTCTAACCATATAGCCTTATTTGATGACTCTTTAAGAATGTCCTTTCTAAGCACTTGTTATGTCCTTCCTTATCAAAAGGGCAACTCCTCCCTCCTCGCTTACTTGTACTTCTGTCATGTCTGTAGCTTCTGTATCCTGGAACATTGAGCTACCAATCCTGCCCTCCTCTCAGCAATGTTGCTGTTATGGCTATAATATCCCAGTCCCCAGAGCCAATCCATGCTCTGAGCTCGTCTGCCTTACCAGTCAGGCCTCGTGTGTTGAAATAAATGCAGTTTAAACCAGAAGCTTTTTTCCTCCCTTTTTACTGTGCCCCTGGCTATCCTGAATAGTAAACTTGCTCTTGATAGCTAAAGTATTTTCCCCTGACTTCTCCATGGTCCCACCTTTTATTCAGGGTACCCCCCCCCCCCCAGTAGGCCTAGCAAATCTCCCTGGATATTGGACCCCCTGTGCTTCAAGTGCAGCCCATCCCTCTTGTACAGGTCACCTCTACCCAAAAAGAGATGTGGACTGCAGTGAAGCTAACAGTCATACAGCATGGAACCACCCCCGCCAAGTCCGTGCCGACCATAATCCCAAACTAAACTAGCTCCACTTACCTGTTCTTGTTGCGGACCCCTTGAAACATTTCTTATTCATGTACTTATCTAAATGTCTTTCAAATGTTGTAACTGTACTTGGATCCACCACTTCCTCTAGAAGATAAACATGAGGTGATGCATTTTGGAAGGTCATGTACAGTGGAAATTGTGCAGTAAACCCTTAGGAGTATCGATGTGCAGAGGAATCTGCGTTTGCAGGTCCATACATCACTGAAGGTGGCAGTGCAGCTAGATAAAGTAATAAGGAAAAAAGGCCGATGGTATGCTTGCCTTCATTGGCGGGGGCATGAAGTATAAGGATAGGCAAGTTACGCTGCAGCTTTATAGAACTTTAGTTCGGGCACACTTGGAATATTGTGTACAGTTCTGGTCACCACACTAGCAGAAGGATGTGGATGCTTTAGAAAAGGTAGAGAAATGGTTTACTAGGATGTTGCTTGGTATGGGGGATTTTAGTTGAAGAAATGTTGAATAGACTGGGTATGTTTTCACTGGAACGCAGAAGATTGTGGAATGATGTGATAGAAGTTTAAGGCATGGATAGAGTGGAAAGTATGAGGCTTTTTCACAGGGTGGAGGAGTCAGTTACTAGGGCACACAGGTTCAAGGTGTTGGAAGGTTTAAGAGATGTGCAAGGAAAGTTTTTCCACACAAAGGATGGCGAGTGCCTGGAACATACTGCCAGGGGAGGTGATGAAAGCAGACGCAATAGCAGTATTCAAAAAGCACCTGGACAAATGCATGAATAGGAAGGGAATAGGAGGATATGGATCCTGTAAGTGAATACAGTTTTAGTATGGAAGGGCAAAATGTGTTGGTGCAGGGCTGTATTGTTCTTTGTTCATTCCACACACGAACTGCTTTTTTTCTGAAAATGTACAGCGTTCTTTTTCTTGAATCTTTCTCTTCTCACCTTTAAAGATAGGCCGCTAGTCTGGAAATCCTCCACCCTAGGGAAAAGACACCTCCCATTTCCCCTTATTTGTACCCCTTGTGATTTTAAAGACCTCTAAGGTCATCAGTTGACCTCCTATGCTCCAGTGGAAAACTATCCTATCCAGCCTCTCCTTATAACTCAAACCCTCCATTCCTGGTAAGTCTCTTCTGAGCTGCCTTCAGCATGATAATATCCTTCCTGTAACAGGTCAACCGGAACTGGACCCAGTACTTCAGAAGAGGCCTCACCAATGTCTCGTACAATCTCAATGTAATGTCACAACTCCTATACTCCAAGGTCTGAGCAATGAAGGCAAGCATGCAAAATGCCTTTTTAACCATCCTATCTATATGTGATGCAAACTTCAAAGTATTATGTACCTTAACCCCTAGGTGTCTCTGTTTTGCAACGTTACCCAAGGCCCTACTTTTAATTGTGTAAGTCTTGCCTTTTGTTTAACCAAAATGCAATACAATCAGTGACAACCATTAGTCATAGGGATATACAGCACAGAAACAGACCCTCCGTCCAACTCGTCCACGCCGACCAGATATCCTGTATAAATCTAGTCTCACTTGCCAGCATTTGGCCCATATCCCCCTCAACTTTTCCTATTCATTTACTCATCCAGATGCCTTTTAAATGTTATCATACCAGCCTCCTTCACTTCTTCTGGAAGCTCATTCCATGCACGCACCACCCTCTACATGGAAAAAGGTGCCTCTTCGGTCCCTGTTATACTATGCTGTCTAGTTTTGGACTTCCCCACCCCAGACAAAAGACCTTGGCTATTTACCTTATCCCTGCCCCTCATGATCTTGTAAACCTCTATAAAGTCACCCCTGAGCTTCCACCGCTCCAGGGAAAGTAGCCCCACCCTGTTCAACCTCTCCCTATAGCTCAAACCCTCCAAGTCTGGCAACGTCCTCCTAAATCTTTTCTGAACCCTTTCAAGTGTAACAACATTCTTCCTACAGGAGGGAGACCAGAATTGTATGCAGTACTCCAAAAGGGACCAAACCAATGTCCTATATAGCCCAATTCCTATACTCAGTACAATGACCACTTAAAGCAAACGTACCAAATGCCTTCACTATCCTGTCTGCTTGTGACTCTACTTTCAAGGAACTGTGAACCTGCACTTCAAGGTCTCTCTCTTGTTCAGCAACACTTCCGTAAGGGTACAAGACCTGTCCTGAGTTGCCTTTCCAAAATGCAGCATGTGACATTTATCTAAATTAAACTCCATCTGCCGCTCCTCAGTCCATTGGTCCATCTGATCAAGATCCCCTTGTACTCTGAAGTAACTGCCTTCACTGTCCACTACACCACCAACTTTAGTGTCACTTGCAGTCTTACTAACCATACCTCTTGTGTTCACATCAAATCATTCTCTTGTTGGTTGTGAAATATATATCTTGTCCTTACTTTTGCACTAATCTTGAGATATTGGGAGTGTTGTTTCTTTTACTGTCACATCACAGCACATTTGTACCATCATTTCATTACATTCCGAAACTCGTATATTGTCCAGCAGAAGTTCATTGCTTCACTCTGTTGCTTGATTAAATGATACAAATAAATGAAATGCTGACTCTAACCTTGTATTGATTCATACAATATCTGTTAAACAGTGTACACTGTCTTGCCCCAGGTCAATTTTGCTCAAAGTTTTAAATTCTGATCAAGGTAACAAGCATGGGGCTGGATGAACACAGCAGGTCAAGCAGCATCATAGGAGCAGGAAAACTTGACGTTTCAGGCCTA
>JAHRHZ010000023.1:52439612-52496614 GCA_024137785.1 Ginglymostoma cirratum
TTACTGCTCCTATGATGCTGCTTGACCTGCTGTGTTCATCCAGCCCCATGCTTGTTATCTCAGATTCTCCAGCATCTGCAGTACCTTTTTATCTCTGATACAAATTCTGATCAAGTATCTTCTAGATTTTTTTTTCCTTCTGTGGAAGCTACACTTCAGATGCCAATTTGTCTGTTCTATATCTACCTCTGTGGTCTGAATGATTGATTGTCCACGCTCTGCTATGTTGGGTGCGATCCTAGACAGCATCTTCCAAACCCAAACCCAAAACCACTGCCATCTGGAAGGCCAAGGGTAGCAGATACATGGAAACACCACCATCTGCATCTTTCCTTCCAAGCCACTTAAGACCCTGACTTGGAAAAATATTATCATTGCTTCAATGTTACTGCGTCAGAATCCTGGAACTCCTTCCCTAATGGCCTTATCTATATAACAAATGGGCAGGAGTGGTTAAAGAAGGCAACTCAACACCACCTTCTCAAGCACAACTGTGGTTGGGTAGTAAATGCTAACAGTCAGTGACATCCATGTAGCATGGATAATTTAAAAAAAAAATTGGTAAACAATTTTGAATGGATCCTACTGTTTGGAAGAAATGTTTATGAAAGGTATTAAAACCTGAATTTCTTAATTGGTTTAAGGAATGAGAGGAAACACTCTAAAAGATCGGTAATAAGATTTATTTGATCTTAAACGAAAATATCAAATCTTAGTAACAAGAATGATGCATGCAATTGTTGCTGCATTGTCATCGATCACTTGCAGATTCCAAAAGCCTTGGTGAAGATGCTGGTTGGGTGTCTCAACATTTTTTTTTTGTATGATTAATTCATCTGCTTTGTAACCAACTGGTACTTTGTTTTCTAGGGAGGAGGAAGATCGAGATGTTGCTGCCGCTGTTCGTGCATCTATAGCAGCACAAAGGCAAGAGGAAAAGAAGCAGTCTGCTTTGAAAAAAGAAACCGATGATAGTAAAAATGACCAGAGTGAAAGAGAGATGGATGATACCTGTAATGTGAAAAATATGGTTCGAACATCCAATGAAATGTCAGGTTTGTATTAGTTTTGTTCCATTTTACTGTAGGACATGGGCAAGAGAAGTTTAAGATATATATGTATTTCTGATTTTGAATAAGCAGTACCATATACAGATTTTATCGCCGCTAGTGAGTCTGATGTTAACTGGGGTTGTCCTGAAGGAAATGTTAGTGACTTGGATATTTCCGAGAAGCTGCCAAAATGACCACTTCAGGGCTCTGAATTCTCTGACTAGCATGCATGCTGGACACTCCCCCAAGAAAAATAATCAAAAACCAAAGCATGCCCATCCACATCTGCAAACTACAAGTGAGGATGGTGATGGAAGATTTTCCACTTGTCCAGATGGGTACAGTTCCAGCTGCACTCAGCAAGCCTGACACCATCTGGGACAGAGCAGCCCACTTGATTAGCACCCCATCTGCCACCTTCCTCATTACTTCCCTCCGCCACCCGCACAGCGGCAAAAGCCTGCACCAATTACTAAGTGTGCTTCAACTCACCTAGGCTCCTTCAGCATTCCAAACCTTTGATCCATACGACTTGAGGACAAGCCCAGCAAAAATGTGGCACGCCATGGAGTTTGTGCCCCTCTCCCAATGCCACAAACTATCATGGAAATTTATCACCATTGTATCACTGTCACTGGGTACTAGGCAAATCTTGGCGAGCACTTGCAGTCTGTCCCTAATTGGGTTAGATAGCAGTTAAGAGTCAGCTATGTTGCTTTGTGGTCTGGAGTTACATTTAAGACTGAGTAAGGATGGCTATTTCCTTCCCCAAAGGATGTTAATCGGATGGGTTTTTCCCAACAATGAACGGTCATCATTGGACTCGGTTTCCATTTAATTCAAATTCTATCATACGCCATGGAGGAATTCAAACTCAGGTCCCTGGCATTGCAATAATGTCACCAGGCCATCGCCTCCCAGTGTAGTAGTTCATGAAGGCAACTCACCACCTTCCCCAGGGCAGTTAAGGATGGGCAATGAATACTGGCCTAGTCAATAATGCCTAAGTCCCATGGGCCAAAAACAACAGGAATTTATGGATTTTTGTTTCTGTAAAATGTTTAATCATTTGCCATGTGAAGTTCAAAGTTGTGAAACAGTGGAAGTTTCTGAAATGGCTGAAAGGGTGATTAACTCGCAGATCATGAAGTACCTGTTTATGAAACTGCTTTGGCATGGAAAGGACACCAGGTTCTTTAATTTGGAGTTGTGGATTAACTTATTGGGAAGGATATCATTAGCAAATCTACTGTATGTATTAATAGACTATGTTCTGACTGGGTTACTCAGAATTAATGCTCCACAAAAGGGTCACTTCAGAATTTTGGGCTTTTTCCTGAAGGGCAAGAAAAATTGGCTTTCTATATCATGCCTCTCTTTAGATTGGTGTGTTTAGTTGTTGCCTCCGTCTCTTGAGCTAGTCGTGTTTTACTTGCAATGGCTTCAGCCCTAATTTTAGAATCGAGTAGGTTTTCAGTGTAGGAGTGTATCTACAAGGATTGCAATATGTCTGGAAGCCCCATTTTCTGATTTGCAAATTAACAAATACTGTCTCTGATAGCGAAAACTGTAATCATGACAAGTAATAGCCACCTAAATGATGAATAGTATTCGAACTGGTTGACAGTTACAGGAAAATTAAGAAAACCGTTGAGACAATTACAAACTGAAACTAGTTTTAAAAATGAGATGAGCTTTGTTGCATATTTGTGTCTTTTGGTTCCCCATCAGTGACTTGAGTAACACTAGTCGTGCTCCTGTTTGGGGTGGGGACACCAGTTTGTTTTCATCCAGTGTAATTCCTGAAGTGAAATATTTTAAAAATAAAGTGAATTCATGTAGGATGTTGGAGAGTTGCATTAAATTTCCAAGTTTTGAATTTAAATGGCAGAACTCCTTTCTGAGATCAATGAGATCATAAGATCTGGATGTGAATGTACAAAGCACGCTTTGTAAGTTTGTGGATGATACAAAATTAGGAGGTATCATTGATAGCGAAGAAGGTTATCAAAAATTAGAGGGATCTCGATCAGATGGAAGTGGGCTGAGGATTGGCAAATGCAATTCAATACAGATAAGTGAGAGACGTTGCACTCAGGAAAGTCAAACCAAGGTAGGACTTGCACAGTAAATAGTATGGTCCTGAAGAATGTTGTGGAACAGAGGGATGTAGGAGTACAAGTGCATAGTTTAAGAACGTCGTCACAGGTGGACAGAGTGAAGAAGGCAGCATTTAGTATTCTGGCCTTCATTGAAGGCATTCAGTATAGGAGTTGGGACGTCATGTCACAACTGTATAAATCGTCAGTGAGGCCACACTTTGAGTATTGTGTCCAGTTCTGGTCACCCTGTTGTAGGAAAGATGTAGTTAAACTGGAAAGTGTGCAAAGAGGATTTGAGGACGCTGCCAGAACTAGCAGGCCTAAGTTATAGGGAGAGGTTGACCAGAACAGGGCTTTATTCCTTGGAACGTAGGATTATGAGGAGCGACCTTACTGAGATGTATAAAATCATGATGGGCATAGATAGGATGAATGCATATAGTCTGTTTTCCTCAGGGATGGGGAATTGAAAACTAAAGGGCATATATTTAAGGTGAGGGGGGGGGATAGATTTGAGAAGGACTTGAGGGGCAACTCCTTCACGCAGAGAGTGGTGTGTATAAAGAATGGTCTGCAGGAGAAAGTGGTTGAGGCGAGTACGATAGCAATGTTTAAAAAAACATTTTGATAGGTACATGGATGCGAAGGGTTTAGAGGGATATAGACTGAATGCAGGCAATTAGAGCTAGCTGAGAGGGCACTATGGACCAGTTTGGGATGGAAGGCCTGTTTCCATGCTGTAATACTCTGACTATATATGGAACAAAAGTAGGCTATTGTGCCTATCAAGTCTGCTCCACCACTCAATGAGATGGTTGATCTGATAATCCTCTACATCACTTTCCTGCCTTATCCCCCAACCCATGTTTTAAAAATCTGTCTCGCTGTTGAATTCAAAATCGAATTCTTTTATCAGATCTTTACACGCACTGCTCTGTGGACCAACCTCTCAAAAAAAAAAACGTTGTCTGTCTTTCTCTCTGTTGCTGCCAAACCTGCTGAGTTTCTGCTCCTCTTTCAGGGTTTTTGAGATGATTTTTCTGATCCTGGTGCTAGTCAGAATTTCTGCTTCTCTGGTCTTCATTCTTTAGAGCCTTTTGCTGGCTTGCAGGAGGCACGAAGGAACTGATCCATATCTTAAAGGTCTCTTGACTCATGAGTTTAAAGCATCTGTGGAAGAAAAGGTGAACTAGTTTTCTTCAGACTTCAAGTACCTTTTACTTCGGATAGCAGAGGGTTTTCCTGAGCTGAGGCCTAGAGGCTTCTCTGTATCTTGTTCACAGTCCCAGGCTGTTAATCGGGCAGCGTGGTTAGCACTGCTGCCTCACAGCACCAGAGACCTGGATTTGATTCCAGCCTCGGGTGACTGTTTATGTGGAGTTTGCACATTCTCCCCGTGTCTGCGCGGGTTTCCTCCGGGTGCTCCGGTTTCCCCCACAGTCCAAAGATTTGCAGGTTAGGTTGATTGGCCATGCTTAGTTGCCCGTAGTGTTCAGGGAGGTGTAGATTAGGTGGGTTGTGGGGGATATGTCTGGGTGGGATGCTCTGAGGTTCGGTGTGGACTTGTTGGGCCAAAGGGCCTGTTTCCACACTGTAGGGATTCTATTAATCTACCTGAGAATGCATCACATAGTTGCTGGCAAGCTGAAAGCCACTGTCATCGTCCTTGTCATGTCGTCATAACTGCTCTCTTGTGTATATAGGCTGATCCGCTGCCTGTTTGTTCACAACCATACAGCTTTAGTTCATCTACAAACAGCACTTCAAAGACTGCTTGAACAAGCAGCAGTTGAAACTATGCTTGCAACAAATTCCAAGTTACTTGCTATAGAAATATGTGGCAATCTTTGGTGTTTGAAGCCATTCTTTCTTCATTACTGCCCACAATTAAGAATATAGAGAAAAAAGTCTTTACAGAATCCCTCAGCAGACCTTCATCCTCACTACTTGCTTTCCCACCAATTTCCTTCATCCACAAAATTGACTTTGGTACATTCACGTCTCTCATCCAAATACTTAATATTATTGTAAATAATTTTAGCCCCAGCCCAGTGGTACTCTGCTGGTTATCATAGAAACCCTACAGTGTGGAAACAGGCCGTTCAGGCCAACAAGCCCACACCATCCCTCCAAAGAGCATCCCACCCACACCCATTCCCCTACATTTCCCATTGCAGGTTGCTATCCTGAAAATGCCCGCTTTATCCCAACTTCCTCTTATATTAGTTAGTCAGTCTTCTATGCATTCTGATATATTCCCCTGAACGCGGTGGGCTGTTGGCTTATGTAGGTTTGTATGCGATATTGTAATTGATCACTGTGGAAATCTGAATATTAACCCTTTTTAATGTTTTCTGCATTATTTGAAGAAACATAGAAAATGGGAGGCTTTTCAACCCCTCAGGCCTGATGTGCTGTTCATTATGATCATGGCTATTCATTCAACTCGGGACCCTCTTCCTGCCTTGTCCCCATACCCTTTGATCCCTTCAGCCCTAAGAACTGATCCAACTCCTTGAAAATGTTCAGTGTTTTGACTTTGCCATGGAAAGCAGTTAGAGAATTCCACAGGCTTACCCTAATCTGGGTGAAGGAATTTTTTCTTATTTCTGCTGTAAATGGTTTACCCTATATTCTTAAACTGATGCCTGTTTCTGGACTTCCTGATCACTGGGAACATCACCTTATCTAGTCATGTTTGTGTTTTATAGATCTCTATGGTATTTCACCCCTCTCCCATCCCACCGCAGCCACGAAGTGGATAACGTTGCATTTATCCACATTGTGCTGGACAAAGACTGACTAGAGTACTGACTTTATGGTGTTGTGTAACATTGTATACTATAACCATTAGAGCATAGCAACAGCCATTGTTGGATTTCTTGTAACTAAGGTTTACTGCCTCACTACCAAGGAATGAGTAAATTGGATGTAATTTGCCTTAAAGGTACCAAAGAAGCTGTCAAAAGTTCAAGACAAGAGAATCTCCAAGCAGTGGCCACAACTGCTGTGTCTAATCCAAGGTATAGAATGGTAGTTGTTACAGATTTCAAAAAATGCATTTTTTTATATGCCACTGGCAACAAAAAAATTCAGGTGCTTGTGAAGATTCCAAGGTTGCTTCATTTTAGTCTAAATTTATGAAATACCCAAATCCTGTAGATTAGCAACAGTAATTAGGGATGGGCAGTAAATGCTGGTCTAGCTAGCAAAACCCTAATCCCGTTAATTTTTTTTAAAAAATCAGTGATTTGGCTTCCAGTGAAAAGAGAATTTCATAGGTTCACCAACCTCCGAGTGAATTTCTCATATCAATCTGAAATGACCACAGTGTATCTTGATAGCATGCTTGCTTTGATCCCAGAACAAGAAGTTATGATTTTCTTTGCTTTGTGGATGTCACTGGCAAGTCTAGCCTTTGTTGCCGATCCCTAAATGCCATTCAGTTGAGTGGCTTGCATTTCAGAGGGCTGTTAAGAATCATTGATATTGTTGATGGTCTGGAGTCACATTTAGTCCAGACCAGGTAAGATGGCAGATTTATTTCCCTAAAAAGCATTGTTGAACTGGATGGGATTTGTAATTATTTTTAAATTCCAGATTTATTCACTGAAATCAAAATTCAGCATTTGCCTTAGCATTTGATCCAATGTCCGTACAACATCAGCTTCGGTGATGTGGCCTCCTGTACATCAGGATGACCAAGCGGTGGCTTGGGGACTGCTTTGTGAAACACCTACACTCTGTTCACAACAAACGACTGCACCTCCCAGTCGCGAACCATTTCAACTACCCCTCCCACTCCTTCAACATGTTCATCCTGGGCCTCCTGCAGTGCCACAACGATGCCACCCGAAGGTTGCAGGAACAGCTCCTCCATATTTTGCTTGGAACCCTGCAGCCCAATGGTATCAATGTGGACTTCACAAGCTTCAAAATCTCCCTCCCCTGACCGCATCCCGAAACCAGCCCAGCTCGTCCCCGCCTCCCTAACCTGTTCTTCCCCTCTCCTATCCCACTCCTCCTCCTGCCTCAAGCCCCACCCCCATCTCTGACCTACCAGCCTCATCCCACCTCCTTGACCTGTCTGTCCTCCCTGGACTGACCTATCCCCTCCCTAACTCCCCACCTCTTACTGGCTCCATCCCCGCCTCTTTGACCTGGCTGTCTCCTCTCCACCTATCTTCTCCTTTATCCATGTTCTATCTGCCTCTTCCCCTCCCCCATCACTTGTTATGAAATCTTAGTTGTTTCCCTTGGTAGAAAACAATTAGAAGTATGTTTGAGGCCTCAGAAATTTCTGAATTCTTCTCTGCTGCAGCTGTGGGTGTTTCCTGGTAATTTTTTTAATACTTTAAGGCTTAGTTACTACTTGTTATGTCACAATCCATAAAAGATCATAAGGTATGGAAACCAGCCCTTCGGCCCAACTAGTCCACTCTAACCATTTGGCCCATATCCCTCCAAATTTTTCCTGTTCATTGTCTTATTCAAAAGTCTTTTAAATGTTGTAACTACCTGCATCCACCACTCACTGCCCCCACCCCCCCTTCATTCCACACATGAGCCAATGTCTTTTTTTTTAAAATCTTGCCCCTCTTGTGCTAATAAAATGCCTCATAGTTTTGAACACTCCCACCCTAGGGAAAATACCCCTGCTATTCACCTTATCTATACCCCTCATGATTTTATAAACCTCTATAATGTCACCCTTCAACCTCCTATGCTTCAGTGAAAAATGTCTCCGCCTATCCAGCCTCTCCTTATAACTTAAACTGTCCATTCCCGGCAACATACAGGTAAATCTTTTCTGAATCCTCTCCGATTTAATAATATCCTATAGCAAAGTTACCAGAACAGCGCACATTACACCAGAAGAGGCCTCACCAATGTTCTGTACAACCACAATATAATGTGCCAACTTAAAGATCTCTGAGCAATGAAGGCAAGTGTGCCAAGCACTGCTTTAACCACCCTGTCTACCTGTGATGCACATGTCAAAGAATTACGTACCTGAATCCCATGTCTGTCCCACAGCACTACCCAGGGCCTTACCATTAATAGAATAAACCCTGCAGATTCTTCTATTAATTTCAAACTCTGCAATCTTCCAACTTCTGTTTCCTCACCTCATTCAAACTGAGATTAATCCTCATCTGTATTCCATTCTATGAATTATGAAGTTAGTTTTCTTTCTTCTGAACCAGGGCTGTCTAACTATCGTTTGCTTCATCTATCATTTAGTGAGCTGTATCTGCGCCTGATTTAAACTTCAACCATTGAGCTTATGGCTGAGTGCCTTTGTAGTTTGTCTGCCCCGAAGTTTTGGTTTCTAAAGTTTCTGAGCAAAACGGAAGAAGGATAAGTTTTCACTTTTTTTCTTTTTTTATTTGTGTTAGCATTTCTGTTTTCAGTCAAGTCAGGTATTGTTCAAGTTTCTCTGTCTGCCTTTTTAGTGTTAGCTCTTTAATTCTAATGTTTTAAAGTGCAATAACCTATTTTGACTTCAATTATTAAAACTACAAGTTTTTCTTACATTGCAAGGTATACCGTAAAGTGCATGAACCATAATCTAGATATTTGCAGCACTCCTCCTTTGTAGCAATGAACCACAGACAAACACCAGATGCAACACTACATTTGAAATCCTTCAAGTTATTTAATTCTTATGGGATTTGATGAGATGTGGTCAATCATTTAGTGCATTGGGAAGGAATCTGATCGGTGTAGATTTTTCCAGGCACACACTTGTATCTATAATTTAATTTCTTTCTTTTTGCAGTTCTAATCATTTAGTTCCTGTTCGCTTAAATGAAGAGGAATTTCCAAGCTTATCTGCTACAGCACAAGCCAGTACCACAGGTCTTACTCCAACTTATACTTCTACAGCCAAGAAAAATACCACTTTTCAGGAGGAGGATTTTCCTGCCCTTGTGTCTAAAATTAAGCAACAAAAACCATCTACGACTACATCTGGATCTGCGTGGATCGCCGTTTCTGGCAAAAGTAGTTTTAAAACTGTCCATTCCAGCGGCAACAGTTCTAATCAGAATACTAAAAAATCTTTGTCAACTCATGGTGCAAAAGCAAAAACTAAAGCCGCTTTAAAGTCTGATAACGAGGAAGAGGATGATGGCAGTGGTTTGACAACTCAAGAGTTCAGAAGTGCACCGACAATGCTAGATATTTCTTCTTTGTTAACAACTTCAGTGCAGACTGTATGTAAAGTTGGTAAAAAGAAAAAAATAGGTGAAAAGCAAAATTCTTCTTCATCTCTGGGTATTGATACTGTAATAAATAAAGCTCAAAAGGAGAATGTTCCAGAAATTAAACAGAGTGCACCTGTTACCAGTGTGTTGAATGGTCACACTGACAAACTATGTCCTGAAAGTGCAAGTGTGTGTACACTTAAGGAACCACCAGGTTTTAAGAAAATCAAAGACAATCCGGGTCCTTTACCTGAAGAAGATTTTCCTGCACTTGGGAATCCAGTTTTACCAAAAATGCCACCTCCAGGTATGAATTTTAAAGTGCTAAACTAATTTGAAAAATGTATTAAGGTGTAAATATGTTGAAGTTGAAATGATCATTTTTGGTATTATTTTGAATGATTTATTATAGAGCATTAGAACACACAGTACAACAGAAGAACAGGCCCTTCGGCCCACCATGTCTACGTGACCAGGATGCCATTCTAAGCATTGTTTTTAAACTTAAGATCAAGAGAGCTTGAGAGCAGCTTGTGCTCTTGAATGATTACATCCACCTCTTTGTGTTATAAAATGGAGGCCCCTCCTAAAGGTTAACATCTTTATTTGAGGATGTGGTGGTCGGAATTGATGCATTGTAGGAAAACTAAACATGCTGGTACCACTTGCAATGGACTACATAAGATATAAAGTACAGGACCACTGTAATAAACACTGCATATAAACTCATTGTAATAAACTATTCACTATTCCCTTTATTTATTTTACTTCCCCTTAAACATATCCAAACTATGCACTTCACCTGTTCTGCGTTCTCGGCATTCTTTGGATGAAGAGGTTTGTTCTAAATTCATTGCAGACATTTTTTGATCACTATCTTAGACTGGTGTTTTCTAGTTTATGGTCTTTCCCACAAGAGGAAACATTCTCTCTGTATCTATCTATCAAAACCTTTCTTCATTTTAAAGACATCCTCAAATGTTTTTGGAAAATCAGTCCAGATTGCATTTTTAAAAAATGTACACGTATACCTTTTGCATTTCCGCTATCGTCTTTTCATGTTCTTTTGGTAACCTCTCCTGTATCTGTATTTTTGTAATCTAGAGATCAGACTGTGTGCTGTAGTGATGTTGAGCTAGGGTTTAACATAATTTCCTACTCTTTCAGTTATATCCATCTTGATTTAAAGCTGCTTTTGCATTTTCAGCTTGCTCCACCATTTGATCTGGTTGTGGACTCTATTTCCCTTTCTAGTCTCCGCTGTCTATCCTTGACTCCCTTTGCAATCAAGAGCATGCTTAGCTCAGCCTGAAAAGAAAATGATGACCTAGCCTTCATTGTTCTGAGGAAAAATGTTCCACAAACCAATGGCACTTGAAGATAAAATATCTCTCATCTCCATTTTAAACGGGAGACCTCATTTTTAGGCTATCCCCTACTTTTAATATCTCCCACAACGGAAACATCCTTTTAGCATCCACCTCCCAGGCTCTTGTTTATTTTAATAAAGTCACCCGTCATCCTCCTTGACTGTGTGGTAGGTAAAGGCCCAGTTAATCCAACCTTCATAAAAAGCCCTTTGCAGGAATCGGTCAAGTGAATCTTCTCCTGAATTGCTTCAAATGCAGTTATATCCTTTCTCCAATTAGCAGACAGAAACTTTAAACATTGCTCCAGAAGTGGGCCTTATCAGTCGAGACAATTGTAGCAAAACTATCTTTTACATTCCACCATACCACTTGCAACTGTTGCCAATACTCCATTTGCTTTCCTAATCATTTGCCAGACTTGAATGCTAATCTTTGTGATTCATATAGGGCCCTAATATTCTAATGCAGAACTTGTGCAACCTCTTTGAATAACGATTTCTGATGAAGGGTCTAGGCCCGAAACGTCAAGCTTTCCTGCTCCTATGATGCTGCTTGGCCTGCTGTGTTCATCCAGCTCCACACCTTGTTATCTCGGATTCTCCAGCATCTGCAGTACCTATTATCTCTTTGAAATAACATACTGCTTTTCTATTCTTTCCAAATTGAACTTCTTCACAACTTCCCGTAGTGCAAAAATCTGTTAAATTTTGTTCACTCGCTTGTTATGGACTAGACCAGACAGCCTCAAAATATTCTAAAGGTAGCCTAGACCCTACCTTTTTCATATATTACAGGCAAATGTAACATGCTGTGTTCCAAATGCAGTTCAATTGGTTAAACTTCTCGACGTTAAGCAAAATACAATTTACTTAAACACTATAGTTAGAATAAACCAAAAGAAAGAACTTGGAATAACTTAACTGTGTTGGGAAACTTAACAAATAATACATACAATGACTATTACTAATTAGCTGTTCTAATCTAGTAACTTAACATAAACACACCACTTGGCAAAAAGGCAAATTCAGAAAAATAAGTGTCTCTCAAGTAACCCCTAGGTGTCTCGATCTGTTTACTGACTTTCCAAGTAGACAGCTCTGTACCTCTATCATAAAACCCCTTTTTTTTTTTAAAATAATGTAGGGCAACATAACCTCTTAAAGCCACAGCATTGTCACATTCTTAACCAATCTATAATCCCTTGGTAAACTTTTTGTGCCCTCCACACCATTTACTTTCCTAGCGATCTTTGTATAATCAAACTAAGCAAACCATACATTTTGTCCCATTGTTCAAGTTATTGGTGTGGATTGTAAATAGTTCAGGTACCCATGCTGATCCTTGTAACACGCTGGAACCAGCTTTAATGAGCCACTTATTTTGGGTTTTGACACATTCTCAAACAGCCATTGTGCAATTTGAAGTAGAGTTTTCTAATTTCATCATTACTGATTGAAATTCAGAGCTTCAAGGGAATGGAAGAAGCTTCAGATTTTGTAGCTAGGAAACTACTTGTCAGAATAAGGATTTATTTTGACTTTTACGAGGTGGTTCCAAGTTTTTTTTTAATAAAAGCTTTTGTATGCTCCTACACTGGTTGACTTGTTAAACAATTTGCTTGGACTTTGGTTACAGCTTTGTTTTGAGTTCATTGGTTGTGGGTTTGAATCCCAAAGAGTTTTGGTATATGATCTAGGTGCCATTCCAATGAGGATGCTAAAGAAATGGTTTATTTGCTTTCCACTGAGGTATTAATCCATGCTGTTTTGTTTCCCTTTTGAATGGCAGTTCAGTTGAGAGTTCTCCTGTATGGTAATCATTTTCCCCATACTCTTTCAAATGACCAAATATGAGTGAATTTGTCATTCGTTTCATTAAAGTGCAACTTCATGTTGATTAAAATGGTTGCTGTGTTTGCCTACATACTGGCAGTTCAGACTGATTCATTAAAATGAAACAACGTGGGTTGTTTCCAGTGGCGTTGGTGGACATCGTATTGCCTTAAAATATGAAGAAATGGTTCAAAAATCTATGCTTCAATAAAATTGACTATTGTGGGAGTCTCAACATGATGCTCTCTGCCAGTGCAGAGTTTGAAACAACCAGTGGTATTTGTGACCACATCTTCAACTAGTAATGCTGAACAGCATCAAAATCTTCAGTAGATTGGAAGGTTGTTTAAACAATTTACCTTGCTGTTGACAGCTCTATGCTAGACATGTCACAAGATATAGCAGGGCTTCAAGTCTGCCATCATTTGAACAGTGCACTGCGTTGTTTTAAAATGTGTTTCAGGTTTGACATGGATATTTCTGACACTATGTAACCTTCAGCCATTTTAAAACTTGGGTCACTGAAATTTTATCAGTAAGAACTAAATGCTTCTAGTGAAATTGGAGCCATCTCTTTATGGACAAGAGATTCTAAGGATTGTGTGCTGGAGAATGGGTAAGTGCTTAAATCAATATTTGGCAGCTAAAGAACTGCATGGAAATAAAAGTTTGTGACAAAGCAAATGGGGCTTAAACACTGCAGAGGTAAATGTGAAATTTGAGGCTCTATGCTTGTGGTTCAGTGTAGTGAGCTAATGAATGCTTCACTTTTGATAATGCTAAATTGTAATGGTCACTAAGGTATCTGGTTTTTTGTAAACAATTTAAAGTTTGAGCAAATTTTAGACATTTAATTCTGAATTTATTTTTTATCCAGGTTTTAACAACTTATTACCAGTGAAGAGCCCACCATCCAATCTTCCTCCTCCACCAGGATTGACTGCCCCTGTTAGTAAACCCCCTCCTGGCTTTACTGGTGTCCCTCTGAATTCAAACATCAGCGAGCCTATGATTCCAGCACCAAAACAGTATGTAAATTACTTTCCACTGCGAGGCAATTCTTCTTCTGTTACCACTTGGTAAAACAGGGGTTCAGTACTGGTGGATCTCCCTGTCAAAATAGCACAATTAACTTTTAGTTCCTCAGTACTTTTGGCTGCTTCAACCTGTCTGAATTTTTTTATAATGAGACTATTTACTGTAGCTTCCACTGATGCAGAGTATGAGAGCTATATTTTTAGTCATTTGGTAGTATAGATGCAGGAATATTGCAGAAAAAAGATGTTTTGTTGAAGCTTTTCATCATGTATGGACATTTTGCAAGAAATAACAGTTGAAGAGGAAAACCAACATTATACTCCATGAGAGGAAAATGCTGATTGGCTGGCAAATAGACTGTGGTTGGTAGGCATATTATCACGGAGCATGCATCAATTAAAAAATATTCTCTGTGGCAAGCAGACTGTAATCTGTAATACCAATCAGTCATCACCCTTCTCTCATGCAGTAGAAATATTGGTTTTCGCCTTGAATTAGTATTCTTGCAAATTGTCCTGCTGTGAACCACATCTTCAAAGGTGCAAGCCTGGTACATTGGGTAAATCTCCTGAAAAGTGAATTCCTGTTGCATGTATGGATTTGTCCCACAAATTCTAGGCTAATGTTGGTTTCTGAAGATTGTTGTATTTATGCAGAGTGCAGGCTGACTTGTAAAGTCTGGAATACAACACTGTAGTGTAACAATGGAAAAGTGCAGATCTCTTTCCAGCACTTTCTTTTAACCTTTGAACATTGCAGTGGCCTGACTGGTCAAGTATCTTATTTATGGAGATTATACAGATTACTAAGATACGTAGTCCAATAATTCCTTGCAAAGTGCCTATAGCAATAGAATTTTTGACTGTTATTTGAAGCTATGACACTGCGATAATCTTGTGATCTGACTAATGCAGGAAACACAGCAGTCATTTCAATTCAAATTCGATTGTTTGTAATCAGATTTTTATGTAATCTGATCTTTGAACTTGAGCTCCATCAGAGATCATTCTTGCATACATCGTGGTTGCCATTCCAGACCTGAATCTGTTGATCTGTTTCCACATTTTCTTGTTCTACCTTTACCATTCGAAGATTCCATTCTTTTATCTTCATACCTCCTTTCACTTCTTTCTGCGGTACTCTGTCCTCCCAATTGCTTTCCCCATCCCACCAGTACTCCTTGACCTTCCTGGTCTCTTGCTGCCATTCCATGTTTGAATCCCTGTTAGACAAGCCTACATCTTTGCACCTCTCAGCATGAAGCGCTGGCTCATTTATGTGCAGCGGCCATAGTTGTCTCCTTGTTTCCTGTCACCTCCCTGCCCAGTATGCCTGCTCACCTTGCTAAGTTTGTACCTCCAATTTACCATGCCACAGCAGACTCCTCCATTGGATCAGCTATCAACATTCTTCTATGCAGTTTTATGTGTAAAATGTCTGTTCACTTGTGCATAAGGCCCTTGCCATCCATGAATTTGTGATTAATTACATAAATATTTTGGCATTGTTGGAAATCTGGTTGAGGGTTGATCCTGACACCTTCTTGACATTTAATGAAGCCTCATCTATATCTTCAGTTGCCTTCGCAGGATTGTCATGATCCGTGCTGCTTCTCACCAGGTCAGGCTTTAGTCTGATTGCCACTACCTTTCGGCATTCATCTGACTCTCGTCACTTTCAAAATTGGCATTCTTCTCTGTCAAAGAAAAATACAAATAAAGTTGCTCTCACTGATTTTAACAGAACTTATTTCAAAGAACAGTACAGTACAAGAACTGACCCATTGTCCCACCAAGCCTGCATCGTCAAACTAAAAACTTTCTGCTACTATACCGTCTATCTCCTGCTATTCCCTGCCTGTTCATATATCTGTCAAGTTACCCCTGTTATTAGAGTTAACATGAATAAATATTCAATGTGCGTTCAGTTTCAACGGATTGACAGATGTGGACTTGTCCTCAAACAGCCACACCCAGTTTCTGCCTAAAATTGTCATAGTTAGCCTTCTCTCAATTTAGTACTTTCACCAAGAACTAGCCTTATCCTTATCCACTAGTAACTTAGAACTTACAGACTTAAGGTGACTGTTCCCAAAGCGCTCACCCACTGAAACTTCAATCACCTGACCAGGCAGGTCTGCCAGGTTCCCCCCTCAACACTAAAGAACTTGGTGTCTCCTTTGAGTTTACTGCCCACTTGTTCTCCTTCAATGTTTCCCTTCACACAAATTTTCCATTTGTTATCATAGCCACCCACTTTTTCTTGCCATCTTAGAATTCTGATAGTCATATTAATAAGTGATAAAGCCATTTCAGATAACTTCTTTTATTAAAGAGTTAGTCATACAGCACAAAACAGACCCTTTTGGTTCAACCAGTCCATCCCAACTGTAATCCCAAACTAAACTCGTTCCACCTGCCTGGTCTTGGTCCACATTCCTTCAAATATTTCTTATTCATGTCTAAATGTCTACTCGCATCCACCCTTCCTCTGGAATTTCTTTCCCACATGAACCACTGTAAAATAAAAAAGCTTGTCCCTCAGTCCTTTTTTAAAAACTTTCACCTTAAAAAATGTCTCCTAGTTTTGACACCCCCCCACCTTTGGGAAGGGACACTTGCCATTCACATTATCTATGTCCTTGATTTTATAAATGTCTGTCTAAGGTCACACCTCAATCTTCCAAGCTCCGATGGAAAAAGTTCCAGCCTCTCCTTTTAACGTAAACCCTCCATTCCTGGCAGCATACTGCTGAATCTCTTCTGAGCCCTCTTCAATTTAAAATCCTTACTATAACTGGGCGTCCTGAACTGGACACAGTACTCCAGAGGAGGTCTCACCAGCATCTTGTGAAACCTCAACATGACATCCCAACTCCTGCAGACAAAGGTCTGAGCAATGAAGGCAAACTTGCTAAACGCCTTCTTAACCACACTATTTATATGTGACACAAACTTCAAAGAATTTTGTATCTGAAACCCTTAGGTGTCTGAGTTCTACAACACTACCCAGGGCCTTCCTTTTAATTGTATAAGTTCTGCCCTTGTTTGTTTTACCAAAATGCAATACCTCGCACTTATCCAAAGCAAACTCCATCTGCCATTCTTCGGGCCATTGACCCAATTGATCAATAATTTTTTTGTTGTCTTGGATAACCACCTTCACTCACCTCTCTAATTTTGGTGTCATCTGTGAACTTACTAATCATACCTCCTAAATTCTCATCTAAATCATTCATATAATGACAGACGAAAGTGGACCCAGCATCGATACATTTGGAACACTGCTGGTCACAGGCCTTCAGTCCAAAAATCACCATCCCTCTGTTTTCTGTCATTAAGCCACTTCTGTATCTAATTGGCAAACTCACCCTGAATCCCATGTGATCTAACTTCACTAATTAGTCTACCATGCAGAACCTTGTCAAAGGCTTTACTAAAATCCAAGTAAACAATGTGTCATGCTTGGCCCTCATCAATCATCTTGGTTACTTCCTCCGAAAACACATCAAGTTTATGAGACAAGGATTTCTCTTGCACACAACTATCTGACTATCCCTAATCGTTCCTTGTCTCTCCAAATGTATAGAAATCTTATCTTTCAGAATCCAACAACTCAGCTACCACCGAAGTCAGACTCTCAGGTTTATAGTTCCCAAGCTTCTCCTCACATCCCTTCTTAAACAAAAGCACAACACTCGTCACTTCCAGTCATCTGGCACCTGATGTGTAAAGTCCAAAAATGTGCAGATTAGGTGGATTGGTCATGCTAAGTTGCCCATAGTGTCCAGGGTAATGCAGGTTAGGTGGATTAGCCATGAGAGATGCAGGGTTGCAGGGATAGGGTGAGTCTGGGTGGGATGCTGTTTGGAGAGGTCAGTGTGGGCTGAATGGCCTGTCTCCACACTGTCAGGGTTCTATTCTGCGTAGTTATAGTGCAAATATTTCTGCAAAACCTGTAATTTCCTCCCTAACTTCCCACAACATCCTGGGATACACTAGATCAGATTTTGGTGATTTCTCCAACTATATCTTATCTAAGACCTCTAGTTCTGTAATTTGAGACATTTTCTAAACATCAGTATTTGTTTCCCTGAGTTTTTCAGCCTCCACTTCACTTCTTTCTTTACAGCAAAAATGGACATGAAGTATTCATTTAACATCTCTCCTGCCCCTTGAGGTTCAACACAAAGCTGACCCCTTTGATCTTAAGGGGCCTTTCCTTCTTGTAAAATCATCCTGGCAGGACTTGCCAAGTTTCTGTCATAGCATTGATGTCCCAATTCCATTTTCCCAAACATGCCCTGATTTCGTCCACCACCATCATCTGTTTTTCTAATTACTCTGCTAAATAAAATTCTGTTGTCCCCATCCCACCCTGGCAAATTAGCTTAATAAAATTAAGAAATCTTCCTGCTAAGATATTGGTCCCTTTCCAGTACAAGTAAAACCCATCCTTTTTAAACAGGTCTTCCTGCCCCAGTAGAGATCCCAATGGTCCAAGAACCTGAATCCCTGAACACTATACCACCACCTCAGCCATTGATTTGTCTCCTTTTTATCCTTTTTCTTTCCCTCATTCGAGCTTGGCACTGGCGGTGAGTCAGAGATTGCTACTTTTTGAAGTTCTGTTTGTTGTTTTTAATCTTTGACCTAACCCCTTGTATTTGTTCTGTAAAGCCTTAATCTTTTCCTTAACTATATAATTCCTACCAATGTGTTTAATAAGTTCCAGTTTCACACGCTCCCCAATAACAATATGTATCAAATGTTTTGAGACTTCCTTAATCCTGGCACCAGGAGAGCAACGTACTATTCTACATTCACACTTATTGTCGCAGAATCTCCTATCTGTGCCCTTGACAGCAGACTCCTGTATAATAACTATTCTCCGAAATTTTGACAAACCCTTACTTTTCCCCTCTTTACCTACCCAACCATCTACTACCTCCTCTCCGCCTCTGCCAATCAAATCAAACCACCATCTTCAATCTTCTATTTTCCAATCCTGCTTCCTGTTTTATCCATCCCTGGGATAAACTATCCCATGATTGACTTAAACTGCAGTTTTCAATTCTGAATTCTCATCTGTTTACCACATTCTTCAGCTCCTGATTTTCTTGATCGTATCCACCCCTTGACTTTTACTGTAATCCCCATTAAAACCATGATTTAATCATCTGCCTATTCCTTATTATTCCTTAATGTCTGCAGGACTTAAAAAGATATAGCATGTAATGTATGTAGTCATACATTTGACCTAATTTGAAAAGTGACCTGTCCTACTGTTACTCTATTCAAGTGCTCACTCTGAGCTGGAATGTAAATGGTATCCAAGGCCGTCTAAACCCCAGTCCCCTCGACACCCATTTGCAACAATGTCAGGTGGTCATGGATTTCTTTGTCACTGAGATAAACTGCATCTGGATGGGCAAAGTTAGCATGGTTTCATAGGTGGGGTGGGTTCATGCCTGATGAGCCTGTTAGAATGCTTTGTCTAACCTGCTTGTTGGATGTTATCTATTTGGACTTCAAGAAGGCCTTTGACAAGATGCCATACAGGAGGCTGCTGAGTAAGAAGAGCCCATGGTATTTGAGGCAAGGTGGTAGCATCAATAGAAGATTGGCTGTCTGGCAGAGAGAGAGGGATAAAAGGGTACTTCTCAGGATGGCAGCTGGTGACTAGTGAAGTTCCGCAAGGGTCAGTGCTGGGACTGCAACTTTTCACTTTATACACTTAATGATCTAGATGAAGGAACTTTGGGCATTCTGGCTAAGTTTGCAGATGATACAAAAATAGGTGGAGGGATAGGTAGTACTGAGGCGCAGAGGCTGCAAAAGGGCTTAGACAGTTTAGGAGAGTGGGCAAAGAGTTGAAGATGGAATACAACATAGGAAAGTGGGGTCATGCATTTTTGTAGGAAGAAAAGAGACACAGACTATTTTCTAAATGGGGAGAAAATCCAGAAATAAGTGCAAAGGGACTAGTCATGGCCTAGGATTCTCTAAGGTTAAGTTGCAGGTTGAGTCAGGAGGGCAAATGTAATGTTGGCATTTATTTCGAAGAAAAAATATAAAAGCAGGGATCTACTTCTGAGACTCAAGGCTCTGGTCAGACCACATTTAGAATATTGTGAGCAATTTTGGGCTCCATACGTCACGAAGGATATACTGACCTTGGGGCAGGTCCAGAGGAGGTTCACGAGAATAATTCCATGAATGAAAGGCTTCGCATATGAGGAATATTTGAGGACTCTGGTCTATACTGGATGTAATTTAGAAGGATGAGTGGGGATCTAATTAAAACTTACAGAATACTGAAGGGTCTGGACAGAGTGGATGTTGGGAAGATGTTTCCATTAGCAGAAGAGATTAGGACCCAAGGGCCCAGCCTTGGATTAAAGGGAAGAACCTTTAGATCAGAGATAAGGAGAAACTTCAGCCAGATGGTGAATCGATGGAAGTTGTTGCCACAGAAGGCTGTGGAGGCCAGGTCATTGAGTATATTTGAGACGGAGATAGGTTAATAATTCTTAGAGAACAAAGGTTATGGGGAGAAGGTGGGAGAGTGGGGTTAGGAAACTTATCGGTCATGATTGAAACAGACTTGATGGGCCAAATGGTCGAGCTTCTGCTGAGTTATGGCTGTGATAAATATTCAATAAATTAGAAAAGTAGTAACCCAGTGTGCGCCTTTGGGTGCTGACTAACAACCTGTGGATTAGGAGTCCCGTGAGCTGTGAAACAGGTGAGCCAGGCTATGCAAGAATTGGAATTTGTTGCAACATTGTGGTAATAATTGTACCACCTGGAAAACTGCTGAAATAGGGACTGTTTGCACACGTGCAACCTTTCCTTTAAGTATCAGGAGCTGCAATGAATCTAATCCCATACTGGATGAGCTGAAATTTTCTGTATTAAACACAGGGGAGATTGAAGACATTTTTTAAATCCCACTAAACTTCACCCCCCCCCCCACCCCCCCCCCCCCCCAAAAGACTAGGATCAGTCAAGGAACAATCCTCTGTTTGTAAGTTTGGTATAACATTTGACCCTGTGAACATTTAACCAAATTCATGTCATCATTCAGATTATTTCAGCTGATCTGCTCTCAATCCATAAATTTGAGGTTATCCAAAATTGTGTCTGAACTTGTACTAAGTCCCATTCTCTTATCACCCCTGTATTCACCTTGGCTCATTGTCAAGCAGTGCCTTGATGATATTAAAATTTGAATCCTTGTTTGAAAATCTCTTTAAGCCCCAGCTCTTTGCTTTTGACACCTGCCATGGCTGCCAACCCTTCACATGTATGTGCTTCTCTCAGAAGCTGATTCGAATTAGTCAATTTTTGGTGGCTGTCTCGGTTTCTTTGGCATTCTGCTCTGGAATACTCTCCCACAACTCTGTGCCTCTCCCTCGCTGTCAAAATGCAAAACATTAAAGCACAAAGTGCCCTTCAGCACACAATGTCTGACCATGATGTCATTTTAAATTAATCCCATCTGCCTGGTCCTGGTCAATGTCCCTCTATTCTGTACCTGTTTGTGACTGTCTAAATGCTTCTTAAACATTTCTATTGTATCTGTTTCTACCACCTCCCTGGTAGAGTGGTCCAGGCACCTGCCACCCTGTCTGTAAAAAGAACTTGCCTCGTACCTCTTAAACTTCCCCCTCTCACTTTAAAACTATGCCTCCTAGTATTTGATATTTCTATCCTGGGAGAGAGACTCTAACTGTCCACCCTAGCCATGTCTGTCATAATTTGTATGCGTCTACCAGGCCACCCTCCTCAGCCTCTGATGGTCTAGCAAAAACATCCAAGTCTGTCCAATCTCTCCTTATAGCTAGTACACTCCAATCCAGGCAACATCCTGGTTAACCTCTTTTTCACCCTCTCAAGCTTCCATATCCTTCCTATAATGTGGCAACCAGAACTTCACACAATGCTCCAAATATAACCCATCTAAAGTTTTATGTAGCTGCAGCGTGATTTGTCAAATTTTATACTCGATACCCCAACCAATTGAAGGCAAGCATGCTGTATGCTGCCTTTATCACCATATGCACTTGTATTGCCATTTTCAGGGAGCTATGGACTTGCAGCCCGAGATCTCTCAGTATATCAATGCTCCTAAGGGTCCTGACATCTGTATACCCTGAGGTACTACCGTTTACCATATTTGCCCAAGCTTTTGACCACCTGATCTAATACCGTCTGATGTGTTTTAGTCTCCATACTTTGTTTATGGAATAGAAACTCTTCATAGAATCCCTGGAGTGCAGAAAGAGGCCATTTTGCCCATAGAGTCTGTACTGACCCTCCAAGGAGCATCCCAACCTATCTGTGTATCCCTGCATTTACTATGGCCAATCTACCTAACCTGCACATCTTTGCAATGTGGGAGGAAACTGGAGCACCTAAAGGAAACCCATGCAGACATGGGGTGAGTGTGCAAATTCTACACAGGAAGTCACCCAAAGCCAGAATCGAACTCGGGGCCCTGGTGCAAACCACCATGCGCTCCTTAAGTAATGTTCTTTAGCAGTGTTCTTGTGAAGTGTTTCATTGTGTGAAAGACACTATATAAGTTGTTGATGACATCTTGGGGCCTGGTTTACTGCAAATTAGGGCACAGCCTGCATTTGGATTTCAGCAGCAGTTGGTGCATTCCTGATCTCCACTGTTGTTTGTGTGATAAAAGATATTGAATGGAAGCCAGGTGCATTGCCATGACAAAAGATTTCCCCAGCTGTATTTCATGTATGATATCCACTCATCGGTATTGAGGGAGGCTTTGGTCAAAGCTGTGTTTTTAAAAATAAGTTGTAAGTCTGGAATACTATAAGTGGAAGTCTAATGGGCCCAGTGGAATTGTTTTTTAACTGCAAGGGCTTGTGTGTTTCCCTCAATTGAAAACCCAGACAGTCTCCCCAGCCCACCCATGGTGGGAGGTACTTAGAACATTCCACTAATTCTAAAGAATACAGAGAAGGATTTAATTACCATTACTAGAAAAGTAGTATCAGACAAACTAATGGGGCCAAAGCAAATAAATCCCCTGGCTTTGATGGGCTTGCATCCTAGGATCCTAAAAGCAGCAGCTGCAATGATTGTGGATACGGTGGTTATAAATTTCTAAAATATTTCGGATCCTGAAGAGAAGTACCAGAGGAAAATTGCCAATGTGACACCTAAATATGCCCTGTGATGCTCGAAAAGAGTGACGCATAATATGGGTACTTAAATGCCAATTAGCCTAACACCTGTTGTTGGAAAAGTATTGGAATCAATTGTTAAGGAAGTGTAGCAAACATTTTATTAACTGGCACCCTGGGACCAGGAATGTACTGATTGATCAAGAGGCCTACATAATCAGTGTAAAAACATATTAAGTAATCTAATATTTTGGGGGTATATACACAACTGTTACACATTTCACAATATAAATCACTTATATAATAATGTAAACTTTGCCTTAAATAAAACATACTAGCAGAGAGCTTCTCACTCTTATTCTGACCTGACTGGTGTCACATTAAGAAGATCATGATAATACCTCGAATACCAGAAGTTTGTTGTGTATAATTTTTGCAGATTTATCAAATGTGCTGTTTGATAAGGTGTTGGTTAAAACAAAGTTTGCTGTAATAAAACATTTTGGAAAATCAAAATCCAAGCACGCAGAGTCAACATGGTTTTATAAAAGGAAATCTTGTTTGACTAATTTATTAGAGTCTTTTGAGGAAGCTTCAACCAGTTAATGTTGTATTTGGACTTCCAAAAGGCATTCACTAAAATATCTCAAAAGGTTAAGTCACCAGTTCATGGTGTTGGAGGTACTATGTTTGCATGGATAGAGAACTAGCTAATGGGCAGAAAACAGCAACTGGGGTAAGGAATTCTCTTTCAGTTGGTAACCTGTGACCAGTGGAGTTCCACAGGGATCAGTTCTGGAACCACAATTGTTTACAATATATATATGAATGAACTAGAGGAATGAAGTAAAAGTAATGTAGGTTTAGTTGCAGATGACACAAAAATAGATGGAAAGGCAGGTTGAGAGAGGAATGCACAGTTCATAGAGATAAGGGAACAGAAGTACAGTATCACTTAAATGGAGGAAAACTGTAGAAAATCTGCAACACAATGGAACATCTGGTGTACTTGAGCATGAAACACAAAGCTAGCACACAGGTGCAGCAAGGAATCAGGAAGATGAATGGAATGTTGGCTCTTATTTCTAGAGGGTTGGAGTATGAGTGGAGGAGTCTTACAGCAACGGTAGAAGGTGCAACCACATCTGGAGTACTTAGCAATGTTGATCCCCTTATTTAGGAAAAAATATCATTGCAGGCAGTTCAGAGAAAGTTCACTAGGATGATCCCTGGAAAGGAGGGATGGCCTTATTAGCAAAGGCTAAATAGGTTGGGACTCTACTCATTAGAGTTTAGAGAAATGAGAGGTGATCTCATTGAAACATATTAGATTCTTAAGCGGCTTGACAGAGTAATTGCTGAGAGGATGTTTTTTCCCATGGGATAGTATTGAACCAGAGGACAGTCTCAAAATTAAGTGGTGCTAATTTAAGACAGATGAAGAATTTTTTTTCTCCCAGAGAGTTGTGTGAGGCAGAGTCCTTGTGTATATTTAAGGCTGAGCTAAATAGATTCTTGATCAGGAGAATTGATGGTTATGGAAGAATACAGTAAAGTGGATGTATAGTGTGTCGGATCAGCCATGATCCTGTTGAATGATGGAGCAGGCTCAAGGGATAGAATGGCCAACTCCAGTTCCCTTTTTTTTCAGTTGTCCATTACTGGTTCAGGTTGTAAATTCATTGCTCAATATAGGACTGAGCAATTACAGATATCCCTAATTTAATCTCTTGTTTTTGTTGGAGTGTGAGCAGATCTGATGGAGGCTATTTATATCTCATTTCTGTTTGCTGCCATGTTAACACTCATAGCTCTTTATCTGTCTGGAAATGAGAGGCTTTTTAGAGTAGAATTGGAATTAGCTGTGATGCTTTCCACTGTCGAATAACTTGTCTACACGTTGATCCTGAATATCTGTGGACTTCATGTTAGGAGAAATGCTTTAGCTACTGGCATCCAAAATCCTGAATTCAAGTCCAAACTGATGTTTTGCAGGTGTCTGTTTACTCTCTAATCTGTAGTACGATTTACTGGTGATTCAGATCTGTCATTTTGTAACGAAGAGATTTTGAAGATCTGAGACTGGTTGTTTAGTGAGTGTAGAAGTTACTGGTGTTGCGCTATTTCTAGGGTGCTTCAGAGCTACTTAGTGGTACAGTGTTAGCACAAGCTATGCAAGTGGACCCACAGTTCATTGTATTATAAAATGTTTTGTATGATGTAACTCCTAGTTTTTCCACATCTATCTGATAAAATTTTGTGTTTTTTTTTTTCCATTGGAGCTTGTAATCTGATTTAAATTGTAATCCCAATTCAAGGGCTCATTCTAATGGTGGAAGGAACTAAAGTAGAAAATGATTTGCATTAATGTTTGTGACTTGCTCTGTGGCCTTCACCCATGTATTGGTAATTGCATACTATAGTGCTAAACTGATATCTAATGTTTTGAGTGTGATCACGGGGAAGTACAGCACTGGAAAGATGAAACTAGAAATGACTCTTCTGTTTGATCTGTTTTCGCAAAATAGTTCTTAATTTGTTTCATTGTAGATCTTCAAACATTTACCTCCTTCCTGAGAACTTTAAGCAGAGGAATGTTGAACTAATTCAATCAATAAATACAATTTTGCACAACGATGAAACAAAATTCAACAAATTCAAGACGCAGTCTGGACATTTCAGACAGGTAAGATGCAGTGGCAAACGTGAAATAATGATGGAGGAGGGCATTCTTTCTTTTCCAAATTCTTCCTATTCATGAAAGGTGTGGCAGCATAGAATTTTTTTTTTTTTTTTGCTAACTGGATTTTTATTGTTTCATTAAAAATAGACTAACAGGTTTTCAGCCAAATACTGGGAACTAACTGAAGTTATAACAAATGACCAGTTTTCATTTTTATAGCTGTTGGGTGTAATTTGTTTTATGTCCAAGCTACCTCAGTATCTTTTAAATGTGTTTTTTCCTTTTTTGTTTTTGCACATTACGGATGTTCAGATTGAGCAGTGGATGAGTCTTCTAATTTTGGGTCATGAATAGCACAGAAATTTTCCAATCAACTGAAATGCAAGCAAATCAAAAGTGACACTTCCTAGAGTACTATTTCAGAGGCACTGTTGCACCAATACAATTACTATCCTTATGATAGGAACCTGGTAGAAATGTTTTGGCTTTTGTGTTGTTGTCCTCTTTAACTCCTTTGACTCTGCACTAAAACAGTTGCTTGCTCCAGTCTGTCAGTTTGATAATTATTTGATTCCTAAGACGACTTCTCTGCTCTGATCAATGGTCCATAGATCGTTCTTAAATTATTCAATATCTGGTGAACTGTGGTTTACTTCCATTTTTACATCACTCTCTTGCATTCACAGGGTCAGATTTCTGCTGCAGACTATTATAGGAGTTGCAGAGAACTTCTGGGAGAAAATTTCTTGAAAATATTCAATGAACTGCTGGTTTTGCTGCCGGATACAGCCAAACAGCAGGAACTTCTTTCTGCTCATAAGGACTTGGGAGACAAGCAAGGCCCAAACAAGTCAAAAAAGAACAAGAAAAATGCATGGCAAACAACCATGAACTCAGATTTTGACTGCCAGGTGTGTCCCACATGCCAACAGGTGCTGACTCAGAAAGACTTTGCTACCCACAAGACTTCACATTTTGAGGATGATGAGTTTCCCACTCTCCAGTCTGTGAGCCGAATTATCAGTTAATAATCAAGCCGAATATTCCAGATCCGAGGAAAGACTTACTCAACCATATAGAGTAATGGTGCATGTAGATGGTGTTGCTATTTACAGGCATGTGTTGCTTTTAAAGGGAAACATGGGAGAAATGTAGTATAGTATGTAGCTGAGAGGAAGGAAGTGATTTGTGTGTGTTAGGGAAATATTATTACAGTATCTAAACCTGCTGCTATACTACAGTGGAAAGAAAAAGGTGATGTATTGTTTCACATTTTTTTGAACGTTTTTGAATCTACTTTCTACATCATTTTGCAAACATCAGTACTGAAGAAGGGACTTGACAAAGTATGTCCTTAGTTCCAGGATGTTGCATTTGAAATTGGCTGTTGAAGCATCAAATCTGTGCAAAAGTTTTGTATTAACAAAATTGGACCTCAAACCGAAGTGAATATATTTGAAGTTGACCCTATAACTAATGTAAAATATATTGTAAGTAGTTTGATTTGCAAGCAGCATCCTGCAGCATCTTTTCCTGTCCCTCAAATGATTGAGTTTCCCATTTGCCAGTCTTTAAAATTTAAAATCTGGGATAAAATACAAAGATTTAGAAATTAGTTAAATGCAGGATATTGCATTGCTATAATCCAATTTTTCCTGTTTAAATTGGTCGTTCACGAGTTGCCCTACAGAATGACACTCTCTCTATATTTAAATAGCAGGTCATGCCACCAAAGCTGTGAATTAATTTTGGTTGCATTGTGAAATGGCAATAATATTTAGGCTCCTGGGCCTTTTTAAAACTTCATGCCTTTTGTTAATTGTGAAGCTCAGTTAAAACAAAAAACAGTGACCATGTTGATGAAAGGATGGCAATATAAATATGCCAATGTAGCACTCATCGTATTTATCAATAGCTTTGAAATTAAGCCTTACTAACTTGGCTTAAGGAAATTAAATTAGGATAAGTGGCACACAGTGTCATCCTGGAAACCTGTCTGTTTTCTGATGTTCGTGGTAGGAATGGTTTTATTTTTCTTGCAACTTAGTTTGATAGTTGTCTGTATTGTTACAGGAAGAGTTTGATCAATGATGGCACTCATTTACTACCACCTAAAAGATTTTACTGCAATGGTTGATTTTTAAATGAAAGTTTAAGGCAGCATGTATCTGTTCATGTCCATTTCTGCTAGCAGTCACTTTATTGCCACTTTTCTGTTTCTCTATCCTGTTCACGTTCCATGAACATCATCCGCCCTTATCTTGTCTTCTGTAGTTGGTTACTGTTCATGATCATCAGCGAGCTGTTGAAGTAGGGCTCGTTACTGCATAGTTCAATCCTTTCATCCACTCGCCTACATGTCTGCCCCTCTGGTAACTACTTAAATTATAATTAAAAGCTGTTTCACACATTCTGCTGAAGGCATGAAACCCATTTCCTAACTGTTGGCTTGACTGAGGCCAGTTTAGCCAGAACTACTTGCGGCTTCCTTGGTCTAAATGCTAGTTACGTTCTTGAGAAAACTCACTGACCCATCATTTGAGTTTTTCAGTGACTTTCAAACTCATTCACCAACTAATTTATAATACAGTTTCTGACTTGATAGCTCTACCCAAGTAATAATGACAAAATTATCCTTGTATTTCAGTGATCAATATTTCACTCGGATTGGATGAGAATAGATGTTTATTTGGTAGTTTATTGGCCAGTTTATGCACCAAATTCTTTATTGATCTTATCACTGAATGACAAAGTGATACAATACACTGTGATTTGATTTTTTAAAAAAATTTTGTTGACTGGGAGTACATATTCAACTTTGTTTGAAAGGGTTATGTATGCTGCATTGTGTGGTGCTTGATGGTTTTAAATTTGGGGCTATCTAAGAATTCTGTATTCTATTTTTAAAAAGTTGAGCATCAGATGTGTAGTTAACAAGGTAACGTGCAATATTGAGAATGTGGACAGTGTGTAAAACACTTCTCATGAGTGTTAGTCTTATACATTCACTGGGAGATTTTTATGGCAGCATTTAACTGCTATTCTACTAAAGTAACCTGAATCTCTGTACTTATGAGTTGTAACCACTTCAGTCATGGTCTGAGTCACTGAACATCACCAGTAATAAAATGGCACCACATTAAGTCACAACAATTAACAATCATCACTGATTATTGTTTTATTCTGACATTATCTGTTTGTATTTGGATTAAGTACCAAGTGGTGCAGAAATGAATTGAATGCCCGAGTCAATGGAACAAATATTTAAAGAACTAAACATACCTATGTGAATATTCATTATTAGCATAGCTTGGGTTCAGAACTGATGAATGTTGTCTTGAACAAATACTGTTTGAGCATAAAACTTGGAGGTCCAGTTTTGTTTTTCTTAAAATACTAAAGTAAATGGCAACAAATAGGCTAAAATAAAAGGCTTAAGCATTCATTTTAGTTTAGAAAATTGTATTTATGTGATGGGAGGAGATGTAAATGAAATTATTTGGGTGCAGATAACCACATTGCATTTTCAATCTGGGCTGCAGTAGTATTAATGTTGAGGCATATCTAGGCAATTTCTGGAGCTTAGACTTGTGATTCTGTAGGCAGCTGATAACATCTTAAGGATACAATATATTAATAATTTGTTTTTGGTACAAAGGAACAACATGCTTTCTGAGCTTTCATAAACCTAATTTAGTTTTGTTTTTTGTTCAGTAGGAAATTTGAACTAATTGTATTTTTTTTTTAATTAAAGTAGCCTCCAAGCTAAGATGATATGCAGATATATACTCTGCATTGTTAGTTTTAATGGACTTGAACCATGTTATGCTACAGTTATTGGAACATGGAATACCTGTACATTTTATTGCATTTGGTTCTGCATTTGTACCTGTATCACTGAAATATTTATACCCATGCAATTCCTGCATTCAGTGAATGTTTGGCTGAGCACTAGTAAGAGTAAGTTTGCCTCAACAGAACCATATACAGTATGTCCTGGAATTTTTGAAGGGTGCCAATAAAAAAAAAATTATGCAGTAAAAGTGTTTGATCAAAGCTGCATTTTTACACACTCCTGGTTCTATTTCCAACATTATAAGAGCAGTATTAACAAACGCAAAACCAATTTGATACATGCCATTTATAATCACTGTCAGCACAGCTTGCGTTTATAATAGTATATTTAATGTAGAAAGATGTCCCTGTGCTGCTGTTCTTCCTGCATGTGATTGGGTGATGTTTTGCTGCTTCCTGTGGAACTTTTCAGAGAGAATGCACATTAAAAGAAATGCCAGTGACTAGATTATCCACAATCTAATGACTTAAACATTTGTATGCATTCTGAGGTGTCATCTGTAATGTTTTCTGTACTCATTGTAAAAGAGGCTACAGAATCTACAGTTTGGATCTGAAAATGCATTAATGAACACCTTTTAGCCTGTCAAGTTGGCACTGGTCAAAAAAAGCCTAACTATTCAAATCCCATCTTCCAGCACTTGGCTGTAACCTGGGCATCATGAATGCACATCTAAGTTTTTGTAAAATATTTAGGATTTCTACTTCTGTCACCCTTAAGGCAATGAGTTTCAGATTCCCACCATCCTCCCAGTGAAAAATATTTTGCTGTCATCCACTTTAAACTGCCTGCTCCTTACCTTAAATCTATGCCCCCAGTCATTGATTCCTTTACCAACAGGACAAAGTTCCTTTTTGTGTACTGACTCTCTGCCCCTCAATTTTATGTGCTAATCATGCCCCCCACTCAGTCCCTTCATTCCAAGGGCAACCACCCCAGTCTGTGCAATCTGGCTTCATAACTGAAACTCACCAACCCAGGTAACATCCTGGTAGATCTCTTCACCACCTCCTCCAATGCACTTGCATCTCTCCTAAAACATGGATTTGTGAACAGCAACACTCTAGCTGTGGCTGAACCAGTGTTTTATACAGTTCCAGTTGGAGGTTGATTTGTTCAATTGATTTGATGGCTGGTTTGCAATGCAGAGTAACACCAGCAGCATGAGTTCAGTAACAAAGCTGATAGATGAGGGAAGGACTGTAGATGTCATATACGTGGACTTCAGTAGGGCATTTGATGAGGTTTCCCATGGTAGGCTGATGGAGAAAGTGAAGTTGCATGGGGTCCAGGGTGTACTAGCTAGATGGATAGAGAACTGGCTGGGCAACAGGAGACAGAGTTGTAGTGGAAGGGAGTTTCTCAAAATGGAGAACTGTGACCAGTGATGTTCCGCAGGGATCCGTGTTGGGACCACTGTTGTTTTGTGATATACATGAATGATCTGGAGGAAGGTATAGATGGTCTGATTAGCAAGTTTGCAGATGACACTAAGATTGGTGGAGTAGCAGATAGTGAAGGAGACTGTCGGAGAATGCAGCAGAATATAGATAGATTGGACAGTTGTGTGGAGAAATGGCAGATGGAGTTCAATCCAGGCAAATGCGAGGTGATGCATTTTGGAAGATCCAACTGAAGAGTGAACGATACGGTAAATGGAAAAGCCCTGGGGAAAATTGATGCACAGAGAGAACTGGGTGTTCGGGTCCATTGTACCCTGAAGGTGGCAACGCTGGTGGATAGTGGTCAAGAAGGCATATGGCATGCTTTCATTCATCGGACAGGGCATTGAGTAAAAGAGTTGGCAGGTCATGTTACAGTTGTGTAGGACTTTGGTTTGACCACATTTGGAATACTGTGTACAGTTTTGGTCGCCACATTACCAAAAAGATGTGGATGGTTTGGAGAGGGTGCAGAGGAGGTTCACCAGGATGTTGCCTGGTATGGAGGGTGCTAGCTCTGAAGAGAGGTTGAGTAGATTAGGATTATTTATATTAGGAAGACGAAGGTTGAGGGGGGAACCTGATTTGAGGTCTACAAAATCATAAGAGTTATAGACCGGGTGGATAGCAAGAAGCTTTTTCCCAGAGTGGGGGACTTAATTACTAGGTGTCATGATTTCAAGGTGAGAGGGGATAAGTTCTTAAGGGAGATATGCGTGGAAAGTTCTTTACGCAGAGGATGGTGGGTGCCTGGAACGTTTTGCCAGCGGAGGTGGTAGAGGCGGGCATGCTAGTGTCATTTAAGATGTATCTAGAAGATACATGAATGAGCAGGGAGCAGAGGGATACAGATCCTTGGAAAATAGGCGACAGGTTTAGATAAAGGATCAGGATCGATGCAGGCTTGGAGGGCTGAAGGGCCTGTTCCTGTGCTGTAATGTTCTTTGTTCTTTGTTCCTGCACTGGCTGAGGTTGCCATGAAGTCCTCCCCCCTCAACCATGCCCCTTGTCTGAGGCATGGTGACTGTTGGGAGTAATTCATCATCAGGCCTCTGTTTCAGAGAGCAGCCCTATGGCCCCTTATGACTCTGGTGCCTTACTTACAGTTTTAAGATAATCTCCCAACTATTGAACTCTATGCTTTGGCAAATAAAGGCAAATATCCATTATGCCTCCTTTAACTACTAGATCTAGCTGACCTATTAAAGGATTGGTGGACATGGACACCAAGATCACTATGATCCTCAGTGTTTCCCAGGGTCACATTCGTCATGTATTCCTTTGCATTGTTTGATAACTGATGCATTGGGGCAGGACAATTATCTGGATTGAATTCCATTTGTCACTGATCAACTTGTCTATATCCCCTGTAATCTAAGGCTATCCAGCATACTATTTACAGCCTCACTAATTTTCATATACAAAGAAAATTACAGCACAGGAACAGGCCCTTCAGTCCTGCAAGCCTGTGCCAACATGCTGCCTGTCAAAACTAAAACCCCCTACTCTTCCAGGGACCATATCCCTCTATTCCCATCCTATTCATATATTTGTCAAGATGCCCTTTAAAAGTCACTATCGTATCTGCTTCCACTACCTCTCCCAGCAGTGAGTTCCAGGCACCCACAACCCTGTGTTTCTTTTCTTTTTAAAAAAAAAAAAGTGTCTTGTATCCCTCACACCTTTTAAACCTATGCCCCCTAGTAACTGACTCTTCCACCCTGGGAAAAAGTTTGACTGTCCAGTCTGTCCATGCCCTTCATAATCTTCATGTCAGGTTGCCCCTCAATCTCTGTCATTCCACTAAGAACAACCCAAGTTTCTCCAACCTCTTCTCATAGCTAATGGCTTCCATACCAGGCATCATCTTGGTAAATCTTTTCTGTACCCCCTCCAAAGCCACCACATCCTTCTGGTAATGTGGCGACCAGAATTGAACACACTATTCCAAATGTGACGTCACTAAGGTTCTATAAAGTTGCAACATTGCCTGCCAATTTTTAAACTCAGTGCACTGGCTGATGAAGGCAAGCATGCTGTATGCCTTGTTGACTGCCTTGTCGCTTTCAGTGACCTGTGTGCCTAAACACTTAGATCCTTCTGCGTATCAGCACTCTTAAGGGTTCTGCCATTTACTGTATATTTTCCATTTGGATTAGACTTTCTGAAATGCATTTCCTCACATTTTTCTGGATTAAACTCCATCTATCATCTCTCTGCCCAAGTCACCAACCAATCCATATCCTGCTGTATCCTCTGACGGTCCTCATCGCTATCTGCAATTCTACCAACCTTTGTGTCAAACGCAAACTTACTATTCAAACCAGTTACATTTTCCACTAAAGCGTTGTGTGTGTGTGTGTATGTGAGAGACAAATAGCAAAGGTCCTAACATCGTTCCCTGAGGAATGCCACTAGTCATAGCCCTCCATTCAGAGAGCACCCTTTCGCTGCTATCCTTTGTCTTCTATGACCAATCCAGTTTTTTTAAATCCACCTTGCGACTTACCTTCTGTATCAGACTGCTATGAGGGACATTATCAAAAGCCTTACTGAAGTCTTACTGATCAACACTCCTACATGCAAGTCTAAATCAATTACAAATACCACGAAAAGCCAGGGTCCCAACACTGATCCCTGTGGAACCTCAGGCATAGTCTTCCAATTACAAAAGCACCTGTCAACTATCACCCTCTGCCTCCTGCCACTCAGCCAAATTTAGATCCAATTAACTAAATTTCCTTGGATCCCATGGCTCGTAACTTCACTATCTGTGCCCTATGTTTTATCAAAAGCCTTGCTGGATTCCAAGTAGACTACATCTACACACTTAGTCACCACCTCAAAATTCCATCCAGTCAGGCAAGCATGACCACCCCCTCCCCCCCCGCCCCAACAAAAGTATTGGTTCTTTATTAATTGTTGTCTCTCCAAGTGCAGGTTAGTTCTATCCTCCCAGAATTGCTTCCAAATGTTTACCCATCACTGTGGTCAGCCTGACTGGCCTGCAGTTTCCTGGTTTATCTCTTGCTACCTTCTTGAATAACAATACCACGCTGGCTGTCTTCCAGGCTCCTGGCATGTCTTCTGTGACCAAGGTGGAGTTGAAAATTGCCAATGGCCCGGCTATTCAACAACCCGGGATACGATTCGTCTGTCCTTTTGAGGGTTAACTCATTTTGAGCCTACCCAATCCCTCAACCTCCCTCTTTCTATGCTAATTTTCATTATTTCACAGTTCTTCACAATGGTTTCTACCAGCTTATTATCCCTCTGTCACTGGTGAACACCAACACGCAGTATTGATTTCGAACCCTATCTCTGTCATCTGGATCCAAGCATAAATCACCACCGTGATCCTTAAAGGACTGACCCCTTAAGTTATCCTTTTATTCTTAATGTACTTTAAAAATAATTTAAGGAAAATCCCTATTACCTGATGTTATCCTTTCATACCTATTTTCCTCTCCTAATTTCCTTTTAAATTTCCTCTGCACAATTTATTCATTTAGGGGTACTGTTTTGACCCCTCAGTTTCTGCCATAAGCCTTTTTTAACCTCTTTATCTAATCCTGCATTAATCCCTGTGTTCTGGGTTTGTTGGTTCCACCCTATATTATCTTGGAACATTTTTACCCTGTGCTCTCCCTATTTTCTTTCAAATGTGAACCAGTGTTCTAACAGATTTACCTATAAGTATCTGCTCTCGGTACACTTCAGCCAAATCATAGCTGATCTAATTTAAATTGGCCTCCCTGGAGTTTAGAAATTTGATTCCAGGCCCATCTTTGCCATAGAGTCGTACAGCACAGAAACAGGCCCTCGTCATGTTCGTCCATGATGACTAGATATCCTAAATTAATAAGACCGTGAGACATAGGAGCACAACTTAAGCCATTCAGCCCATTGAGTCTGCTCCACCATTCAATCATGGCTGATGGGTTTCTCAACCCCATTCTCCTGCTTTCTCCCTGTGATCCCCTTGACAATCAAGAACCTATCTATCTCCGTCTTAAATATACTCAATGACCTGGCCTCCACAGCCTCCTGTGGCAGTGAATTCCACTCTCTGGCTGAAGAAAATTCTCCTTATCGCCGTTCTAAATGCTCTTCCCTTTACTCTAAGGCTGCTACCAGTCTCTCCTACCAATGGAAACATCTTCCCAACAGCAACTCTTTCTAGGCCATTCAGCATTCTGTAAGTTTTAATTCGATTCTCTCCGCAACATTCCCCCCCCCCACTCCCCGGCTCATCCTTCTAAACTCCAGTGAGTATAGTCCCAGAGTCCTCAAACATTTCTCACATGTTAAGTTTTTCATTCCGTTCTCGTGAACGTGAACCTGCTCCTGCTCCAGGGCCAGTACATCTTTCCTGAGATATGGGCCCAAAACTGTACACAATACTCCAATTTTGTCCTGACCAGAACCTTATAGAGCCTCAGAAGTAGATCCCCGCTTTTATATTCAAGTTCTCTCAAAATAAATGCTAACATTGCATTTGCCTCCTTAACTACTGACCCAACCTTCAAGCCCACCTTGAGAGAATCATGGACTAGAACTCCTAAGTCTCTTTGCACTTCAGACTTCTGAATATTTTCCTCATTTAAAAAATAGCCCATACCTCTATTCTTCTTACCAAAATGCATGACCTCACACTTTGCCATGTTGTACTCCATTTGCCATGTTGTACTCCATCTGCTACTTTTTTGCCCACTCTCCTAACCTGTCCAAATCCTTCTGCAGCCTCCCCATGTCCTCAGTACTACCTGTCCCTCTAGCTATCTTTGTACCATCTGAAAACTTAGTCAGAATGCCCTCAGTTCCTTCATCTAGAGCATTAACGTATAAAGTGAAAAGTTGTTCCAATACTGACCCTTGCGGAACACCACTTGTCACCAGCTGCCATCCTGAGAAAGACCCTTTTATGCCCAATCTCTGCTTTCTGCCAGGCAGCCAGTCTTCTATCCATGCCAGTCATCCTTCACAATGGACTCAAATCTTACCCATGACTGAGCTTAGGCTAATTGGCCTGTAATTTTCAGTCTTTTGCCTTACTCCCTTTTTAAACAGGGATGTCACGTTAGTGATCTTCCAGTCCTCTGGGACCGTCCCTGACTCTAGCAATCCCTGAAAGATCACTACTCATGCCTCCACTATCTCTTCAACTATCTCCCTAAGAGCTCTGGGGTGTAGTCCATTTGGTCCTGGTGGTTTATCCACCTTCAGGCTAATCTAGTCCCATTTCCCACTGCGTGAAAAGGTTGCCCCTTACATCCCTTTTAAATCATTCCCCTCTTACCTTAAACCTGTACCCTCGAGAATTGGACTCCCCAACGTAGGAAAATACCTTGACTATTCACCCTACCCATGTCCCTCATGATTTTATAAACCTCTATAAGGTCACCTCTCAGTCTCTAATTCTCCAGGGAAAATAGCCCCAGCTTATTGAGCCCCTCCCTTATAGCTCAATCCCTGCAACCCTGGCAACATTCCTGTAAAACTTTTCTGCACACTCTCGAGTTTAACGATATCTTCCCTATAGAAGGATGACCAGAATTGTATGCAGTATTCTAAAAGTGGCCCCACCAGTGGTCCCTACAGCAGCAACATGACGACCTAACTCCTATACTCAATATTCTGACCAATGAAGGTAAATGTGCCAAAGGCTGCCTTCACCGTGCTGACTCCCTGTACTCCACTTCCAAGGAATATTGCACCTACACTGCTGGCTCTCTTCATTTGGCAGTACTCCCCAGGGCCTTACCATTAACTGTGCAAGTCCTGAGATCTTGCTGTATATTTGCCCCTTCAGTCCCTGCTGACTACAGGGGTCAATAGTATAATACCATCAAGGTGATCATCTCCTTCTATTTCTGAGTTCAACCCATGTAGCATCACTGGATAATCCCTCATAAATGTCCTCTCTAAGTATGGCAGTAGTGTTTTCCCTAATCAAAAATCCACCCCCTCCCTCACTTCTCTCACCCCTCTCTCGATCCTTTCTCTGGCATCTAAGTCCTGGAACGTTGAGCTGCCAGTCCTCAACCATGTTTCTTTAATAGCTATGATGTCCCAGTCCCATATTCCTATACATTTCCTGAGTTCATCTGTTGTACCTGTAAGACACCTCTCATTAAATAAATACAGTTTAATTCTTCAGAGTTACCTTGTTCTCTGATTTGCTCTTGCCTGGTCTGCCTTGTCTAATTAACTTGCTGTCTTTAGTTTCAGAACCATCCGAGTTTGTCTTTCTATTGTTGCTACTACTTAGGATCCCTACACAAAGCTCTCCCTACTTGCTTAAAAGCTCCCAACTAGAACTATCAAATCTCCCTGTCAGGATAAGGATGAGAACATTTGAGGAGCTCTTCCGTATTTAGCGACTAGATGTAGCCGGACTGAAAAGCTTCAATCTGATCTTTTGGTTTTATTCAGGGGATGTGGACATTGCTGGCTTATCGCTAGCTGTCCTTGAGAAGGTGGTGGGGAGCTGCCACCTCGAACAGCTGCAGTCCATTTGGTGTAGGTAGACCCACAGTGCTGTTCAAAAGTGAGTTCCAGGTTTTTGACCAAACGACATTGAATGAACAGCAAATAGTTTCGATGGTGAGTGATTTGAAGGGGAGCTTGCAGGCAGTGGTTCCCTTATATCTGTTTCCCTTGTCCTTCTAGAGGGTTGAGATCTGAAAGGTGTTGTTTAAGAAGCCTTAATGAATTTCTGCAGTTCATCTCGTACAAATCACTGATACTGAGTATTGGTGGCAAAGAGTGAACGTTTGAAGATGTGGTGCAGTTGTCAGCAAACATCCCCGCTTCTGACCTTGTGATGGAGGGAAGGTCATTGAAGCAGCTGAAGAGGGTTTCCCTGAGAAACTAGGGCTGTTGTGGTGCAGTGGTCATGCAACCTACCTCTGAGCCCAAGTTCAAGTCCTACTTGTTATACAGGTGTGTAACTACACCTTTGAACAGGTTAATTGGAAGATACTGATCTTGAGGAACTTCTGCAGAGAAGTCCTGAACTTGAGATGATTAACTGCCAACAACTGGAACCATCTTTCTTTGTGCCACGTATGACTCCAAACTGCAGAGAATCTTCCCCTGAACACTTAGCCCTATCTATTGATGTTTCTGCTGTTCATTTTAAATGTAAGTAGTTGTGTTTTTGGGCCTCATCAGGTTGTCACCTCATTTTTAGGTATCCTTGCTACTGCTCCTACCATGCCCCCTGAACTCTTCATTGAACCCGTCTTGATGTCCAAGTTGATGGATACGGTGGGAATATGCCAGGCTCTCAGTATTGATGGCTGGTCTTGAATTGCTAGATTTGTTCAAAGCCATTTAACATAGTGATGCACAACATGATGGAAGGTATCCTCAAATGTAGAATCCTTACAGCGTAGAAGCAGGCCATTCAGTCCATTAAGTCCACTCCAGCCTTCTGAAGAGCATCCCTCCCAGAGCGACCCCTGTAACCTTGCATTTGCCATGGCTAATCCACCTAGTCTGCATATCCCCATACGTTACTGGCGATTTAGCATGGCCAATCCACCTAACCTGTACATCTCTGGACTGTGGGGGGAAACCGGTGTACCCGGAGGGCATGCAAACACCACACAGTTGCCTGACGGTGGAGTCAATTCTGGGTCCCTGGCGCTAACCACTGAGCTAGTGGCCGCCCTCAAAGTGAAACAAAACTTTGTCTCCGAAAGCAATTTTTTCTCTTGCACATTTCCTCACCCCCTGCCCAGGTTTGGCAGCGGCACCTTTTCAGCCTCAGTTTAGCAGTTGTGTAACATATCTGTTCTTTATAGACCATGAAATCTCCCACCCAGAATACGTTCTGTGCCCATTCCATGCTCAGGACATGGTCCATTTAATGTTGAACACGGTGTACTGATTCATCAGGCAGGGAGGAGATGGGGAAGTGGTGTGGCTGGCAGTTGGTAGTAATCGGCAGAAGGTTTCTTGCCCAGTTTTGGCCTGATTCCTTGAGCTATCACAGGGTGTGGATTCAATTTATATGACTAGGAGTAAATCATATACAACTTCACCAGGGCACGACATACCCAGGGATGGTGACGTTGGTTTTGGGAAATTGCCTGCAAAATATGGTTCTGAGAGTTAAGCATGCATGTCAAGGAATACAAATCTTTGGAATTCTCTAACACAAACAATTGTAGATGCGTATGTTTAAAACTGGGATAGACAAGAATGGTGGCCTCTTGGGGAATCAATGGATATGAGACTGAATGGAAAAGGGGACCAGTCAAATGGTATTGACTGGCGAGTAGCCTTGAGAGCGGTCTCAATGAAACCTAAGAATACTTACTGAGATCGACCTTTAATGAGCTCCCAACAATATAAATTTGGAGCTCAGCAGAAGTGGGGTTGCCCCAAGGCCACCTTTCTCCCTCACCTTTGGGGAAAGTAGGAGAAAGGTGGGACTTGAAGCTGTACAAGTTGGTGGCCATTTTCTTCTCAGCCCTGCTTCTGTTCTGCTCAGCCAGGGCCAGGAAAATCTGTCCCCTTGCTTCTTAGCGAGAAGATAAAGAATTTAAAAATCCCTAGTTGTTGTCAATGCTGCATTTGACTGTTTGGTTGATTGCATGTCTGTTGACTGTTCACTGTGCTATGTGCCAAAGTTAAGAATGTGGATGGGTTACAAGAACATAGAAACAAAATTGGAAGCATTAGGCTAAAGGCATTGTAAACCATTGGATAATGCTGTTCTTACAAAGAAGCTGTCCTTTACAACTCTACTTATCTCTGTGGCACAGCGCATAGCAGTCACTCAAATGGGAGTTTTGTAATCAATTAAATGCAAGGCATTCATATGAGTGGTTTCTGTATTAAAACATTCATGTTTTGTCAGTGGTAAATTGCTCACAATTCATGTGGCTTCTTTGCAGTACTTAAATAAATTACAAATATGATGTCGCAAATGAACTGTAGAGTCCTGTGGAGAATGATGTCTTTAGACGTGAGAAAAACATCTTTCTGTGCTCATCTTGTCAAGGTCTGTTCATTGTCATGAATTTGTTCATCACTTGCAGGAACAATAGATTGGAGGTGGAGATTGAGGATCGCGGAATTTATCTCTAGTGCGACACTGAAAGCTGTGGATAAAGACACTTCATGACAGCATGTTTATGATGGATTGTCCTCAACAAGGAGTACTCCAGATCCAGGTAAGTGTGAGTTTTAGACAGTAACTGCCAGTTTGAGAACCTCATGCTGAGATGTGGCTGATTCAAATTCTACCAGATTTTACAGTGACTCACTATGAGAAAGTCTCAGACTGACATTTTCAGACTTAACATGAAAAGTATTCAATGCACATTCAGTTTCAAGCGATTGTGTTTTCTTTCTGAAAGAGTTCACTGTGGGAGAAGTGCAAAGTCATCCTTTTGACATGAAAAACAGAAATCGGATGGTTTTCTTCAGGGCATGTGACTGGGGCTGCATAATTTGCTCAGCATGCAGTTGCTGTCAAAAAATTGAACTGGTCCCACACATGGAAAGTTCTGATGTAGGCCACTGTGAATGCCATTTTGATAGGGGTGCTGAAATAACAACACAAAGGCCAGTATCCTGTCACAAAGTCACCATTTAATTACACGTGTTCAGTACAATACACTGACTGAGCTAGCGTAGAACAGGCTCCTAGAAAGATCAAGAGTCCCTGACATTCCTGTTTATATCTGTCAGCTAGGGTTCACTGATTGGACCAGATTAACAGCCCCAATCCGGGATTCTATGAGATCCACTGGCTGACGCTGCTCCAATCACTACATCCCTCCCCCTCGAATGCCTTTTCCTGTAGCTTCTCTTGGGGCGTTTTTGCACCAGGTCTGGTTCCTCCGTCTCTGCCCCAGATACTGGCAGTGCGTTCCAGATCGTTGCCCATCTCTTGTGCCTGGAACTTCTCGGAAGAAAATCTTCAGGTGGTAATGGCATCGCAGGGCGAGAACTGACAGGTTTCCGACAGCCTTGCCAGATGTCATGAGGGGTTGGGTATGTTTTGTTCCTGCCCCATTTGGGAGGTTGCATCTTTCATGCGGTCCATATGCTTGTTCAGGACCGCCCCTCCTAATCGAACTACGTACATCATGGGACCTGACCTTGTGTTGACCACGTCACCTACCAATGCAGGGCTATTCCCATCGTTTCAACACCAAACCTCGTCCCCTGAAGTAAACTGCCTCCCTAGCTTAGAGAAGTCTTATGTTTAACATTGGTGTTCCTGATGCAGTTTCAGTGCCCCACCCCAGGTCTGGGAAGACCTGCTTTAACTAGGTCCAGGATCTTCTCCCCATTAGCCACTCTGCTGGAGTTATCCCTGTAGTTGCGTGAGGGATGGTCCTATAATTAAACAGGAATCAGGACAGTTTGATATCAAGTGAAATTGTAGGCTGTTTCTTTAAGCCTGTCTTCAAAGTTTGGACTGCTCTTTCTGTCACACCATGGAGCTGACTTTACTCACCAAATGCCAATCAACTTTAGGAAATACTCAACTACCCTGCTGGTAAATGATGGCCCATTGTCTGTGGCCAACACCTCTGGGACTACATGTATTGCAAAAGACACTCACAACTTCTCAATTGTCGTACCCATATTTTAATGAATGAACTCTATGCGTATCCAACCACTTTGAATGGGCATCTACAATGACTAAAGACATACAGCCCATTAGAGGATCAGCACAGTCAATGCTTAACTGAGCCCAGGATTTACCTGAACATTTCCACAAATGTGGGGGAGATGCTGGTGGTAATTGTTGTCCCTGTTGGCATTCTGGGCACTGCCCCACCAACGCAGCTATGTTGGCATCTAATCCTGGTGACCAGACGTACCTTCTCGCTAACATCTTCATTTTGGAAACCCCTGGATGGCCTTGGTGGAGTTCAACCAGTATCTGGTGGCGACATTCGCTCAGGGCAGTGTTCTAATTTGTTATTGTATGCTCTTAGAATTCGATCTGAAGTTATGGGTGGCACAGCCCTGTGTTTTTAAGTAGCCCTATCAGGGGTTTGTGGTCCATTACCATTACAAATTTACATTTGTAAAGGTATTGATTGGTGGTATTTTCTGACACCAAAGGTGACCGCCAAACCTTCCTTCCCTATCTAGGTGTATTCTCGTTCAGCATCAGCTGAGGCATACGCTATCAGCGTTCCTCTCTGCTGGGCAGCTGGTAAGCCAACACTACTCCAATATCATACAGGGAGGCACTGCAAGTCAGCACAACATCTCACTTGGGATCATAGTGTGCCAACACCTTAGACGATGATAGCTGCTTCACTTCCCTAAAGGACACATCTTGGCTGCAAGACCATTTCAAAAGCCTTTATTAGTAGGAAATGTAAGGGTGCCAGGAAGGAGGCCAGGTTATGGACGAACTTTCAGTAATAATTCACTAACCCAAAGGAAAATCTTTATCCTCCAACAGCTGTAACCAGGTCTTGTTGAGTCTGTAGCCCAAGTAGGTCACTTGAGGTAACAAGCATGGGGCTGGATGAACACAGCAGGTCAAGCAGCATCATAGGAGCAGGAAAACTTGACGTTTCGGGCCTAAACCTTGAGGTGCCTGGAACACATGTTTTTCTCTCCTTGAGATGTTATTAGGATAACATGCCATTGATTTCTGTATTCTCTATAATTTATTGCTCTTTATCTGCTTACACAGAGGTATGCAGACACTGCCTTAAAATTTCCTGGCCAACTAGAATTAGGTATAAACTTTGTAAATCTTTATCTTCCTGCACAGGGGTATGTGGAAACTGTCTCGAATAAGATTAGGTGGGAAGCGTTTGTAAAGGTGTGAGACTTCTGAAATCCTGTTAAGTATGTAACTTCTGTTTCTGCTAAAGGGGCCAGGGCACTGACTTTTGTTCTAGCCAGACACTTCGGCGGCTTGAAATTACATTCTGTCACTTCGGCAACTTGAAATCGCCTCCTGTTGTTAGCAGTCACTTCGCGAACAATCAATACTGTATCCTGCTGTCTTTATGTTTTCGATGTAGTAATTGTTTTTGTATCATGTCATTCTGACGTAGTGATTGTTTCATGTATCATGCCATTGTGAGATGTAAAATTGCTTTACGTATTATGCACTCGATAAGGTATAAAAAGCGGGGACTGTCTGCTGCTCAGGGAGAATTGCTTACGGGACTCTGCACTCTGTGCCGGGTTGAGTACAGTGATCCTCCACAGCTTGTGCTTGCTTTGTAATAAAGGATTTGTGTTTTTCTAAACAGGTCAGTGTCTTGTTATTGCATCAAGTCCGTGAGGGTCCCCGAAAACAAACCTAACATTTGGCACTGCGAGCAGGGTTCCAACATGTACAGCAGTCTTACGTGGAGGACTGAATAAGTGATCGTTCAAGTGTCGCTGGAGTGAGACGGATGGGCCCGCAAGGTACGACTCACCTTGGTCTCTGTCACTAACCTGCCACCCGTGCGACCCCTCGTCCCTGCGTGGCTCTGTACTGACGGAACCCCAAGACGACTCACAGTCTTAAGCACTGCTAAATCCTAACGCCTGGAAGTTTGAGTCCCCAGGTTAATAAAGAAAAATCTGGGAGGTTAGAGTCCCCTGGTGGCCGGGGTTAGAAGTTCCCAGGTCAGGTAACTGAAAAATCCAGGAGGTTAGAGTCCCCCGGTGGCCGGGGTTAGAGTCCCTAGGTCAGGTAAAATTGACTAAGTAAGTCTGGGGGGTTAGTATAAGATTGGTAAAGTAGAATAAGTGTTCAGACGTAGGTATAGGATAGTTACAGTGTCTGTCTGTCTCAACCACCCTGCCTTAGACCGGTTGTTAAGAGGGGAGATCCCCACGCGAAGGTCAGGACCCTGAAGTGGGTGTTGAGACTAAGGACACTGGTGTAGTATATAGAAATAAGTAAAAAGTAAAAGCGCTAAAAATGGGACAAATGTTAGATAAGTCGGGTGTCGGAACCCCTTTACATCGGTTATGCCAGGATGGCCCCGAAAATGAAGTACAGTACAGACATCTGTCGGCATGCCTAAACAAAAAATTGGGAAATGAGAATTGGCCATTGGGGGAACGTGGGATATAGATCTATGTATTAAAGCCGAGGAGGCACTATGGACACATAATGCAGGAAGCAAATGGAAAGGGCTAATGTCATCCTGGAGAAAGAGAGCTGAGGAGCTGACTGAGAAATTAAAACTGGCCAGGTGGGTGGATAATGCACATAGGAGAGGGATTAGTGCATGCGATAGTGAGAGAAAACCTAAACCTTGGGAGGTTTTAAAGCTGCAGTGTGAGGATCATGAAATGAATGAACAGGAAATTGCTTCATTTTGGTGTCGGGCGGCAGTTCGAAGCGGGAAGAGCGGCAGCGAGCACCAGAGGCCTGACGGGAAGGTAAGACGGTTTAAAAACTTACCTCGAGCAGCGAGCGGTTTTTTTCCTCACCGGGAGCGGCAGGAGACGGAGCGGAGGTGACGTTGGAGACCAGGAGGTTGTGAGGAAGGTAAGGAATTAGTATATATTTGGGCAGCAGCTAAACCCGAGATGCTACACGTGTAGCATCTCCCTCCCACCCTCCTCCTCTAACCAGAAGAAAAGGACTCTGCAAGGTAAGGTTTTTTTTTTAATATATTTAAGTGCATTGTTTGGTATTAGTTAGTTGAGTCAGAGCTAAGGCTTACAATGGCAGGGGACCTCAGACCCGTGGCATGTGCCTCTTGCTTGATGTGGGAGATCAGGGACGTGACTGACGTCCCTGACTGTTACACTTGCAGGAAGTGTGTCCAGCTGCAGCTCTTGTTTGACCGCATGACGGCTCTGGAGTTGCGGGTGGACTCACTGTGGAGCATCCGCGCTGCTGAGAAGGTCGTGGATAGCACGTTTAGTGAATTGGTCACACCGCAGATTAGGATTGCTGAGGGAGACAGTGAATGGGTGACCAAAAGGCAGAGAAAGAGCAGGAAGGCAATGCAGGTGTCCCCTGCGGTCATCTCCCTCCAAAACAGGTATACCGTTTTGGATACTGTTGGGGGAGATGGCTCACCAGGGGAGGGCAGCAGTTGCCCGGATCATGGCACCATGGCGGGCACTGCTGTTCAGAAGGGCGGGAAAAAGACTCATAGGGCCATAGTCATAGGGGATTCTATTGTAAGGGGAGTAGATAGGCGGTTCTGTGGCTGAAAACGGGACTCCCGGATGGTATGTTGCCTCCCAGGTGCTCGGGTCAGGGATGTCACCGATCGGCTACAGAGCATTCTGAAAAGGGAGGGTGAACAGCCAGTTGTTGTGGTGCATATAGGCACCAATGATATAGGTAAAAAACGAGATGAGGTCCTGAAAGCAGAATTCAGGGAGCTAGGAGAGAAGTTAAAGAGGAGGACCTCAAAGGTAGTGACCTCAGGGTTGCTACCAGTGCCGCGTGCTAGCCAGGGTAGAAATGAAAGAATAGGCAGGATGAACACGTGGCTTGAGGGATGGTGTAGGAGGGAGGGGTTCAGATTTGTGGGACGCTGGGACCGGTTCTGGGGAAGGTGGGACTATTACAAATTGGGTGGTCTACACCTGAACCAGACTGGAACTAGTGTCCTAGGGGGAGTTTTTGCTAGGGCTGTTGGGGAGGGTTTAAACTAATGTGGCAGGGGTCTGGGAACCAGAGGAGAAGACGAGTAGACAGTGAGGTGGAAACTAGAGACTGTAAGGATCATGAAGTTAGCATTACCAAGGGGAAGAGTAGGCAGAGAGCAGATGAACACAAAGGAACTGGTGGTCTGAAGTGCATATACTTTAATGCAAGGAGTATAGTGGGTAAGGCAGACGAACTTAGGTCTTGGATTAGTGCCTGGGAGTATGACGTTATTGCGATCACAGAGACTTGGTTGAAGGAAGGGGATGATTGGCAACTAAATGTCCCAGGATATAGATGCTTCAGACAGGACAGGGAGGGAAGTAAAAGGTGGGGAGGAGTTGCATTGCTGGTCAGGGATGATATCACGACTGTGCTAAAGGAGGGCACTATGGATGGCTTGAGCAGTGAGGCATTATGGGTAGAGCTGAGAAATAAGAAGGGTGCAGTTACATTGTTGGCGCTGTACTACAGGCCTCCCAACAGTGAGCGTGAGGTAGAAGAACAAATAGGTCGACAGATTATGGAAAGATGTAGATGTAACAGGGTGGTGGTGATGGGAGATTTTAATTTTCCCAACATTGACTGGGATACACTTAGTGTCAGAGGTCTGGATGGGGCAGAATTTGTAAGGAGCATCCAGGAAAGTTTTCTAGAGCAGTATGTCAATAGTCCAACTAGGGAAGGGGCCATATTGGACCTAGTGTTGGGGAATGAGCCAGGCCAGGTGGTAGGAGTTGCAGTGGGGGATTTCTTTGGGAATAGTGACCACAATTCTGTAAGTTTTAGAATACTCGTAGACAAAGATGAGAGTGGTCCTAAGGGAAGAATACTAAACTGGGCCAAGGCCAATTATATCAAAATTTGGCAGGAGCTGGGAAATGTGGATTGGGGACAGCTATTTGAAGGGAAGTCCACATTTGATATGTGGGAGGCTTTCAAAGATAGGTTGAAGATAGTGCAGGATAGGCATGTCCCTTTGAAAACAAGGGATAGGAAAGGAAAGATTCGTGAACCATGGATGACAGGAGAAATCGTGCGACTAGCCAAGAGGAAAAGGGAAGCGTACATAAGGTCCAGGCAGCTAAGAACAGAACGGTCCTTGGAGGAATATCGGGAGAGTAGGACCAATCTTAAAAGAGGAATCAAGCGGGCTAAAAGGGGTCATGAAATAACTTTAGCGAACAGAATTAAGGAGAATCCCAAGGCCTTTTATTCATATATAAGAAGCAGGAGGGTAACTAGAGAAAGGGTTGGTCCACTAAAGGATAAGGAGGGAAGGTTTTGTGTCGAACCTGAGAAAATGGGTGAGATTCTCAATGATTACTTTGCATCAGTGTTCACTGAGGAGAGGGACATGATGAATGTTGAGATTAGAGATAGAAGTTTGTTTACTCTGGATCACGTTGACATAAGGAGGGAAGATGTGTTGGGTAGACTAAAGGATATTAAGGTGGACAAATCCCCAGGACCGGATGGGATCTATCCCAGGATGCTGAGGGAGGCGAGAGAGGAAATAGCTGGGACCCTGACAGATCTCTTTGTAGCATCCTTAAACACAGGTGAAGTGCCGGAAGACTGGAGAGTTGCTAATGTTGTCCCCCTGTACAATAAGGGAGGTAGGGATATTCCAGGTAACTACAGACCAGTAAGCCTGACGTCAGTGGTGGGAAAGTTGCTGGAGAAGGTACTGAGGGATAGAATCTATTTATATTTGGAAAAGAATGGGCTTATCAGTGATAGGCAACATGGTTTTGTGCAGGGGAGATCATGCCTTACTAACTTAATAGAGTTCTTTGAGGAAGTGACCAAGTTGATAGATGAAGGAAGGGCTGTAGATGTCATCTACATGGACTTTAGTAAGGCGTTTGATAAGGTTCCCCATCGTAAACTAATGGAGAAAGTGAAGTCACATGGTGTGCAGGGTGTTCTAGCTAGGTGGATAAAGAACTGGTTGAGCAACGGGAGACAGAGAGTAGTAGTTGAAGGGAGTTTCTCGAAATGGAGAAAGGTGACCAGTGGTGTTCCACAGGGATCAGTGCTGGGGCCTCTGTTGTTTGTGATATACATAAATGATCTGGAAGAGGGCATAAGTGGTCTGATCAGTAAGTTTGCAGATGACACGAAGATTGGGGGAGTAGCAGAAAGCATAGGGGATTGTCAAAGAATACAGGAGAATATAGATAGACTGGAGAGTTGGGCGGAGAAGTGGCAGCTGGAGTTCAATTCGGGCAAGTGTGAGGTGATGCATTTTGGGAGGTCTAATTCTAGAGCAAACTATACTGTAAACGGAAGAGCCTTGGGAAAAGTTGATGAGCAGAGAGATCTGGGAGTTCAGGTCCGTTGTACCCTGAAGGTGGCTGCACAGGTAGATAGAGTGGTCAAGAAGGCATACGGTATGCTTGCCTTCATCGGACGGGGTATTGAGTATAAGAGCTGGCAGGTCATGTTAAAATTGTACAAGACTTTGGTTCGGCCGCATTTAGAATACTGTGTACAGTTCTGGTCACCACATTACCAAAAGGATGTGGAAGCTTTGGAGAGGGTACAGAGAAGGTTTACGAGGATGTTGCCTGGTATGGAAGGTGCTAGCTATGAAGAGAGGTTGAGTAGGTTAGGATTGTTTTCATTAGAAAAAAGGAGATTGAGGGGGGACCTGATTGAGGTCTTCAAAATCATGAAGGGTATAGACAGGGTTGATAGAGATAAGCTTTTTCCCAGGGTGAGGGATTCAATAACGAGGGGTCACGCGTTCAAGGTGAGAGGAGAAAAGTTTAAGGGGGATACATGTGAAAAGTACTTTACACAGAGGGTGGTAGGTGCCTGGAACGCGTTGCCAGCAGAGGTAGTAGAGGCAGGCACGGTAGATTCATTTAAGGTGCGTCTGGACAGATGCATGAGTAGGTGGGGAGCAGAGGGATACAGATCCTTAGGAATTGGGCGATAGGTTTAGACAGTGGATTTGGATCGGCACAGGCTTGGCGGGCCGAAGGGCCTGTTCCTGGGCTGTAAGTTTTCTTTGTTCTTTGTTCTTCTTTGAAAGGGTTAAATAAGAAAGGCTGGAAAGGGAAAGACGAGACAAACAACAGGGATTAGAGCTGCAGGCCACATTGACAGAAAATAAAAAAATCGGAGGTACCTCCAGACATATCTGGCATGCCGATGTTGCTCCAAAATAATGATCCAGATGAGAAAAATGAGGAGTACTGGGGAAGGCACCCCTCTGCCCCATCGGGACCACTACCCCCTGCAGGCACCCCTACACTGCCATCAGTCCCAGCAATCACCCGTAGCCCTATCACTGCCACCGTACGCTGACCAACCCAAACCTCCTGCTATAGAATCTCCAAGACCTTCAGTAATCAGCCCACATAAATCTCCTGACAAACCCGCGGCTTGTACTGACCCTATCTCCTGTCGTACTAGGTCTAAAACTAAACAGACAAACAGAAAACGGAACAGACCGCTAGTGGACAAAAGGAGGGAGGGCAGGATTCTTTTAAAACTCACAGGGGAAGCCAGAAAAAAATGTTAAGTCCCGCGTGCAGTTCTCTCGACCCTCTAGCGCCTGTTTAGTGTTCCCTAGCGATTCTGCAAGTAGCGAAGAGTATGATAGTCCCGATTCACAAGTGGAGGATAGTGAATCTGAGGACAGGGTTTGGGAGGGACCCTCGGATGACTGTCCCCTAAAGAAGGACCCCCGTAAGAGAAATCTGCAATTTCCTAATCGCACGGTCCCTCACCCGAACCCACCACAGGGGGGTCAAAATACCATGCAGGTCTACACCCCTTGGAAGCCGCAAGAGATGTGTTTAATTATGTCAAGAGCCCCTGATCGAAAGACTAATCCCGATGACTTCATAGACTACATCCTGAGAACTATTCAAATGTAACAAGCCACCCCCAAGACCTCTTTAACCTGTGCTGTATGGCTCTTACCCCTAGTGAATGTACTAGGTGGAAAAGCCACCTAGGAAACCCAGCTCCCCAGGATTGGGATGCTTTTACAGGTCTCGTGGCTGAAGGTCTTCAGCTGCAAACCATTAAAGATGCACTCAAGCAGCCGGTAGATGTTACCAAAGTGCTAGAGTGCAAACCCAAACCCGGGGAGGACGGCCCTGATTTCTGGGACCATTTCTGCTCCACCTATGCTGGTGATACTGCCTACCTTGCAGGAAATCCCTCAGCACAGTTTAATGTTCTTTTGCTGCAGTGTTTACCTGAGGCTGTGGCAACAGCTATTTGCACTCATAACATGGATTGGCCAGATAATACTCGTCCCCAGATGAGAAGAGCCTTGACTTATTACTGGAACACTGTTAAGGAATCCAAACCAACCAGGGTCAAGTTTGACATGGTGCAGCGTCCCCCACGCCAACTCAGGCCCAAAAACCCAGCACCTCTAGTGTCAGACTTTGAAGTAGCGAGGGTATATCAAATGGAACCCCAGTACTATGTTCCTCGCCAGGCCGACAATTACGGTAACGGTTATGCGATCCATCCACAGGGTTCTACTGCTCCTCAATATGGAGCGCCATACGCACCCGCCCCCCCCGTTCCTTAGACCTAATGCCCCTCTGCCGCGAGGCGGAACACCCCGCTCTGCCCCGGGATGTTTTAACTGTGGCAGTCGGGATCACTGGAAGAGAGATTGTCCTCAGGGTCAACCTCAAGGGAGGGCCCAAGGAAGAAGGCAACCTTTTTCCACTGGTAATTCTTTCTCAGCCTGACTACTTACGCCCCATAATTTGCCCATTTTAACTAGAGATCCGGAGGATAAACCAATTGTTAATCTAACTGTACAAGGTGTAGCAATTCCCTCTATGATTGATACTGGGGCCACGGCGTCTGCACTGGATGCTTCATGTATACAGCGATATGGGTTTAGGCTCTCGACCGCCTCAGTAAGCCTTAGCGGGCTTACTGGGCAGGAAGACGCCTACTCTTTAACAGAACCGTTGACAGTCCGATTTGGCCCTCAAACCTGTGTTATTCAATTTGCTCAGACCCTCAATTTGCGAGTTAATTTAGCTGGGAGAGATTTGTTGTGCCTTCTTCAAATTGAAATTCTTTGTCTCAACGAGGGCATTAGCATAAAAAGGGACCCGATTAAGCAACAGTTTTGGGTTCATCGATCACCACAATGGTGGACAATTGACTTATCCCCTCGAGATTTCACCCCTCCTCTACAGATCTCTAGCCCTCATGTTACCTTGTGCTATGACCCTACAAGTGCTTCCCGTGAATTGGCTGCTATGTATGCCCCCTATCTAGGATCAAGTTTATCTGTTACTATTATAGGGTATATTGAGGGAAAGGAAGGATCAGCGTTTCTGGCGGAGGTGCCACACCAGCTATGGCACCAATCAGGTCTGGTGTCCCCTCACCTCACACTGACTGTGAACACCGGCTATAGGGCTAAGTCCTTGGGATTTCTAGCACACCACTTGATCCAACAGTCAGACCTGGAAGTGAAGGGTTCTTCACAGCAGTTGGCTGATGGTCTCATTACATATTATTGTGATCCTTTTATTGTCTTTGGGCCATTACATCATCACCACCCTCATCATAGCCCCTCTGAGGAGGCTTCTCCAGACCTGTGGTCTGCTTCCACACATGAGGTAGGATATACTCCGGTCACCCCCATAAAAATACAGGTCATCCTGGGAGCACCCTTACCCTCGATACCTCAGTACCCCCTCAAACCTGAGGCAGTGGAAGGAATAACCTCCCTGATCAATTTGTTGCTCCATCAAGGTATATTAGTCCCTTGACAATTGCCTTGCAATACTCCTATTCTACCCGTCCATAAACCTCGTCGCCAGGAATGGAGACTGGTCCAGGACCTCAGACAAATAAATGAGGCAGTCCTACCCTTACATCCAATTGTCCCTAATCCTGCCACTATTCTTAATAACATCCCCTCGGATGCTTGTGTCTTCACTGTTGTGGACTTACAACATGCATTTTTTGCTATTCCCTTGACTAAAGAGTCTCAGTATCTGTTTGCCTTTACCTTTAAGGGCCAGCAGTATACCTGGACTCGTCTCCCCCAAGGGTTCATTCACTCACCCACCCTATTTTCCCAGGTCTTACACTGCCAGCTCCAAGATCTCCAACTCTTGGATGGCTCCACGGTTATCCAATACGTTGACGATTTGCTTTTAGCAAGTCCATCAGAATCCGCTAATGTTGCAGACACTAACTGGCTTTTAAATGCTCTCCACTCTTGAGGATATGTTGTGCCTGCCGCGAAGGTTAAGCATAACCAACGGCAGGTACAGTTCCTAGGAATTCTGCTCAGCGCCTCAGAACGAATGCTCACCCCTGAGCACATTGCCCCTATTCTTATGACTCTCTCACCAACCACCCCTAAACAAATGAGGGCCTTTTTAGGTTTAGTAAATTATTGTCGACCATGGCTCCCTAATGTAACTTTGCTTACCAAACTCCTAACCCCTTTGGCTTCTTGTAAATCCCCAAAAACCTTCACCCTCTCTAACGAACAACAGTCAGCTTTTACAGACGTAAAAACAGCCCTTGCTGCCGCCTCGGCTTTGGGAAGACCTTTATATGACAGGTCTTTCCAACTATATGTTAATGTTCTGGATGGGTGCGCTACTGGGGTATTGACACAGACTCACGGCGATAGCAAACGACCGGATGCCTACTACTCTACCTGCCTGGACTCTGTAGCTCAGGGTTTACCCCCTTGTTTCCAGATTCTTCCTGCGATTTATTCTTTAGTCACTGCGGCCTCTAATGTTACTCTCCACCAGCCTCTTACCGTCTATACCTCACACGCCATTGTAGCCCTCCTCACCAGACTCAACACCTTACCCAGGCACGTTTAAGCCACTACGAAGTCGCACTCCTTAACAATACCCTCTTGACATTCTCTTTCTGCTCCACTATTAACCCAGCCATGTTTTTGAGCGCCCCCACCACCCTAGATGAGTTCTTAGAACCCCCACATGACTGCTTATTAAGGAACCAATTTCTAACCTCTCCACGCCCGGACCTTACTGACGTCCCACTCTCTTCTCCGGACCTTATCCTGTTTGTTGATGGCAGTTCATCCATCTCCCCCTTGGGTACCCACCTCTCTGGATACACAATTGTCGATGCTGTTTCCACATTAGAATCGGCAGCGCTTGAGCCCCCGGTGTCTGCTCAGAAAGCAGAACTTTTTGCCCTTACCCATGCTTGCATTCTAGCCTCAGGGAAGTCAGCGAATATTTACACCAACTCTCGGTATGCCTTTGGAGTCTCCCATGACCTTGGCCAGTTATGCTCTCAGCGTGGGTTTTTAACGTCCTCAGGTACACCCATCCAGAATTCCCTGTTTGTTAAAAACCTTCTCCAGGCAATCCTCCTCCCTAAACAATTGGCTATTATCAAATGCGCTGCCGATGCCTCCGATGATTCTGTAGTTACTCAGAGCAACGTTCGGGCTGATCAGGCTGCCAAACAGGCTGCTGCAGATCAAACTTTTATTGTGCCCTCTATGAACAAGCAGGCGGTAAATCGCACGCCTCCTTCAGACAAGAGGGGCATGCCAGATATAGTCACTGTTCAGCACTTACAGGGGGATGCTTCTGAAAAGGATATTTGGAAGGCGCATGGATGTTCACGTTCTGCGTCCTCAGGCCTTTGGGTTACCCCAATCGGCCGTGTGTGTATACCTGATGCTTTGTTACCAATGCTTGTTGACTGTCTGCATTCTGACACCCACCTTGGCAAGGAGGGAATGAGTGGTATTATGCTCCGTACCTGGTGGCGCCCCAGACTGGCTGAGGCAGCCCAGTCTCGTATAGCATCATGTCTAACATGCCAGCAAAACAATGTTGGTCAGGGGGTGAGATGCTCACCAGGAAAAACACCCTTGCCAGGTGGACCGTTTGAATTACCGCGCGTAAACTGTTGTAAATATTATCTTGCATCGTAGATGTATTCAGTAGGTGGATAGAGGCTTTTCCAACGACAAATAACAAAGCCTCAACAGTAGTAAAATTATTATTAACTGAAATAATACTGAGGTTTGGAGTGCCTCGAAAAATTAGTTCAGACAATGGCCCTCACTTTATAGGAAAGGTTAATAAGGAACTGTGTGATGCGTTACACATCCAGCAGCAATTCCACTGTGCCTACCAACCCTGGGCGGCAGGGATAGTGGAAAGAGCTAACGGAACGCTCAAAGTGAAATTGACCAAGTTGACATTAGAGACCGGCCTTAACTGGTTAAAGGTTTTGCCCCTAGCTTTGTACCACATGCGAATAACACCCCATTCTACTACTGGACTCTCGGCAGCAGAAACAGTCTATGGCCCAGCAGAACACCCTGGGATGCCAATACTGGCCCACCCAACCAAATTGACCTGAATGTGATGAGAGAAGAAATGCAAAGGTACTTCCGGCAACTAACGTCATTTCTAAAGTTTCTCCATGCACAGGTGAAGTGAGGCTGCGGACCACCTCCGCAGACACCAGACCAAGACTTTAAGGACCAGGATCGCTCTTTGTGGCCACAGATCGGAGATTTCGTACTTGTCCAGGACTGGGATCGTCCCAAGCTTGGACCAAGGTGGAAAGGGCCATTTCAGGTGCTTCTTCAAACTCCGACCGCTCTTAAAGTTAACAGACAGAATCGCTGGATTCACCTAAGTGACTGCAAACGATGGATTCCCTCATCAGCTTGCAATTAACCATTGGACTGAGTATTATTCTGACCGTGCATGGCCAGCAGGACATCTGTTTTATAGAACACACATCCAGCTGCATGGGAATCGGACAGTGTGTTACCCGCTAGCACGGTCTGTAGAGGCGTTATTTGTGGCAACACCAGGCTGGAACCCTAGCCAGCTCTATGAAGTAGAGTATTCCGGTAAACCTTGCCAAGGGGAGAGGGGAACTTGGATGAGAAGTGTGCAGGGTAGGTGTGTGGAATTGGTAGTTAATGGCCCCTCGGATTGTGTAGGCACTAAACCTCGGCATAGAAAGGAAGGGGCTAACTGTACAAATCCCAACAGCTATCCATTTTGCTTTAATGGAACTGGGACTTGTTGTGTGCATGCTCTAATTACTAATCACCCCCATAATGTTTCCTGGCCCCATCGGTGTGTAAAAAGAACTTGCACAACTAAAGGAGGACTGTTGAACTGCCCCTGTTTAGCCAATAACCTTGCAGCTCAAAAATGGACATTCTTGAGGCCCTGGAGGCCGTCAGAATTGAACTCCACCGCAATCTTGTCGCCTCACAGGCTTGCATAGCCTCCAACCTTCCATTCACATCAAGCCAGGATTATCTACCCTGCTGCAAGGAAGAATGCAGGAGAGCACATCAAGTACAGCACTAGGCATATCTAAACATGTATGTCTCACTCGCTATAATTCCTCACTCGCTCATTCTTATTCATACTGCTCTGAGTCACTCACTCCCACTCTCAATTCCTCTCTCAGTAAATGGCCTTTTCTCCCACTCCTTCTACCTCTCCTTGGTCTTCAGTCTCTCTGTCTCCTTGGCCCTTGTTCCCTTAACCTCTCCTTCTCCCTGGCCTTGATTCTCGTTCCCTCTCACTGACGCTATCTCATTTTCCCTCTCCCTAGCTCTTGCTCCCTTAACCTCTCCCTCTCCTATTGTCTACAATCCCTCAGCATCTCTGTCTCCCGCTCCCTGGACCCCTTCTCCCCTCCCCCCCCCCCACCCTTGTTGGCCCTCACACCATTTCCCACTCCCTGGCCCTGCCCCTCATTTGCTCTCCCGCTCCCAGGACCCCTGCTCCCCTCCCCTCTACCCCTCTTGATGGCCCTCACACCATTACCCACTCCCTGGCCCTGCCCCTCATATGCTCCCCCACTCCCTGGCCCTGCCTACATCTCCATCTCCTGATACTCATTTGCTCTCCATCTCCTAAGTTTTGCCTAATCGCCTCATAATTGCCTTTCCCCCAGCTATAACTCCTGCCCTGCGGAATATACCTATCTCTTTCCATCACTAAAGTAAACGTAACCGAATTGTGGTCACTATCACCAAAGTGCTCACCTACCTCCAAATCTAACACCTGGCCTGGTTCATTACCCAGTACCAAATCCAATGTGGCATCGCCTCTTGTTGGCCTATCTACATACTGTGTCAGGAAACCCTCCTGCACACACTGGACAAAAACTGACCCATCTAAAGTACTTGAACTATAGCGTTTCCAGTCAATATTTGTAAAGTTAAAGTCCCCTATAACAACTACCCTGTTCCAAAGAATCATCTTTGCTATCCTTTCCTCCACATCTTGAACTATTCGGAGGCCTATAGAAAACTCCCAACAGGGTGACCTCTCCTTTCCTGTTTCTAACCTCAGACCATGCTACCTCAGTAGACGAGTCCTCACCAAACGTCCTTTCTACCACCGTAATACTGTCCTTGACTAACAATGCCACACCTCCCCCTCTTTTACCACCTTCCCTGATCTTACTGAAACATCTAAACCCCAGAACCTGCAACAACAATTCCTGTCCCTGCTCTATCCATGTCTCCGAAATGGTCACAACATCAAAGTCCCAGGTACCAACCCATGCTGCAAGTTCACCCACCTTATTCCGGATGCGCCTGGTGTTGAAGTAGACACACTTCAAACCACCTTCCTGCCTGCCAGTACACTCCTGCGACCTTGAAGCCTTATTCATTACCTCACTACTCTAAACTTCCTGTACACTGGAGCTACAAGTCAGGTTCCCATCTCCCTGCTGAATTAGTTTAAACCCTCCCGAACAGCATTACCAAATTTCCCCCCCAGGATATTGGTACCCCTCTGGTTCAGGTGCAGAGGTCCCACCTACCCCAGAATGAGCTCCAATTATCCAGGTATCTGAATCCCTCCTTCCTGCATCATCCCTGTAGCCACGTGCTCAACTGCTCTCTCTCCCCATTCCTTGCCTCGCTAGCACGTGGCATGGGTAACAAACCAGAGATAACAACTCTGTTTGTGCTAGCTCTAAGCTTCCACCCTCGCTCCTTGAATTTCTGCCTTACATCCCCATCCCTTCTCCTACCTATGTCGTCAGTGCCAGTGTGGACCACGACTTGGGGCTGCTCCCCCTTCCCCTTAAGGATCCCGAAAACACGATCCGAGACATCACCTGGGAGGCAACACACTAACTGGTGTCTCTCTCGTTCCCGCAGAATCTCCTATCTGTCCCCCTAACTATGGAGTCCCCAATGACTAATGCACTCCTCCTCTCCCCGCTTCCCTTCTGAGCAACAGGGACAGACTCTGCGCCGGAGACCTGTACCCACTGGCTTACCCCTGGTAAGTCGTCCCCTCAACAGTATCCAAAACAGTATACTTGTTATATAGAACATAGAACAATACGGCGCAGAACAGGCCCTTTGGCCCTCGATGTTGCGCCGACCTGTGAACTAATCTAAGCCCATCCCCGTACACTATCCCATCATCATCCATATGCTTATCCAAGGACTGTTTAAATGCCCCTAATGTGTTATTGAGGGCAACCGCCCAAATATATTACCTCACTTACTCAACCGTCCTGTGTCTGCTCCTGCTCGACGCGCACTCCGCCTATTCATGAGGTGAGACTTTTGTACTCCTGAAGCTCACCTTCCCAGGCTGCCCTTGCGCCTCCTTCCGGACTCCCG
>JAHRHZ010000024.1:0-30067 GCA_024137785.1 Ginglymostoma cirratum
GCTCCTCTGATGCTGCCTGGCCTGCTGTGTTCGTCCAGCTCCACACTGTGTTACCGGTTTAGGAAGTATGCTGCTCTGAGATCTTTGACGACCACCCCCTGATAAAATAGACAGCTTTGGTTAAATGTCATCTGAAAGATGGTTCCTCTGACAGTGTGGTACTTCTTCCATACTTCAATCATCGATTCTGAAACCTAATACCTTCCTGATTTGAGAGCTAGCAATTCACTATGGCTGGCACCTGTCTAAAGTGCAATGCCCAGAATTTGCTAACACGGTGGCTCAACGGTTAGCATTGTTGCCTCACAGAGCCAGGGATTTCTGGTTCGATTCCACCTTTGAGCACGTTTTCCCCGTGCAGGTTTCCTCTGAGTGCTCCGGTTTCCCCCGACAATCCAAAAATATGCAGGTTAGGCGGATTGCACTATAGTGTCCAGGGAGGTGTAGGTTAGGCGGATTAGCCATAGGGAATGTTGGATTATAGGGAATGGGGTTGGGGTGGGGAATAGGTCTGTGTGGAAAACACAATTGAATTGGTCAAACATAAATTTCCATAAATACAGTTTTCTTTCCTGATTTCGAAGAATTCCTTCTTGAAAATAGGAAGGTGCCAGGATCCCAAATCCATTTCACCTAATTGATTAGATTGGGGTGGGATGAGGGGGTTGGCGTACAGTCAGAGAGATACTTGGAGGTTTATCTCTCTGATCAAAGGGAAGAGATCCTCATTTGCCATCTTCTGTAGCAGTCCATCCTCATTAAGATCCACTAAAGGGGTTTGATGCTTGCTCAACAAAACTGATTAGATACATAAATACATGCATACATAGACCCGAAACGTCAGCTTTCCTGCTCCTCTGATGCTGCTTGGCCTGCTGTGTTCATCCAGCTCTAGGATGTTATCCTAGATACATAAAGCATTTTGTTTGTCATAGGTCCACTCTCATTGAGGGTTGGAGACTGCATACTCCAAATTCTGATATTGCTTTGCAAATGAATATGCATCCAGCAGAGAGGGTGCATCACCAGAGACAAAGATTTTATTCAATAGCTGCATTTGACATTTACATTTAAATAAATGGGTTAACACCCTCCCATTAAAATAATGGATAGAGGAATGTCAAGCAGACATGTTAAATGGCCATTCGCTATTATCATCAAGTCATTTTCAGTCTATGCTGCTCTTTTGTAACAGTTAAAAAGGTTTAGTTGCGCCTACTGGAAGTAAAAATCATTACTTTTTTTTTAATGATTGCAGTGTGAAAAGTGCAAATAAAAGTGGTTTCTCAGAACAGGATTAGGAACTGAATTTTATGCTCTCAGACGCTCCTAACTGCTAACCACTCAACTGTAGGCAATTTATTATACTTTCATTGATTATTAATGCCAATTCTTAGACTTCCCTGTGGATGTTGATTGTTTTAATCGTGGCATTGTGAGCTCCCTCCCTAGTTACTCAACAGAAACAAAGCAACGTCAGCCTTGTGTGTTAAATAAACTGCTTAAATAGAAAAATTATAAAACATAACCGAGCATTTTAGCCAAGAACTTCCTTTCTAAATTACAAGGCCACTGCTCATTTGTATCCTTTCCAGGCTGAGAAGCCCATATCTATCCAGGCTGCTGACGTTGGCATTCAGTCTCATAGATTAACTATGCATTGCTGTGTTCTGGTAAACAGAACTGGGCACAGTAGCCAAGCTGTGACCTGATCAGAACACTGCATACTTTGATAACCACCTCTTGTGACTTTTATTCTACCTTGTTGGTCAAATAGATGAACATCTACTGGCTTTTGTTGTCAATTGCTGTCCTCCACTGCATGTACATCTATGATCTGTGCTTAATTCAATACAAAGTCAGTTGAAGAGTCAACATAAATGTTGTACCTGTACTTCATTTGTTTTAAACGTGGTCCTGGCCGGGAATCATGGCAGCACTGCAGGGTGACGATATCATTTGCAGTTGTGATGTATACACCTGCATAAACAGGTATTCAAATAGCTTCACTTACCTTCACTGTTACAACAAGTTTAACATTCAGGTAAAAGGTATCACGAAGTGAGCCTGTTTATATTTTTTTGTGAAATATGAGGGTTCCCTATTTACTAACATTCAACTTACAAGTGCTCAGACTTATGAACATGATTTCATTCAGGGGTGTGATGAGAATATTTCCGATACTTACGAACAGCTCCTTTATATTGTCCTACTTTGTGTTACAACTTGCACACAAATCGACTTGCAAACGGACTCAGGAACAGAACCCGTTTGCAACCTGGGAGCTGCCTGTACATGGATATTCTGGGCAGATTTTACCCAGGCATTGAATGACAGGGTCTCTCGGGGTGAATATCAGGTAAGATCAGCAGAAAGGAGTTTCTCAATGTCAAAGGTGTCCCACTTTCCAAGCAAGTGTTGATGATCCAGATGAGATTCATTAACTTCTCTATATTAGCTAACCTCACATCATATGTGTGTAGTTTTGCATTCTCCTGTTAACAATAGTGAAAGGGACCAGTTCAACATATAAGAGAGAGAGACAATAGAGCATTGGAATGAAAGGGGTAATGCAGAAGTGGGCAGTCATTGCCAGAAAGCACCATCCTAGCTTCAGTGATGGAAACAGCACATGACTATATCTGACATGAAAACAAAAAATGCTGGAGATCACAGTGGGTCAGGCAGCCATGGAGAGAAAGCAAGCTAACGTTTTGAGTTTAGGTGACTCTTCATCATAGCTCTGATAAAGGGTCATCAACTTTAGCTTGCTTTCCCTCCGTGGCTGCCTGACCCATTGTGATCTCCAGCATTTTTTGTGTTCAGTACAGATTTCAGCATCTGCGGTAATTTGCTCTGACTATATCTGGCATGTTGGCCCAATATTCCATTTGGTCACAAGGTAAAGTGGGGAGATAAACAGTTTGATGGATAGGGAAGGGTCACTGGACCCAAAATGTTAACTCTGATTTTTTCTTCACAGATGTTGCCAGACTTGCTGAGCTTTTCCAGCAACTTTGTTTTTGTTCCTGATTTACAGCACCCGCAGTTCTTTCGGCTTTTATTTTGTGTCGTTTGATAAATGGGTTGGGTTGGAATGTAAGAAAGTACACAGCTGATGGGGGAGGTGGGGTGGTACCAAGAAGGGAATGTGCACTTTTGGGGGCTTGACCAAGGATAAGAGGCTGAGTATGAGACTCGTATTGTGAAGCACAGTCATTATTTCCTTCAGTCATGATGCAATTAGTGAGTGAGCAGTGGAGACAAAAATGGCTGCCATCTCACCTGGAGTGAGAGAAGTAAGTGTTTTGGTTCTGTGACTGAGGGAGTCAGCACTTTTGAGTAATGAGAAGCTCTTCAAGTGACAATAGCGTTGTACAGGCCTACACACAGCAGAGGTGAAACATACTGGAGAGCACTAAATGCTCCATCTGAACCTCAGGCGTTAACTTACTGTGGGAACTATAAGTCCTGTTCCCAAGCACTCTTCACTACATTGGGCTGCATCAGGATCAATCCCATAAATGGTTGTGATACATAAACAATGCACACGGCCTGGAAAGATTGATTATAATTTCCGAAGTAGCAGCCACCTTCCAAAGTCCCATAACCTGCTTATGATGCAGAAGCTGCTCACTAATCACCCTTGACCAGAAAACCATGTGTACTACTCAGGATGGCTAGGCTCTGTACCATCAATATTATAATTGCAGTTAGACATACATTCGCTCACACAGCTGATGAAGAAAAGTGAACAAATGCACGAACAAATTCTCAATAATGCCTCACCTATGCCAACCACATCATCAGAAAGTCATCTTCCTCCTTTCCCTCCCACAGCATCTTTGTGAGATCCAGGGGTTCACAGCTGGGATGGAGGGAGCCTGCCCTAAAGTGGAGTTTGTCAGGCTTGGAGTTTTTGTCAGGGCACCCCGGGACATTTGGTTCTAGAGGAACCAAGCATGCTGAGTGTGTCCTACTCTGTGACAGCTGCATCCTCCTCAGTTTGAGGCATCACATATGGCAGGGGATGACAGGCAGGCTGGAGGCGAAAGGTACAGCCACCTCTGGAGTGTTTGGAGAAGAGATATCTGGGGGTGTCTGTGTGTGTGTCCTCCACAGGCTGAGTGCCAACAGGAACCACCCTGAGATCATGTGAGGAAGGGGCATCCGGAGTGTGCACATTGTCCATCATCCCCTTGTTCCCTTGGCATTGGTGCTGGGCTAGAATGATATAATGCAGATCTATTCGTATATTCAGCTGACACTGAGTGAACTGGACCTGCTTCCCCATGGCAGCTGCCAAACTGTCCATGGGGACAGCCAGGCACTTGCATTCCAGAGGCAGTATAGTGCAAACTGCAATGGGACTATCCCACAAACTTTGTGTCCGTTGGCTCAGTGCCTTGGGCAATATTGCCTGCCTCTCTTCCGTCTGTTCGTGCGTTGGAATGAAGTCTCAGGGTATCACGGTGGCTAGCATGCTGCCTCACAGCGCCAGGGACCTGGGTTTGATTCTAATCTCACACAACTGTCTGTGTGGGGCTTGCATGTTCTCCCTGTGTCTGCGTTGATTTCCATCAGGTGCTCTGGTTTCCTACCAGAGTCCAAAGGTGTGCAGGTTAGGTGGATTGGCCATGGTAAGTTGTCCATAATATCCAGGGATGTGCAGCTTAAATGGATTAGCTTTGGGAAATGCTGGGTTATGGGCGGGAGGGAGGGATGTCTGGGTGGAGCGCTGTTCAGAGGATCGGTGTAGACTTAATGAGCCAATGGTCTCTGTCTGGAGTGTTGGGATTCTATGATTCTAAGTTGTTAACTGCCAAAGCGAGGGCATCATATTCTGCCTGGGGTTGAGCAAATGTCTGGTCTCCAAATGCTTTCTGAATGCCAGCATTCTGCAGGGTTCCTTCCTTGAACAGTTGAGGATCTGTGGCAGTGATGTGCTTACCGGCACATGCTTCCAACTCTGATCTCACTGAAATTTCCACCAAGGTTTCTGCATTTGAGCTGGTGGAGGGTGCAGGATACAGCCTGGCCCTTACATCCCCTGAGGGTTCTGTCATTTCTTCCTCGGAAATGGAGGAGGCAATGTGTTAGGGGCATAGCCTCTTGGAGGTGGCTGAGAGGGTGTAGATGCCACTAATGTCTGCAGGAGTCAAATCTTCTGAACAAAGTTTAGAAATTCAGGCATGTTGAGAATACATTCCTGGTAGTGGTTATAGGAGAGCAGTACAGCAACAAGCAATAATTCTTACTTGGTGGCCAGACTAAGGATGAGGTTTCAGCATCACTGCAGAAACAGTCACAGTCTTCGTCGGCCAGGACTGTGACCCTCTCCTCTCCACATTACTGTGGGCTGTTTCCTCCTGGAATAAGCAAAATGTAGAAATGAGTGGGATGAATATGCCTGGCACAGATATTGGTGGACTGGGGCAGGTATGGGAAAATGAGTGTGATCTCCTGAGTGAGTGAGTAGGCAGTGCAGAGCTTTTATGTTGCGGGACAAGACCATTGTGTCTACACCAGCCCTCTGAGTATTTAGTGCAAGTCTCTCATCTTTTCTCTGTAACTCTGCACATTATTTCTGTTTAAACAATCTCAGAAGCAGCAATAAATCAGGAAATGGAAGGGGCAGAAGAGTTTAGAAAAATTGTAAGCACCAGAGAAGTGATAATGTGTAAATTGTTGGAATTGAGGGCTCCGCTAAGTGCCAAGTCCTGATGTATTTTATCCAAGCATCTTAAAAGAAGTGGCTAGTGAGATAGTTGATAGATCTTTTTTTTAATTTTTCAAATTTTTCAAATATTCCCTTTACATGGGGATGGTCTCATTAATCAGAAGATAGTGAGATAGTGCAGATAAATGTGAGGTGATGCACTTTGGGAAGAATAATAGGAAGGCAGAATACTGGGTCAATGGAAAGATTCTTGGTAGTGTGGATGTGCAGAGGGATCTTGGTGTCCAGGGACATAGATCCCTGAAAGTTGCCACCCAGGTTGATAGTGCTGTTAAGAAGGCATACGGTGTGTTAGGTTTCATTGGTAGAGGGATTGAGTTCCGGAGCCGTGATGTCATGCTGCAACTGTGCAAAACGCTAGTGTGGCCTCACTTGGAATATTGCGTACAGTTCTGGTCGCCCCATTACAGGAAGGATGTGGAAGCATTGGAAAAGGTGCAGAGGAGATTTACCAGGATGTTGCCTGGTCTGAAGGGCCTGTTCTGCGCTGTATTGTTCTATGTTCTATAGTGAATGTAATTACTTTATTCAAAAAGGGAGGGAGACAGAAAGTAAGAAATTACATGCCACTTAATCATTGGGAAACTTTTAGAAGCTATTATTAAAGAAGCTATAACAGGGCAGTTGGGTATGTTTAAGATAATCAGGCAGAGTCAACATGGTTTTGTGAAAGGGACAACATATTTCACCAATCTATTGCAGTTCTTTTATGAGGTAACACTTGCTGTGGATTAAAGGGAGCTGATGGATGTACTGTACTTAAATTTCCAGCTGACATTTGATAAGGTGCTACATCAGAAGTTTTTGTAGAGAGTGAAAGCTGACAGTGCAGTGGGTGGTGTATAGGCATTGGGTAGAAGATTGGCTGGCTGACAGGAAGCAGGGAGTTGGAGGGTTTCGGCCCGAAACGTCAAGTTTTCCTGCTCCTATGATGCTGCTTGACCTGCTGTGCTCATCCAGCCCCATGCTTGTTATCTTAGTTGGTACAAATGGGTCTTTTTCATGTTGCCAAGATACAAAGCGTATTGTGCCAAAGAGATTGGTGCTGGCTCTTCACCAGCTTGGTGTTTATATACATGACATACATGAAGGAATGGAAGGGAATGTTGCCAAATTTGCTGACAGCGCAAAGATAGTTATAAAAAAGGGTATGAAAAGGACACATGGAGTTTACAGAAGGATATTGAAAGATTGTGAGTGGGCAAAAATGTGGCAAATGGAAGTTAATGTAGGAAAATAATATTTTATATTTTGGCAGGAAGAATAAAAAAGACATATTTTATTAATGGTGAGAAATTGTGCAGATTGGTGATACAGAATAATTGTGCATGAATTGCAAAAGATGAGTATTCAGGTACAACAAGTCATTGCAAAAGCTACTAAAATGTTATCTTTTATCACTAGGGGAATAGAATACAAAAGTAATGAGGCTATGGAACCACATTTGGAGTACTTGTTGTCTATTAGCCTCTTTATTAAAGAAAGCGTGTAAATTTGTTGGCAGCCATTCAGCAAATGTTTACTAGACTAATCTGAAATGTCTGGGGTAGGGTTTGAAAAGATATTTCCCTTTGTGGGACAATCTAGACCTCGATGTCACCATTTGTAAATAAGTGTCACCCATTTGAGACAGATGAGGAGAAATTTTTCTCAGAGGGTGAGAAGTCTTTGGAACTCTCTTCCTCACAAGCCAGTGGAAGCAGGGTCTTTGATATTTTTGAAAGACAGAGGAAGATAGGTCTATTCTTGATAAGCAAATGGGTGAAAGGTTATCAAGGAATTGCAGGAATGGGGAGGAACGTGATGTCATGATCTTATTGAATGGCAGAGCAGATTCAAATGGTCTACTGTTGCTCCTAATTATTGTGTTCATGAGAGAAAAACATTTGGAAGACTTGCTTTAACTTATTGTTAGTGGTTGAAATCCCTGTGTTACTCAAAGAGGCTCGTGGTAGAACATCAGACAGCAGAGTTAGCACAGAAACCTGTTGGGGATTGGATCTGTCAGCAACCCAAACTAGAAGCTGAGACCTTTACTGTTGTGGAAAGCTGTAAAACTGAAAGCTAACAGGGGGAATCTCCATTGAATCTTAACTCTGAAGAGAACTGGTAACCTGAGGGGAACATTAGTAACTTCTGAAGAGCTGTGGCATATTTTGGGTTGGTCATATGAAAAGTGGGCAAACCTTCAACGTGCTGCAGATAAGGAAACTCTGGGGGTGATGGGATGGAATAAAAAGTGAAACAGAACTTTCATATAAGTTTTTGTAAGCTATAGTCTCAATGAGACCTCTTTGGTTGTTATATAACATAAAAGAGTTTGGTCTTCTGACGAATGGGCTGTTGACCTGCCAACGAGTGCCAGGAATGTACAACTCCAATGAGAAAAAAACCTATCTATAGCTCCTTGATGTTCAATATCATTACCATCGTTGAATCTCCCATTCTCAACATTCTTGGGGTCATCATTAACCAGAAACTTAACTAGACCAGTCATATAAATAATATGACAACTAGGGCAGGTCAAAGGCTGACAGTTCTATAAAAGATAACCCAGCTCCTGTCTCCCCAAAGCTTTTACACCATCTATAAGGTGCAAGTCAGGAGTCTGATGGTTTCTGTCCACTTAAGAGGGTGCAGAAAAGATTTACAAAGATTTTGCCAGGACTAGAGATTTTGCGTTATAGGGAAAGGCTAAATATGCTGGGGTTTTTTCACCTGGAGCATCAGAAGCTGAGGGTTGACCTTGTAGATGTTTACTAAATCATGAAAGGCATGGATAGGGTGAACAGCCAAGGTCTTTTTTCCTTAGGGACAGTGAGTACAAAACTAAAGAACATATATTTTCCACACAGAGGGTAGTGCATGCATGGAATGAGCTGCCAGAGGAAATGTGGAGGCTGGTAAAATTACAACATTTAAAAGGCATCTGGATAGGTGCATGAATAGGAAGGGTTTAGAGGGATATGGGCCAAATGCTGGCAAGAGGAATAGGTCAGATTGGGATGTCTAGTCATCGCAGATGTGTTGGACAGAAGTGTCTGTTTTCGTGCTGAATGACTATGACTCTACATGGGTCCATACAGGGTTAGATATTCTGATTTGGGAGAGAGCGAATAAAGGAAGATGCTCCATGTAACATAGAGAGTGGAGGGTTTGAGCTTCGGTGGGATGTAGATACAGAGGTCATTGACATTCTTGTGGTAGATTCGTCTGAAACACGATCAACACTGGCCTCAGAGGAAACATTGGAACAGCCCGGCAGGGTCTAATGTTGTCGTCTCCTTCGCGAGTCCTGGGGGAGGAACCAAGAGTTCCCTCGCTTCATGCTTGACGGAGCACTGGGCTCCATTGGTCTGATTTCTTTTCCCTTTGCTGCCTTCCCTTTCTTCCAGAGCTGTGAAAGTGTTCTCATTCTCACTTCCTACACCAGTCAACGGATCATTGAACTTTCTACAGTTTGCGAACAAAATATTTGGCTGTCTGGTATTGAGTTTCTGAATCCAGATCATTGATATACCTTATTAATAGTGATGATCCTAGCACAGAAAACCTCTGAGGTATTCCCACTCAATGATCTGCTCCTCAACACAGTCATAATACTTCTTTTCCTACTTTTGAGACACATTCTTATCCATTGCACAGCTAATCTAAATCCTCACCATTTTATCTTAATCAGCAGCATTTCTTATGGAAATTAAAGTATGCTTCACCAGAGTCTAAGATAACAAGGTGAAGATCTGGATGAACACAGCAGGCCAGGCAGCATCAGAGGAGTAGGAAAGCTGACGTTTTGGGTCTGGACCCTTCTTCAGAAATGGGGGAGGGGAACCGGACTCTGAAATAAACAGAGAGAGGGGGAAAGGCAGATGGAAGGTGGATAAAGGAGCAGATAGGTGGAGAGGAGATGGACAGGTCAAGGAGGCGGGCATGAGGCTGGTAAGTAGGAGGTGGGGGTGGGGATTGTTCAGTAAGGTGAGAGGAGCGGATAGGTGGGAGAAAAGACAGACAGGTCAAGGAGGCAGGGATGAGCAGGGCAGGTTTTGGGATGAGGTCGGGGTTGTGGAGATTTTGAAGCTTGTGAAGTCCACATTGAGACCACTGGGCTGCAGGGTTCCCAAGCGAAATATGAGGTGCTGTTCCTGTAACTTTCGGGTAGCATCGTTGTGATACTGGTGGAGGCCCAGGATGGACAAGTTGTCCAAGGAGTGGGAGGGGGAGTTGAAGTGTTTCGCAACTGGGAGGTGCAGTCGTTTGTCACAAACCGAGCGTAGGCGCTCCACAAAGCGGTCTCCAAGCCTCCGCTTGGTTTCCCCGATGTAGAGGAGGCCACGTCGAGAACAGCGGATACAATATACCACATTAGCAGGTGAACATCTGTTTAATGTGGAAGGTTTTCTTGGGGCCTGGGATGGGGGTGAGGGTGGAGGTGTAGGGGCAGGTGTAGCACTTCCTGCGGTTGCAAGAAAAAGTGCCAGGCGTGGTGGGGCTGGTGGGGAGTGTGGAGCGGACAAGGAAGTCACGGAGAGAGCACTCCCTCCGGAAAGCAGGTAAGGGTGGGGAGGGGAAAATGTCCTTGGTAGTGGGGTCAGATTGCAGGTGGCACAAGTGGCGGAGGATGATGTGTTGAATCCGGAGGTTGGTGGGGTGGTACTTGAGGACAAGGACAATTCCTACTATCTCTGAGTGAGTCTTCTCCATAGTCTATTTGTGTTGTCACTTCCTCAAAGAAACTACAGGGATTGATCAAATAGACATTTACCCTTCTGAATCCAGGCTGAACTGCTTTTAGAAAATACTTTAATTTACTCCTGAGAAAGCAGTTTCATTATTTTATAAAGAATAAAATAAATTCATCTGTAATTACTTGAGCCTATTTTGCGTCTTTGTTTGATATGGGCACTGCATTAACTGTTTCCAACTTGCTGATATCTCACTATAACCCAATGACTCCCTCAGAATGATGGTCAGTGCCTCAATTATCTCTTACCTAGATCTCTAGAATACCTACAATAAAGTGGATTGAACGCAACTTGTAACAGCATGAATCATGGCAACCAATTAACCCTAGAAAAGGCTACAGCTCAATCTCCTGATAGGTGGTCAATTGGGCCTATTATTAATACAGCTGAGACCAACTGGGTTTGGGGCCTTCTGGGAATATGCTCCTCTTTTGATGGTTTTTAGTGCCCAATCAAAGGATCCAGAATTGGCCAGGGGACGAGCTGCTGGAGTCCATGCTATACGATTGCCGGCAAACCCTTTTACCACTCCTGTGACCACTGACCCCCAGCCCACTATCTTTCACAGGTGGCCTGGGTTCCCTATAGTGATCATAGGCCTCTCCTTGGTAATCTTAGACCTCTCCTTTGTGTTCCTAGGCCATTCCTTGATGGCTCTAGGCCTCTCTTTGATGATCCCAGATCACTCCATGGTGATCCTAAGACTCTCTTTGGTGGACCTAGACCTCTCTTTGCTGGTCCTAGGCCCCTCCTTAGTGGCCCTAGACCTCTTCTTGGTCGTCCTAGGCCTCTCTTTGATGGTCCTAGGCCACTATCTGATGTCAGCTGCTACCATACCCGATTGCAATGCTTGTAATGGACAATTGCCAACCTGTGATTAGCCACACACTATTGATGGGCTTGATTTATGTCCATTGATGCTCTGAATATGGAGGACCTCCTGGTGCTGACCAGTTTAATGTCTGACAGGTCAGTCCTCTAAACAGTTAGTTTACCCACTTCATTTAAATTCTACCCAATCCATCCCTGGGGATTGATTTGTTTTGAGCTCATTGAGTCAGTCGATGATTTCTATGTCATCTATAGTGATATCTCTGATTATACTTGGCATAAATTTGTTTGGCAAGGGATGGTAACTTATCTTCTGTTGTGAATTCTCTTGAGGAGGTGATCATTCAGAATATCTGTTAGTGTGTACTCATCTTCAGATTCAAGCCATTTGCATTTTTTATGTTTATTTTAGTTCTTCTCTGACATTTCTCTGATCCTCTTGGGTTTTGCTTAAACACAATTTAAAGTTGCATATGGTACATCTGTTCTGAGTATTATAACTGAGGAATAAAATGAATAAAGGACTTTTTTTTGCTGAGTTTAAGAACTTCCAGAATATGTACACACAGTTATAATTCTCTGGTAATTATGAGAAGTGAACCACGCCTCCCCCTCTCTCCCTATTTATTTCAGAACCCTCTTCCCCTCCCCCATTTCTGATGAAGGGTTTAGGCCCGAAACGTCAAGTTTTCCTGCTCCTATGATGCTGCTTGACCTGCTGTGTTCATCCAGCCCCATGCTTGTTTACTTAGACAGACCATTGTTCACAAGAATAAAACATGCCATTTCATCTTTAAGCCATTATGGACGCAAAATGACTCTCAATGTTCTACCTCCTTAACCTCAGTCATATTTCTAACTCCAATTTTGCATAACCAGAGCCCATTAAAACTATTATATAGGGGGATATTATGTAGGGGGATGGGCTTAGATTAGTTCACAGGGCGGTGCAACATCAAGGGCCGAAGGGCCTGTTCTGCGCTGTATTGTTCTATGTTCTATGTTCTATGTCCAAACAAGCCAGCGAGCATTCAGCTGTAGATCTGACATAACTCCTAGCTATGCAGCCTAAGCACAGACCAGCACAAAATAATTACAGACAGTGAATGATATTGACAGTGTGATGATACTATGGTTTTAAGCTCTGTATCAAATGTGCTTGTGGCTAGTGCTGAGTTTGAGATATTACTTCTTACTATTTATGTCATAAATAAATGCCTAAAAATCAGTTTTTGTTTCACTAATAAATAGTTACCCGCTGTGCAATTTAAACACAAGCTTATCATTTACAACAGACTTAATTGAGTGAAAAAGGACAATGAATATTCAAAGGCTCAGCTATATTTTAAAGTTTGTTTAGAGCAGATGTTATAATGACTGGCATACGTTATGATCTTTATTCTCTGAAATGATAATTATTAAAAGATAAATTAATGGCAGACATCACGGTGTATAATTAGGCTACAGTTAAGTACTGCATATTAACATAGGATCATGTCCTTGGAGTATGAGTTTAAGAAAGAGATATTCCAGTTTTTCAGGTAAAATTGTTATTCAGTAATTCTGCACATTTTATTAAGTTGTTATTATTGTTTCACCAGGACCTCAGACATGAGTGCCCTTTGAGCTGAAGTGACTCTCCATCAATACCTCAAAGTGTACCACTATTTTATTTGAATACATTAAAAATTAGTTAATTTCTCTTAGACTTTGTTCCTATTTGCAAGGTCTAAGCACTTGATTTCTGTAGATCCAGGCCATTTGGCCCAAAAAGTCCACATAGACCTTCTGAAGATTGTCCCATCCAGACCCATCCCCCTATCCTATCCCTGCAATTCCCATCGCTAACACACCTGAACTATAAGATGGAGATAGCTGACCCCATTTCTGAAGAAGGGTCCCTGCCCAAAACGTCAATTTTCCTGCTCCTCTGATGCTGCCTTGCCTGCTGTGTTCCTCCAGCTCCATGCTGTGTGTCTGTACATCCCTGAACACTATGGGCAATTTAGCATGGTCAATCCATTTACCTTGCACATCTTTGGACTGTGGGAGCAAAACCAGAGCACCCAGCAGAAAACATGCTGACATAGGGAGAATGTGCAAATCCCACACAGTTACCCCAGGCTGGAATCAAACCTGGGCCCCTCGCACTATATAAGGCAACAGTGCTAACCACTGAGCAACCGTGCTGCCCTTGATATCGACAGCATGACAATACATGGCCTTTCATTTAGGGATGAGATGAGGAGAAATTACTTCCCTCAAAGGGTTATGTCTCTATCGAAAACTTTACCCTGATAGTTGTGAATGCTCCATCATTGAATAGACTTATACTGCAATCCAGTGTAATGGTGTCCAGCAGACCAAACTGCTCTTGATGGGGAATCCTCTTTAGGAGAGCTGGAAGTAGAAAGGGCAGAAAAGTTCTCTGGCACACAGAGAAACTATTTTTCTTACAAAAGAAGTCTTAAATTGCTGGGCTCATTCTGGCCCTGATTCCTGATCCTGGCCCTCCACTCAATTTTAATTAACCACCACGAGGAGGCAAATCCCAATGCGAGGCCAGCATGGGGAGGCGAGTCCTGGAGGTGACGTCCGCGTGGGGAGGCAAGTCCTGGAGACGAGGCCAGTGTGGGGAGGCGAGTCCTGGAGACGAGGCTAGCATGGGGAGGCGAGTCCTGGAGGCAAGTTCCGGACTGGAGGCTGTCGCGTGGAGGGAGTCCTGGAGGGGTGTACAGTGCAGGGAGGCAAGTCCTAACCTGGAGGCCACTGTGTGGAGGTGAGGCCTTGAGTTTTGAAGCCCAGAGTGGTTTGGATACTTGGCCAAGTGTAGTCTGGAGGCTAGGTGCTTGCATGGACTTGGGTGAAAAGGACTATAATTCAAGTACTTTTTTTCCCCTTTGTATTCTTATGCTGGGCTTTTATTTATTATTCTTTCATTTTTGTACCAAATGCTTAAGTATCTGTACCTGGATATCTTGTACCTAAGATGACACCATAAGTGGCACCATTACAAAATTTTCACTGCACTCATTCACGCACACACGACAATGAAACAAATGCAATTTGGTTCAGATTTAAGGCTAAGTTAGATGGATTTTCAGTCTCTCTGGGAACCACAGGATATAAAGAGTAAGCAGGAGGGTAGAATTGAAGCTCACAATCAATCATGATTGTGTTAAATAAAGGAGCATGCTGTATTCATGGACAGTAAGAACTGCAGATACTGGAGTTAGAGATAACACAGTGTAGACCTGGAGGAACACAGCAGGCCAGGCAGCATCAAAGGGACAGGGAAGCTGATGTTTCGGGTCGGGACCCTTCTTCTGTGTTCCTCCCGTTCCACACTGTGTTATATGCTGTATTCGTGTACCACCTGTCTAGAGCAAGGAATAATAAATTGTCACTAATTGTCAGGAAATTGGATGCAGATAGAAACAAGGAATTATAAACCAATTACCCTGACATCAGTAATGGGGAGAATGCAAGATTCCATTATGAAACATTTAATAGCTGAGTACTTGGAAAGCAGTAACAGGATAGGGCAGAGTCAGAATAGATTTACTAAAGGGAAATCAAGCTTGATAAACCTACAGTAATTTGTCAAAGGGAACAACAGAGTTGATAATGGGGAGCCAGGGGATGTGGTTTACTTTCAAAAGGCATTTGATAAGGCCCCCCATGAAATATTAGCTTGTAAAATTAAAGTGTATCGTTTTAAGGATAGTGGCTTGAAATGGATTGAGAACTGTTTGGCCATCAGAAAACAAAGGGTAGAGATAGACAGTTCATTTTCTGAGTGGCAGCCAGTGACTAGTGGATAACAACAGGGATCAGAGCTTGTTCCCCAACTTTTCACAATATGTATTAATGCTTTAGATATGAAAATCAAAATAATATCTCTAAGTTTGCAGTCAGCACAAAGCTGGGTGTGAAGCTCAGCTGTGAGGAGGATGCAGAGAAGCTTCAGAGTGATTTGGACAAGTTGAGCATTGGGCAAATGCATGGCACATGCAATATGACATGGATGAATGTGAGGTTATCCACTTAAGTAATAGAGACAGGAAGGCAGATTATTATCTAAATGGAGATAGACTAGGAAAAGGTTCAGGTGCAACACAACCTAGATACCTTTGTATGCCAGTCACTGGAAGTAAGCATGCCAGTACAGGCAAGAGGTAGAGGGCAAATGATATGTTGGCCTTTATAGTGAGAGGATTTAAATACAAGAACCGGGTTGTCTTGCTGCAATTGTGCAGGGTCTTGATGAGACCATACCTCGAGTACTGTGTGCAGCTTTGATCTTCTTACCTGAAGAAGATTAAATAATAATGAGATGTTAAGCATGCTAATGCTCAAAAATAGGCCCCATGGAACTCCCGAGTGAGAATCTAATCTTGCCATTCAACATTTGATTGGAAAATGCGATTATTTGCTTTCAAAATTAAAACACCTCTTGCTCGATTTTCTCAAGTTACTCCTCATGGCTCACACTGTTCAGGGCCTGGGAAGATTCTGCTCAAAGTATCTATGAGGATAAATTGTATTTCAGTTTCAATGTCAATCAGTTATGTGTTTTCATCTCATTCAATAACCTTTTCTTCATTGCATGCTGTGGCTTGTATGATTAGTAGCTTGTATTGTGATGTAAGATCAATTGTTAGTTTTAGTACCAAGCCTGAGAGTCAAAGATATTAAAGGCGTGTGGTACAAAGGTAGGTGTTTCTAGATTGTCTTTTAGCTGTGACCTCATTGAATAATGAAACAGGATCAAAGGGGAAATGGTCTAAATCTGTCCCTCTGCTCTTGAGCGGTTAGCTGTCAACATGCAAGATCTTTACTCAATGATAGAAAACAAGGCATACCTCTTTAACCCAGTTGCATTACTATAGCAACAGATAGCTTGAATCTTACAGAAGCCTTCCTGAAAAGTAAAGCCTTCATTAAAGGTTACCGAAGTCAAACTATTAGAATGTATATGCACCTTGATTACTTTAAATCAGAGGTTTTGGCAACTAATATAAATAGAAATTTTGATGAAGGCTCTAATCAAATAATGGGTGGGAATTTATTTTTGTGACAGATCCACACTACACAAATTATTACCAAGCCTTTTCAGGGTATGATAAGTAAATGGCAGTATTGAACAGCAGTTCAAATTGCGAAAGTAAAATACAATGCATTTTGACAGCTTCAAAAATGACTGCTGTGATAATATCTCACATTGTGACATAAGGTTGATGTTTGAAAGCATTAAATAAGGTTTGGATATTCTAGGAAATATTCAGAATATGATTGTCATGAAATGTAAAGTACCCTACAAAATGAAATAAGTACAGTTAGATTTCCAAACAGCCTTCGATATAAGGGCTTGATGGAAGTGTATGACTGAAGCTGAAAACAATAGAAATTCATGGTGAAATTGCACGTAAAACATTGTTTTAAGGTAGAAAATGTGTGGTAACCTGTTGATGAAGTTACGCCAGGCAGGGAGTGAAGCAAGTGCACAGTGAAGTGCCAGATGCTCAATATTGGAATCCCACTGTTGCTAATCTAAATTACTGGTCTAATTAAATGAAACACAATGCCTTCACCCAAGTGCATCAATGGCTAATGGATGCATTGGTAATTATCTTTCAAAATTCTATTAATTCTGCAATGGTCTTTGCTGATTGCAAGGTTTCAAACGCTTTCTACCGCTTCAGAAAGGAATAAGAGAGGATATAGGAAGCTACAGACGTGTTAGTCTGACGTCACTATTAGGGAAGATGTTAGAATCTATTATAAAGGATGTAATTACCAGATATTTAGAAGATAACTGTCTAATTGGAAAGAGTCAATGCGGATTTATGAAAAGGAAAATCAGATTTCACAAACATAATTGAACGATTGAAGAAGTTACTAGCAGAGCTGATAAGGAGAAACTAGTGGATGTGGAGTATTTGGATTTTCACAAGGCTTTTAATCAAGTTAAACACAGAAGATTAGTTAAAAAGAAATACAGCACATGCAATTGGCGGTAATGTACTAACATGACTGAGGATTGGTTAACAGGAAATCAGTGTAAAAATAATAAAGAATAAATGAGTCATTCTCAAGTTGACAGGTTGTGACCAGTGGGGTACCACTAATTCAACCCACATCAGGGATTTTAATGTAGCGGCCAATTGTAAAATTTCCAAGTTTGCAGATGATGCAAAACCTGGATGGGAATGTGAATTGTGAAGTGGATTCAAAGAGACTTCAAGGGGATTTGGACAATTTGAGTAACTGGGCAAGATGAAATAATGTGTGGATAAATGTAAGGTTATCCATTTTGGTCATAGAATGGACATTCAGAGCATTATTTACGTGGTGAGATTGGAAAGTGTCGAAGCCACACAGTTGCCAATCTATTTTATCGACCTAATTAAATGCAATACAGTACTTTGCTGGTATCCAAAGAGACTAAGTTGACCTTGGTCATAAGTTAATGAAAGTTATCACTAGATCAAAACTAGTGCAGCAAACAATTTAGAATCTTTATTACAAGTGGATATGTATCAAGGACCAAAGAACTTTTGCCTCAATTGTATAGAACATGGTAAGACTCCTCCCAGTGGGTGCAATTCTGGCCCCTGTGCCTGAGAAAGGATACACTTGCCAAGAGGAAGTACAGAAGAGGTTCCTGGGATGGTGGGACTGTCCCATGATGAGAGATCAAGGAGACTAGTCTGTCCTCTCTGGAAGATGGAAAAGTGAGAGGTGACTACATAGAAACCTTACACAATTCTGAGAGGAATAGAAAGAGTGATTGCAGAAATTTTTTTTTCCTTGGATCAGAGGTGGGGAACCAAGGGGAGATTGTCTCAGGATAAAATGCAAGGCACTTAGACTGGGATGTGGGGTGTTACTTCATTTGGAGGGCAGTGCGTCTTTTAAATTCTCTACCTTAGAGGTCTGTGGAAGATCAGTCATTTAGTAAGCTCAAGACAGAGAGAGAGAATTTTCTTTTTGCCTATAGCATCAAGTGCGAGGAGAATATAGCACTGAGGCAGATCATTAGCCATGACCTAGAATATCAGCGCCGGCTCGAGATTCCAAATGGCCTAATTCTACCCCTATGTTTCTACAATTGCAAAGTAACCAGAGACCTGAAGAAAAGGAACAAGCTAACATCTGTAATTGGGCAGAGCCAGTGACAGGTGAACTGTAAGTAATTTCACTTTGTAACGTAACGTGACATCGGAAAACTTCATAAGGGGGATGGAGTACACTGATATCAGTGACAATGTAGTGAGAATTAGGGGGTAGCCGAAGGGCTACCTCAGTACCTCGGTGCAGCAGTCTTGTCTTGTCAAGGAGTGGGGGTCTTGGCCCAGCATGGCATCTTCTTTGGTGGAGACTTGCAGCCCAGTATCTAATGGTCTGGCATGGTGGTCTCATCCTGGCTGCATGTTCCAAATATTCCATTGGCCCTAAATTGGCTTTCCCAAGCCCAGGATCAATTAACTGAACCATGATGAACTTTGTCTTAACGTTTTTTTTTATTATTATATGTGACTTCTGTCACAGATGTAAGTGCCAGAGTCGGGCGACTTATAAAACTTTTCACTGTGTTTTTCATGTAGGTCCTTGTGGTTCATATGCATAATGCTCTGAAGAAGGCCACGCAAGCTGAAACAGTTGTTAAGATGGCTTATGGTTTCCTTGGGTTTATAAATACAGGCATAGAGTATAAAACTACGGAAGTGATGTTACTCCTCTTCAAATCGTTGGCCACACCACATTTGGAGTATTGTTTTCAGTTCTGGGCACCTTATTTAAGGAAGGATGTTAATGCCCTGGAGAAAGTGTAAAGGAGATTTACTAGAATGATACCAGGAATAAGGGATTTTGAATACAAGGGAAGATTAGAGAAATTGGGCTCATTCTCCTTGGAGCAGAGAAGATTAAGAGGTGACTTTATTGAGGTGTTCAAAATTACGAACAATTTTGACAGGGTAAAGAGGTGTATTTCGTATCCACTAGCTGATATGCCACCAACTAGGGGCTCACAGTTTCAAGATTGTCAACAAGAGAGCGAGGAGTGAAATGAGGAGAAACATTTTAACTCAGAGAGTTATTAGGCTTTAGAATACACTGCCTGGGAGAGTGGTGGAGGCAGATTCCTTGTCAGGTTTCAAAAGACAACTGGATTTTATTTGAAAGTGATCAATTTGGAGGGCTAGGAGATAGGGCTGGAGAGTGCGGCTAACTGGGTAATTCTTTCGGGAGCTGGTACAGACACAATGGGTTGAATGGCCTCCACATGTATTATAAAATTCTATGATTCAATAACTACAGGGTCAGTCAACAGAGCCACTCCAGAGCTCAAATGAGGCATCAAAGCTAATCATAGAATAGAATCCCTACAGTGCAGAAGCAGTTCATTCAGCCCATTGAATGGCCAATCCTCTGAAGAGCATCCTACCTGCACCCCCACCCACGACTTTGTCACTGTAACCCTGTATTTCCCTTGGTCAATCCAACTAATCTGCATATCTTTGGACTGCAGCAGAAAACCCACGCAGACGTGGGAAGAACATGCAAACTCCACACACACAGTCACCCGAGACTAGAATAAAACCTGGGTCCCTGTCGCTATGAGGCAGCAGTACTGACCATTGTGCCACCCTAGTCTACCACGTCCAAACCCTTTCCAGGTGATTGATAGAATTGGACACTCAGGAATCAGATTTGAAAGAAAAAAATGACAAGGTGTTGAACAGCTTCAGGCTTGGTAAAGAAAGGGCAAAAGGACCTGATCAGTACTTACTATATATGATGGGGATCATCGTGAACAATACAGTTGAAAGACAGGGAATTGACAAAAGCACTCTATTGTCTGAAGATGTGTTGACAGCATTTGATGTGCACTTCAATGTGACGAGAAATTTAATAACAGAGCATGCAAACTGTAATCAGAAAAAACAAAGGCTCATGAAAGGCATGGATTTATTCACATTATATTTTTTCCGGCTAGAAAAAAATTGCTGATATTAGTAGCTGAAGGCGGAGCAAATTGACAACTGGATCATGGTTGGAGTTTCAGATGAGGTATTCTTGATCTTTTGCATGCCAGAGAAAATTTGCTGCTACGACACAGATCACAAAGAAAGCCGAAGATTAAAGGCAGAACAGAATGTTTATCTGAGAAGAAAATGAAGCGTCATAGAAGAAATTGAGGAAGCCAATCCAGAAAGTAGACTGCAGAGAAGAAATCATGTAAAAAGTGAAGCCCACTAAAATGTAGAAAAGAGTGTCAAACACCATCTTAAAGGATGTGAGGTACAGAGGGAAGAAACCATCTCAATTGAACAATGGTCCGGTAGGGAGAACACAATGCCACTTCTGGGGGAGATGGATCATTTTTAAAAAGTCTGAAGAATTTCATTGCAGAGTGCAATGTACAACAATAGGATGTTACATAGAAACATAGAAAATGGAAGCAAGAGGACGCTGAGATAACAAGGTGTAAAGCTGGATGAACACAGCAGGCCAAGCAGCATCATAGAAGCAGAAAATCTTGACGTTTCGGGCCGAGACCCTTCATCGGGGAGGCTAGTCAGCCCTTCAAACCTGCTGCACCATTCATCATGATCATGGCTGATCATCCAACTCAATAGCTTAATCCTGCTTTCTCCCCATAATCCTTGATCCCATTCACCCCAAATGCTACATCTAGACGCCTCTTGAATACATTCAATGTTTTGGCGTCAACTTCTTCCTGTGGTAATGAATTCCACAGGCTCACCACTCTTTGAGTGAAGAAATGTCTCCTCATCTCCGCCTTAAATCAGCTACCCTGAATCATGATACTCTGGCCCCTGGTTTTGGACACACCCACCATTGGAAACTTGTGAAACCAAAGTAGATTTGAGGTGGAAATATCACAAAACCAGAAACAAACATAGCTATGGGATTTCAAGGATTCTGGAGATATATTCTGGAGTGTTCAACAGGAAATGAATGAGTACACCAGAGAGTTTAAACTGGGTACTGGACCGAGAATCTTACTTTTACCAGACCATCTTAAATGGCTTCAAAAGATTAAATTCCAGTCATCATCAATGATACTACAGAAACATGGAGGAATATCACTTTAAATAACAGCTACAGAGACAGAAAAACAATAGAATCTCTTTTTATCATCCAAGAGTGCCCTCCATTAAACAAGTATATATGCTTAAACCTAAAATGAGATTATTGAGATTGCAGTTGTGAATTAAGGAAGTGATTTTTGAATTGCTAAGATTCTTTACAAGTATGGGTAAATTGAAGCCAGAGTGCCACATTAAGCTGAGGCATACTGTAAAGCTAATATTCTTGTAATTCTTGTAGTTCTTAGGGCTAAAGAGATCAAAGGATATGGGGAAAAGGCAGGAACAGGGTATTAAGTTGGATGATCAGCCATGATCAGATTGAACATTGGAGCAGGTACAAATGATTCACTCCATTTCTGTTCTTTTGTGTTTCTATGTACACATAAAGGGAAGTACCGCACCAAATCCTGGATAAAGTTAACACATAAAAAGGTTCTATCATCAGGCAAGGAGTAAATTTCGCCAACTACATAACTGATCAGGGGATGCTCAAGAATGGCTAAACACCAAGACGTGACATTTCCATAAGAATCTACATGGAGCTAATTGAACTGAAAGGCTGTGTTTCTACTAAAGGAAACAAAAGACCTTAGTGCTGTCACTTTCTACCTGAAATAAAGTAAAATAATAAAAAAAGGATTTTTGAGAGCTAGATGCCCATCAATGGGTTTGTGCTGAGGTTATGAGCATGAACCTTTGCTCCCAAAATTGGAGCACAGAAGTTGGAAAACTCCTGGCTTCACAACCGGGAGAAAGAATACTAGCTGGTCAGTTCTGGTGATACAAGATGGAGATTCACTTACATTAGGCCTGCTACTCCTGCCAAGGGTTTGTGGAAGAGAAAGGAGGAAGTAGGTGCAGAGGCTTGTTAAGGAAAAGCATCCTTCAACACAAAACATGATATCAGCCCCAACTCTCCATGCACTCCTAATGCTACTTTATGCCCACGCTCACCCCTTAATCCTCAATGCCAAGACATGACACTCTGCCCTTCCCTTTGGCCCTTCATGATCCACAGCAAATGATCCACAACCAACCAGTCCTAAGGCCCCTCATACTATCCATGCCTAAATAGGCTCCTCTACCCACTTCTAGCGACCCCTCATACAATCCAGGTAGGTGATGGACTAGTGGTATTATTGCTAGACTAAAGAGGCCCAGGTAATATTCTGGGGACCTGGGTTTGAATCCCGCCATTGCAAATGATGGAATTTGAATTCAATAATAATCTGGATTTATGAGTCTAATGATGACCATGAAACCATTGCTGATTGTCAGAAAAGAACCATTCTGGTTCACTAATGTCCTTTAGGGAAGAAAATCTGCTATCTTTACCTGGTCTGGCCTACATGTGATTCCAGATCCATGGCAATTTTGTTGACTCTTAACTGCCCTCTGGGCAATTAGAGATGGGCAATAAATGCTGCCGAACCAGCAACACCCTCATCCATGAATGACAATATTAAAAAAAATCCCATGCCAAGACATGTCCCTCCACTGAACCCATCACTCCTTATGGACCCTACACCAACCATGTAAATTTCTGCCTCCACACACAACCCATTTCCCTTACAACTTGCAAGTCAACTCACCTAATATTCACCATCATTAAAACTCAAGACACATGCTGAGATGAAATATAATAGCTTTAAACATCTTTTGAAGAATCTGTTATTGAAAAGAACACACTCCCATCAATAAAAATACATTTACTACATATAACTTGCTTTGATTACTTATAAAAACAGTATTTATGTTTATAATCCCACTTCAAAGAAATTTATGAGAACTTGGAGTCATCAGTTACACTGTGAATAAGCAAGCACTCCACAATGATACTTCTAGGAAGCACAAACAGTAAATACAGCACTAATTTTGGAATAATAATCCTCAGGTTTTCTCAACAGGTAAAATGAAATTGCCAGTATTGATTTCTCTTTGCACTGCAGACATTTTTTTTCTTATTCAGAACTTTAGAGGCTGGGTATTTGCAATGCCTTGGCAGCTTGACAGTTCTAATGAATTTTCCTGCTCCTATGATGCTGCTTGACCTGCTGTGTTCATTCTGCCCCACATCTTGTTATCTCGGATTCTCCAGCATCTGCAGTACCTTTTATCTCTTGACTATTTCCTTGACAGGCTGACAGTTTTGTTAACAGTTTGGTCATTTCAATGAGTTCGTTCACTTTTGCGCACGCAATCACACCTACCTTTAGAAATCCCAACAATCAATTAATCACGCAAAAGGCACCTCATCTTTCCTAATACAAGGTGTACCTGATTATCCCCACAATTCAGACAGCGTTAGACTTTCACCTAAAAAGTGTGAAGACGACAGGATGTGTTTTAGACATCCCATGAGTAAAGGTTCGTCCTGTTCTTGGAAGAAAGTTATGAGAGGGTAACCTGTTAAACATCCAAGAGGCACGAGTGGACTTTGATAGATTTCAGAAAGCTGAATAAAGAATATATGATGTATTTTAACAGATTACAAAAGATTATTATTAAGAAAATTACAAAATTCAATTTGGAGTTCGCTAGACAAAGCTAGGGTTTAAATTTTGTAATTTGCTGAGTTGTCTCACATGGACAGCTTCTTGTCCATTGGAGTTTGGTTCTTTGAGAGAGAGAAAGCTGTTTAATCGACTTATGCTGTTTCAAAAAATTTCAAGTCACAATGATTGCCAGATTTCAAGATAATCCAGACCCTCGTCCAAATAGTCGAGAAGTTAACACTATGAAAGGATTAAAGATATGCAGAGTAAGCATGAGTGTATCAGATTTTATTATTAAAACAGTGGCCAGAATTGCAACAATAGGTTAACGAAGATTGTCCAAAGAGAAATACTCGGGTACTTCAGGTGTGACTTTAAGTGTTAATACAACAACTTATACTTCTTTAGCATCTTTAATGAGACACCCAAGGTGTTACATGGAAGTATTATAAAACAGGATATGATAAGAAGATCTAAGCCAAATGACCATGGAGTAGAAGTAGTTTTAAAGATGTAGTTTTCACGACATATCAAGGAAAATCAAGGTAAAGGGGCTGAAAGGAGTGGGAAAGGAATTCGGAGTTTAGTCCCTCAGAAACTTAAGGCACTGTTATTCCATGATAGAGCAATTATAACTGGTATTAGGAAAGAAGCCAGAATTAGAGGGTAGATATTTCGAAGGCTGTGGTATTGAAAGAAAATACAGAGATACGAAAGGGTTAGGTCATGAAGGGATTTTGAAAGTTGGTTGTGTTTGGCTAAAAGCAGATCCCACTGCTGGTATGAAAAAGGAAAACTTTCAGGCATTTTCATGATACATGTTAATGATTTCTTATAGGGTGATAATACAAAATTGAAGAAATATACTATTAATTACTTTAAGATAATGTTTAAAATGGGAGTAAAGTTTATCAGACTTTTAATTGTTTTCAGTTTGATATTAAAAAGAGTAGGTCTTGAATAATTTTAAATCAGCAATTCTAGTCAGAGAGATTGTCTGTCCAATTAAACATACCAGCTTATCACACAAATTTGGTGTAATACCTAGAGATCAGACAGAGCAATTTCTAAGCTGGACTGAGCTCTCAGATTAACGAAATTCTAGCTTTACAGCATTGGAGTCAAGTATTACAATGAAAGGCTCAAAAGAATGCTTTTGGGCAAGTAAAATTTAATCTGAAGGTTTTTCTACAGCCGTTGTTAAACTCGAAATGGTTCAGAAAAGGTTTACAAGGATGTTGCCAGGATTGGAGGGGTTCGGCTATAGGGAGAGGTTAAATAGGCTGGGGCTATTTTCCCTGGCACGTCGGAGGCTGACCTTATAGAGATTTATAAAATAATGAGGTGCATGGATAAGGTGACTAGCCAAGGACTTTTTCTCATGGTAGGGGAGTCCAACACTAGAGGACGTAGGTTTCAGTTGAGAGGGAAGATACTTAAGAGGGTCCTAAGAGGCAACTTTTTCGTGCAGAGGGTGGTGTGTGTATGAATGAACTGCCAGGGGAAATGGTGGAGCTGGGTATAATTGCAACATTTAAAAGGCATCTGAATAGTTAAATGAATAGGAAGGGTTTAGAGGGATATGGGACTAGATTAATTTAAGATATCTGGATATCATGGATGAAGGGTCTGTTTCTGTGCTGTTCATCTCTATGACTCCTTGACTTTCCCTGAACCTTTGCCTCATGCCATCATCCCTTTATATCTCGTGCTCAGTGCCTCCTGCCTTCTAAACTCTGATCTCTAACTGAAGGTCTGCCTTGCACCCCCAAACTCCAAATTTGCTCCACCCAGTCTGCTGACTTGTACCTCCCCATCCTCACCCAAGCCGAAAAAACTCCCACTGGCACTCCCCCCTCCCTTGGATATAAGGGTCATGGGCATTCTGTTCCTGGTTCTATATTCTACCAAAAAACTAAGCAGCCTCTCAATCCAGCTGAATTTCATTGCAAATCTAATGTGGAAAATATAGATTAGTTCTTACTGTTAAAATCAGTAGAACCTGATGGTAAACTATCATTTCTGGGTTCCTCATCTGCTAAACATGCAGTTATTATCAGGGCCATGGTGTAAGTTACTGTAAGTGGTCAAGAACTAGTGAGAATCTCACCAGCATGGTAATGTACTCACAACACTCTTTTACATAAATATTACAAGGCTCCAACTCTCAAATGGATGCAGGGGGCACACAAGTTGTGAGTAGAAAACTGTGCAGGTACCATTTAAAAGAAATATAAACTCCTAAAGCGATGTAACAGAATAGGGGATATAAATTCCAACATAATTTGGAAAATGGATTTTACCAACACTGAGGAAGAGATAATTAAATAGTGGCAAGCAAAAGTGAAATCTAAGGAAAAGCCACGTGCAAGCATGTACCTGTGATGAGTGAAAGTGAAAACCTGAGGCTAACTCTCCCTTACCCTCTATGGTAGAGAGTTTGTCGTGATGTTAGTCATCCAGTTTATTCTGCACAGTACAATGCAAATAGGTTGTGGCAGTTTTATGTTGCATATCAGCTGGACCTCTTGCAGCCAATTTAACATCTCAGCATTTGGTTCTCTGTTGGCCTGAAGCTTTTGAAGCCAGTTCTTCACAATTATTTCCATACTACAGAATAATGCCTGCAGGTATAGCTAGTTGGAATGTAGACAGAATCATGATATGCCACTTGTTACTTACTATGGAATGCCTTCTTTCGTCCATTATCATTAGAAACAAGGGATTCAATTTTGACTTCACAAAAGACTCTGTCAAGCAGGAAAGCTGATGGAGTATCCACCTCAAATTTTGCTGCCCTCAGGAATTGACACCATCCTCCATCTCCCTCACAATGAGAAGCAAGCTATAATCTCCACCAATGGAACCAGTACAGATCTTATCAGTGAAGACTGGCTAGGGTCAAACAAGGCTTTGTCATTGCAACAGAACATGTTTAAATTCTTCTCCCTGCAAAACTGTACCTCGCCTCCAACAAACTATTGATTAACATGGAGGTAATGTAGAGAAAGGCAGAAGTTCAATCTACCTCATCCTCATTCCAAAACCAAAGCCTGTACAACTTCAGTCATTGAGCTCCACACATGAACTTATCTCCGTTTACCCTGACTCTGTTTCCCCCCCTAGTCCAGGAACTCCCCACCTACATTCGGGACGCCACCCATGCCCTCCACCTCCACCAAGACTTCCGATTCCCTGGCCCCCAACACCTCATCTTGACCACAGACATCCAATCCCTGTATTCTTGCATGCCCCATACAGATGGCCTAAAAGCACTCCGCTTCTTCCTCTCCCCCAGGCCCAACCCATCCCCCTCTACCGATGCCCTCATTCACTTAACTGAACTCATGCTTACCCTGAACAACTTCTCCTTTAACTCCTCCCACTTCTTACAGACTAAGGGGGTGGCCATGGGAACCTGCATGGGCCCAAGCTATGCCTGCTTCTTCATAGGATATGTGGAACAGTCCCTTTGCTGCAGCTACACTGCCCCAACCCCCACCTCTTCCTCCGCTACATCGATGACTGTATCAGTGCTGCCTCATGCTCCCACGAGGAGCTTGAATAGTTCATCAACTTTACTAACAATTTTCACCCCAACCACAGGTTTACCTGGACCATCTCCAATATCTCCCTCTCCTCCTGGACCTTTCCGTCTCCATCTCTGTTGACTGCCTTGAAACTGACATCAATTTCAAGCCCTCTGACTCCCACAGCTACCTAGACTACACGTCCTCTCACCCACCTTCCTGCAAGAATGTGATCCCTTACTCCTAATTCCTCTGCCTCCGCTGCGTCTGTTCCCAAGATGGGGTGTTCCACTCCCGCACGTCCCAAATGTCCTCCGACTTCAAAGACCGTAACATCCCCCTCCAGTGATCGAAAATGCCCTCAACCACATCTCTTGCGTTTCCCCTACCTCTGCCCTCACATCCCATCCCCGCAACAAAAATGAAGACAGATTCCCCCGGTCCTCACATATCACCCCACCAACATCTGCATCCAACGTGTCATTCTCCGCCACTTCCGCCAGCTACCATCCAACCCCACAACAAAAGATATATTTCCCTCCCCACACCTATCTTACTTTTGTAGCTACCATTCTCTCCACGACTCCCTTGTCTGCTCCACACTCCCCACTAGCCCCACTAACCCAACCACCCCTGGGCACCTTTACCTGCAACTACAGGAAGTGCTACACCTGCCCCCACACCTCCACTGCCCCCCCACCTCCATTCAAGGCACAAAACAAACATTTCACATTAGACAGAGGTTCACCTGCACATCCACTAATGTGGTCTACTGCATCCGCTGCTCCCGATGTGGCCTCTTTTACAGCAGTGAGACCAAGCGGAGGCTCAGAGACCGCCTTGTAGACCACCTTCGCTCTGTTCACGACAAACAACAAAACCTTCCAGTCATGAACCATTTTGACTCCCCCTCCCAATCCCTGGATGACATGTCCATCCTGGGCCTCCTCCAGTGTCACAATGATGCCACCCGCAAACTGGAGGAACAGCACCTCATATTCTGCCTTGGGAGCCTATGAACCAATGGCCTAAATGTGGGTTTCACCAGTTTTAAAATCTCCCCACACCCAGCCTCACCCCATTTTCAACCCTTCCTCTCATCCCCACCTCCTTGACCTGACACAGCCTGTCCATCTTCTCTTCCACCTATCCACCCCTCCCACCTCACTGACCAATCCACACCACTCCCCACCTCTATGCACCTATCACCACCCCACCTACCTACCACTGCCCCACCCCTCCTCTCTCTATTTACTTCTGAGGTCCATTCCCCCAATCTATTTCTGAAGAAGGGTCCCAACCTGAAACATCAACTTTCCTGCTCCTCTGATGCTGCCTGGCATGCTGTGTTCCTCCAGCTCCACACTGCGTTATCTCTGACTCCAGCATCTGCAGTTCTTGCTATCTACAAATGAAACTCTTATGTCGTTGCAACCAGGCAAGCAGTGATGAGCCAACAGACCTCTGTCCAACTTCCTCAATTTGTCACATCAAATTTTTACATTATTTTTTGCATAAGGCCAAACCTGTCTCAAATTCAAAATGTAGTTAGTTATTTTTATTATGATCAATAAAGAGTCAAAGTCAATATAAATTTATTAACTGCTAAACCCAAGAAAATAATTCAATAACAAACATATGATCTTTGTACGGTCGCTTGGGTTGTTCACGCATGTATATCAGGTACAGTGTCCAGTTCAAAGAGAGATAAAAGAATATATTGTCTAGAGTCTTTTGGTTGACTTGGAGGCATTAGGTTTTCACCTTAGACTGATATTGAAGAGTTATTTATTTTTTAATGCAGTCAGTCATAGCAAGTTATTGAAAATTCTTAATTCTTTGACAAATTTTCTTGGTGGTTGTTTTTGTTGGAATTGGCTGCCAACTGGCTACCAGTGAGAGAAAAATGGAGACGGTAAATATCTAAAAAAAAAAATGTTCTTAGAAACTCCTTTGCAATACTGGTTCCAGCATACATTTTCAAGAGTTTCTTTGGATGGGTCTGTCTGTGACAATCATGTTCCCGGCACTTTTCCTTGTAACCGCAGGAAGTGCTACACCTGCCCCCACACCTCCTCCCTCACCCCAATCCCAGGCCCCAAGAAGACTTTCCACATCAGGCAGATGTTCACCTGCACATCTGCCAATGTTGGTAAACTGTATCCGCTGTACCCGTTGTGGTTTCCTCTACATCAGGGAAACCAAGCGGAGGCTTGGGGACCGCTTTGCAGAACACCTGCGCTCAGTTCGCAACAAACAATTGCACCTCCCAGTCGCGAACCATTTCAACTCCCCCTCCCGTTCCTCAGATGACATGTCCATCCTGGGCCTCCTGCAATGCCACAGTGATGCCACCCGAAGGCTGCAGGAACAGCAAATCATATTCAGCCTGGGAACCCTGCAGCCCAATGGCATCAATGTGGATTTCACAAGCTTCAAAATCTCCCCTCCCCCAACCGCATCCCAAAACCAGCCCAGCTCATCTCCACCTCCCTAACCTGTTTTTCCTCTCACCTCAAGCCACACCCCCATCTCCTATCTACTAACATCATCCCGCCCCCTTGACCTGTCCATCCTCCCTGCACTGACCTATCTCCTCCCTACC
>JAHRHZ010000024.1:30467-65900 GCA_024137785.1 Ginglymostoma cirratum
CACCTTTACTGGCTCCATCCCCGCCTCTTCGACTTGCCTGCCTCCTCTCCACCTATCCTCTCCTCTATCCATCTTCTATCCGCCTCCCCCTCTCTCCCTATTTATTTCAGAACCCTCTTCCCCTCCCCCATTTCTGATGAAGGGTCGAGGCCCGAAACGTCAAGTTTTCCTGCTCCTATGATGCTGCTTGAACTGCCGTGTTCATCCAGCCCCACGCTTGTTATCTATGTTCATACTTTGCATTTGTTACTGTCTTCCTGACACGTGATGGAATTCAATGGGTGAAAGCTTGGCCTACAATGGGAACAATTCATTTTGAAAAGACTTTTAATGTTTCCATTGTCAAAACTACCCTTTTCATGTTGATAAGGTGGTGATTTCATGCTCAAGAATGACCATGACCTTCCCATAGTTGGTTATTTTAACACAACATTCTGTTCGCATGCCCACTTGTCTGTCCACAGCATACTGCAATGCTTCAGTGAATCACAGTGCAGGACGAAGAACATCCATCTTCAGACTAGGCACTTTACAACCTTCTGGACTGAATATCGAATTCAATACCTTCAGATTTCAACCTACTCTCATTCCTTCCCTTTCTTTTAGCTTTACTTGTTGCAGTCTCTGCCACCATATCCTCTCTCCTTCCCCCTAATCCAGAGGGACTATCTGTTCTTTCTTGTTTGGCACTTAGACGCACAATTGTTCTGCCATTCCCACATTCTGATCACTTAATCTGAACTATCAACACCCTGCCTCCTCCAGCCCTCCACCCCCCTACAACTGCAGAGCTGCCCCCTCTACACGTCATGTCAGCTCTGATGAAGAGTCATCTAGACTTGAAATGTTAGATCTCCCTGGATGCTGCCTTGCCTGCCGTGATTTCCAGTACTTATTGTTTTTAATAGTTTCAATTCTTCTCTTTGCACATTGACTTTTACGTTTAGACTTTCATCTTGCAATAACTACAGTTACGGTGTCTCATCCTCATGCAGAGACATTGGAAGGTCTTGTATTTCAGCTTCACACTTCAGGTGATGAATATCAATGTCCAGGTAATGACCACTTAGAATGCTTTTCCATGTGTGGTAGTCAGTGACAACTATTAGACTTTCCTTTGTATATTCATGTGGGAGTTGGCTAGTTTGAAAACAAGTAACTTTGGTGGCTCAGAGATAGTAAGAACTGCCGATGCTGGAGTCAGAGGTAACGCAGTGTGGAGCTGGAGGAGCACAGCAGGCCGGGCAGCATCAGAGGAGCAGGAAAGTTGACTGAAGAAGGGTCCTGACCCAAAACGTCAACTTTCCCGCTCCTCTGATGCTTCCTGGCCTGCTGTGCTCCTCCCGCTCCACACTGTGTTAACTTTGATGGCTATTTTTAAGCATCCTAACTTGTTTTCACTGAGTTTCCCTTAGCCTAAAGTCAAGGTTTTAAAGTTAATCAATGAAATATTAATGATAAATAGTCCATAACTTATATCATCACGAAAATGTTCATTCACTCAGAAACTGAGTACCAGCTCATTGTCAAGATGCAGTCTGAAGCACTTGGGAAATTGATCCTTTCACTAAACACTGAGAAAAATAAAATCATCTAACAACCTGCTCCATAGCAGTTTAGTTCCTGTCATAGATTATATCAACAATGAGATCCTGGAAAATACGGACCACTCTCCACATTTCCTCTTGATGAAGGCAGTCATTGATAGCAAAATTTGTCATTGCCTCCAACATGCCAGTTCCCCCTTTGGTTGACTAAAACAAAGAACGTTTGAGGACCAGGATCTTAAATCTTAAATTACCAGTTTCTCAGAAACTATTCAATTGGAGAGGAAACAAGTCAGCCTCACTTCTGAAGGACAGAGTCAGAGTAAGGCAATACTACATTGATGCAGCTGCCTTATCATTAACAATGGTATCAAGCTAGCTCAACATTAAAATTAATCCAGTTATAGGAATGTCATGACAAAAATGCAAAATAAAGCAAGATGTGTGCTTTTTTTGAAACTGAATATATATAATTTACACTGTCATGGGCTCTCTCAAATTTATCTAATCTCTTGCATAAATTTAAGAAATGTAGGTAATCTTTGTTAATTTTAAAAATCAATCTTTTCCCCTTTATAGCTGTTCATTTATCTTGTTCCAATGGAGCGTAAAGAAAGAGAATAAACGTGGATTCTAACTGCTGTTGAACCACTGGTAAGGAGACCTTTTTCTTGTATGATAAATCTGTCTCCATGATAAATGGAGCACGTCTACACACAATGGCAAAGTCAGCCTACATATGGTTGGCCAGTTGGAATGCCAGTCACTGCTGAGACTTGGACCAGTGAACAGAACAGTGTGACAGTATCCTGCTGTTTCTTCTGCTAAAAATGACATTATTTAAGCCTAGTAACATTCTCAGCTAAATTAAAATGCCAGTTCTGAAAATAGCCACAAAATCCAAATGTCATTTCTCACACACACATCTAAACTCATAGTTATAAATGCATATGTTGCAGAACCAGTCATTTGTCATATTTCATGCATGACCAATGCCTTATAAGATTAGAAAAGTAATACATTTTATGACCTTTTACTGCATATTTCTAATTTTTATAATCTAATGGAAAACATATATTTTATATTTTAGTCTTCATTGAAAAGGTTCGAAAGGGCAGCCTGAAAACTAATGAATGTAGGTTTCTGCTTGTGTTTATCCTTCTTTTTAAAATATAAATTGAATTGTATGGATAATAAAAAGAGAAAGCTTGTGTAATGTCGCCTTATTAAAAAAAAGATGACTTGCATTTTTATAGCATCTTTTAGGGTGTCCCAAAGCCCTTTGCAGACTGGGTACAATTCCAACATTTAAAAGTATGTGTACATGAATAGGAAGAGTTTAGAGGGATACGGCAAATGAGACTAGATTAATTTGGGATATCTGGACAGCATGGACGAGTTGGACCGAAGGTCTGGTTTCGTGTTGTAAATCTCTATCATAACTCTATAATGTTAACTTTAGGTACTTTGGAAGGGCAGTTCCTGCTGTAATTTAGGAACATAGCAACCAATTTGAACACAGCAAGTTCTCATTAAGAGCAGTGTCACGTGACCAGAAATGTTTTCGATTTACGAAAGGATAAATATTGGCCAGGAGAGCAGGGAGAAATCCTGTGCATTTCTTCAAAATACGGCTACGCTTTTACAGCCACTTAAAAGACAGATGGAACCTTCGGCTTAATATCTCATTTGAAGGACGGTGCTTCTGACAATCATCATGCCTTCAGAACTGTGCTTGTGCGTCAACCTTGATTTTTGTTCTTAAGTCTCTTGAGTGGAACTTCAGCCCATAAACTCGTAACTCAAGAGGCAAATCGATGAACATGTTTCTGCCAAACAGGAGGTCTCAAAAAATCGGATCAGAAAATTAATGTCATTTAGTGGATTATAAACAAAGATTTGTATTTACAGAGTGCTTTTCATGACTATTAGACCTCTTAAACTGCTTTATGTAAGATGAATTAATTTCTGAAGTTTATTTACTGTTTAATTTAGGAACTGCCAGTATGTTTTCCCCGACAAAAGTTAAAAGAAATTCCTGGAACTCCTTAGTGTTCATATTTTTAGGTCACATTTCACTTAGAAATTCAAAACTCATAGAACTGGACCACTGCCAGTTCCTTCCAGGAGACATTAAATCTATTTCACTGTTAAGTTCACTTTTGTCATTTGCCTTCAATTCGTTATGATGGAAATCCCATTGGTGTACGCTTACTAATCAGGTTAACCAACCGAAAGGGAGCAAGCCAACCCCAAAATAAACAAGAATGAATCTTGGTGGCGATGGCTGTACCAAACATTTGTGATTATCAAATGAACACAGGCATCTTAGTTGTGCACCAGATGGTTAGTGTGCCTGTGAGCTGTCACAGTATTAATGAGAAGGGCAGTCGTTGGAACACCCAGTGTGTCTGGGTAAGAGAATAGTATTCGAAAACACTAAATGAGTGCCACCTACTGACACTTTCAGTACATTGCAGAAGAAATACATAGAATTCTTTTTAAAAACCTGCAATCTCTGGTGGCATGGTTTTAATCTCACTTTTACCCCCAAATTGAGATGTTAACTGGAAATGTGGCAAAATTGATTCAGATCATTTCCATCTCTTTAGCAGTTATTAAGCAGGGAACTTAAACGCTGAGTCAAGCCTGGGGTGAACATCTGAAGCTCCCACTTCAAACAGGCTGGAATATCATGACGAGCACAGAAAGGAGCAAGAAAAGGATGAGAAGCATTTGTGGTTTGGGGGTGCGGGTGGTGAGATTTGTAAGAGCCCAGGGCAAATTCTGTCTCACTTCTTGCATTGGTTTGTCAGCTGTAGTACAATTGATAGTATCAATGCCTCTAGTTCAGAAGGTTATGGATTCAAGCCCCACTTCATTCGAAGGTGCCATCATTCAGAGAAGACAGTTGCCTGACTCCCCTTCTATCCTCTTAGCTACGTGTAGAAGATCCCATGGTAATATTCACAGAAGAGTTCCCTGGTGTCCTTGCAAACCTGTACCTCATAATGAACACTTAAAATCAGATGAAATGGTCACAGGTATATTGTGATTCATGGGAGTTTGCTCTGCACAAATTGGCTGTCACATTAGCTGCATTATAACAGTGAATGCAGTTAATAAGCTGTGGATGAGTTGAGATTATGAAAGGTGCAATATTAATGCAAATCTTTATTTCTTTTGACAATACAACATATTCAAATCAAGTATCAAATCTATCCGTGCATGATCATAAAGAACCATGCCTTTTATTGGCCATATAAAAATACTCAAATGTATATACAAGCATAAATGGGACCAAATGGTTAAGCAAGTTTTTAATCACTCGTGGCATTTCAGAATATGAGCTGTGCGACAGCTCAAAAATTTGCTTTTACTAAGGAATTTTGAGCTCAGCATAACTTTGAACTCTCTTTCTGTTGCCTTTGCCTCCAGGTTTCAAGATGCCTTCACCTTCTCAATGGGCTTTTTTACCCACTTCCAATATTTTTCCTCTACCTGGAAGTCTTTTACTGGCTTCTTAACTTCTCTTGATCCTTTCATTTAGAACTGCCACTGTGATAGCAACCATCTAAATTCCTCTGCTCCTCTCACTCACCTTATCACTCACCTTAACGTGTCACCTTCAGAACTTGCTGTATTCCATTCTATCAGATCTAACATTGTCATCAAATCTGCTGATACGGAATTGCTATTGTTGTCTGGTGAACTGATCTCTATATTGCAGAGGCTGAATGCCAACTCTTCAATATTTCCCCCACTGGCATGACCCCACCACTGAAAATCAAGCCATTGTTTCATGAATAGTCAGTGAACTCCTTTCTTCTTAGGATGGAATCTCCAGGAATTTCCACCCCAGCCCTGACAGGGTGACTTCCAAAGATTCAGGACTATCCTGGAAGATCTATAAATTCAAAATATATTTCTGCCCAACTAAAATTATTTCCTCCCCTCCATTTCCTTCATGTTTACAACATTGACTTCTCTGATGTTCTCCAGCATATTAAAAGTTTGCAATTTCTTCAACCATAACTGCCTCCTCTTTATTATGGACATGCAACCTCTCTATACCCCATCAGATGGTCTGAGAGTTCTCCACTTCTTCTTCAAACAGAAGCCCAACCTGTTCTGCATTTACTACCACCCTCCTCCATCTGGCTGACCTGTATGTTACTCTGAACGATTTCTTCAGCTTCACTCACTTCCTTTAAATAAAGTGTGCCCACATGGCTCTGAGCTCTATCTGCCTTTTGTATATGTTGGAAATGTTTTATTCCATATCCCCACCTTTCCTTTTTTTTTGTCATGCATTGATGATTATATTGGGGATGCATCGTGCTCTCATCCTGAATTAGAAAGCTTCATCAAATTTGCTTTCAATTTTCACCCTTTTCTCAGTTTCATATGGTCCATTGTTAATTCTTCCCTTCCCATCCTCAACCTCCCTGTCTGAATTTTTGTCAATCTATTATCAAAGGGCAATGATTATGAGCTCCTTGATTCCCATAGTTAAGCCAGTTATACTCCCTCAGAGCATACTCCTGTAAGCACTCTATTCCATTCTGCTAGTTTCTCCATCTCCATCTGTCTAATGATGCAACTTCCAAAATAATGCTTCGAGGATGATGTCTTTCTCCCCTGAATTGAGGACCCTTAACTGTGTACTCCAAGTTTCCTCTGTTTTTGTTATTACCCTGTTCCCTTCATCACATAAGCACAATAACATTTCCTTTGTCCTGATTTTCCACACTGCCAGCCTTCATATTCAATGAACCTTTTTTCAGTCATTTCTGCCACATTTAGTGCGCTACCATGACCAAATCCCTCTTTCCCACCTCTCCTCATTTAACATTCCAAAGAGGGCATCTCCTCAATGACACCCACATCAATTCTTCGCTTAACCCTACAACTGTGTTATGTCTCACTGTCAGTATGTCAGTATATGTTTAAGAGACTTGTTCATGATATCATCATTACACAGATGTGACCTGAAGGTGTAAAGGTCTCATACTCCGTGTTGCCTTGGAAGCATATTACTTTATTGTACACTGGTAGATTAATATTATCCTAGACATCTATTTGCCTGAAGAATGTATTTTTGGGCATAATAGTTAGTTGTAATAAACATGTATTGGACTATTCAGTACCATGAAATTCATGCCCAGTTTCTTATCACATATGATAATCATTGTTACAGCTGATGAAGAATCCTGTTGGAGACAAATGCACACCAACTCTTCAATTATCACCACTATCCCATTCTCCTTCCACTGCAACTTTCCAAAGAAATTGTAACACCTGCTCTTTTATCTCATCTCTCCTCACCTTGGCTGTGTGTCATACGTATTACCAATGATTTGTTGACTGCTCTCAATGACACTCTACTGTGCTCACTCTGATTCACAATCACCCATACTGTTAGTCACTCAAATTCTCAATCGTACTCATTCATTCATCTCTAGTTACAGAATCCTAATACTCACTCCTTTACTTCGATATACATTTACTCAACCTTCCCGTAATCATTTATTTTTCCACACATTCATAGATCCTATCACTTTCTCACTCACCAACTCACATGTTTTACACTTATTCATACTCAAACTCTTACTCATTTATTCGGCATGAATTTTAACCAGGAGACCTGGTGCTGGAGCATTTTGCAGATTGGAAGGAAATGTCCATGTTGACCTTTTTTTTGAATGAAGACTATATCATATTAACCCCAGGAATTCATATCAATTATCTAGGAGTCTACTCTAAGAAACTATCACGCCGTTGGGTGCTTCCACATGTCAGGCCATGAGTCTTAGTTCTTAAGGACCCAATGAAACAGTCCTCCACATGAAGACAGTATCAAGTAAGGGCTTTGGCAGCCAATGCCAGTCAAGAAAAACTGAGGCAAAGCTGGTGTTCTGTTGTAAAAGAACACAGTTGGAGAAGGATGGAACCGAAACTAATCTTTACAAACTCGTATATTTACAGAATTATGCAATACAACCATACATCTCTAAACCTAACACCAATTTCACTCTGGGGCTCAGATAAGTCTTCACTTAATGCACACCAGCAACAAGAAAATAAATTCAGTTAATAATCAATTAAAAACTAGGACAGGTAGGGCCAATGTCATAACACCATAATGGCTCACCAAGAGGATTTAAATTGATTCCTTTTCTTCCCTCTGTTATTAAAATGTTTATTCTCTTACACTCACTTTCAGTCACGCTTTTTTCTCACTCAGTAATTCATCTTAACATGAAGAGAGGAGAAGTCCTGAACCCAGAGTTGAAGAAGTTTGTGTACAGACCAAAAGCCTTGAGGTGACCGTGCTGCTTTTCATTTCTCTATCCATGTCTGTCAGGACTTAATTCTACCTCCACCTGTCATTTCAGTGAAGCTCATCCAGGGGCTGACGACCAGATCTCCATTTGGCACAAACCTTTCTGATTACTTCAAAGTATCTGAAAACCTTCTTCTTGGTAATTTTCACAGGCAAATATGAGGGGATCTCCACTGATCTTTCAAGCTTTACTTGAGTTCTGCACTGACAGTCTTCGATGGATAGAATGCTGACGTCACCAAGTTAAAGGTATGGCCAGGAAAACTATAGTGGACTCTCATCCATTAATTTCTTATAGTGTATCATTGATAAACACAGAATCAGTTACCACCTGTCAAAACAACACTTAAATGCAACAACACTTCCAGTAGAAAGAAGATAATAAAATGCTTCTATTAACTCAAGGTACTTAGCAGTTTCTTTCCAAATTAAAAAAAAAAATCATTCACCACACAGCAAAACAGAGACATGGATTTCCATCAAAGGATTAGTCAAAAGAACTGCATATCTAATTGTGGGAATCCTCTTTGATCCAAAGGTACAATAAATGAACAATATTTGTCTTTGAGGTATCAGTTTTATAACCTAATCGCCAGGTGGATCGTTTTGACTATGAGATCCTTGGTTGGGATTGTTAACCTGGGCCGATCAGGGATCCCTGGCTCACAGATATAAACAAGGGATTCAGACAGTCTTATTATTCTAAGGACTGGCTTTGAGCTGACTGGTCAGAACCCACGTACTGTGCACATATAAATGAAGGGTGACTTGGTGACGGGATACCAGCCTCTCTGCTGTTATTTTTGATTTAGTATTTTAGATGACTAATTAAGTCATGCTGCCCCCCCCAACAACTGTTGTCTCTAAAAGTGAATGTAAAGACTAACATGAGTCTATCAAGTTTTAACTTTTTCTGCCTTTTCTCCCAACACCAGCACAAACCTACCCCCAACAAGAGCCGACAAATATCACCACAAAAATTGTGTTGTCATTCACATGCCAATCTATTTCAATAACAAAGGGTAGTTAGAAAATGATTTTGTACTTCTTCACTGACTGTGCACATTAACACTTAAAGGCAAATCATATAAAATTGTAATTATTGAAGGATTACAACACAGAGACACATTGAAAATGAAAGAAAATCATCAGCATCACTCCTTCTTTGAGAAATGCACTTTCCAAGTGTATTTCATACATTTGAGAATGAAAGTCTTATTTTAAATATTTAAAAATCAGGACAGAGATCATTTTCTTCTCCATGTAGAATCTAGGACTAAAGTTAAGTAGTAACCAATGATGAGAATCATCTCCATTTGACGTTGGTGAGCTTAGCGCACGTTCTGTAATCTGCAGGTTTTCACAGACAATGTTTAGCAATGATTAAGAGGAGCATCAGAAAAAACGAAATAAGAGCAAGAATAAACCAAAGTGGCAACTTGGATAAAGAATTAACTTAGAGACAGGAAGCAAAGGATAAATATAAATGAATGTTGTCATAACTAGAACATTGTTTCCAGTGAAGTTCCACAATGCTTCAGACTCAGTCCATTGTTTTTTATATAAATAAATGATTCAGACTTCATTGTACAGGCCCTTATCAAGATGGTTGTAGGTGATACAAAAGATGACAGTGTGGATGAAAATTAGGAAAAGTGCTATAGACTACATGAAGATTTCAATGGATTGATCAGGTACGTGAAACAATGCAAATGGAATTCAGCCTGGAGAAATGTGAGTTTATGCATTTGGGGAAGGCTAACGAGGCAAAGGAATACATAGTAAACGGGAGGATATTGTTATGAAAATACATTGTAGATATCTTGAACTTTTTGGAAAGAACACTTTTCACAGCAAAATATGCTGATTACAGAAGCAACAATGTTGCATTTTTAAAGAACAAGGTGCTTAATTGGAGACACAGGACAGAATCTTCTCAAGCCGTCTCCCATTCTCTAATGGAATGTTGAGTGATGAGATTCTCACTAGTGAATTTTGTTTGCATTCATCTGCAACCTCATTTCTCAACGATTGGGTGTGATGCACGGCAGCATTCCCTGTAACCTTTCTTCATCCTGCATGGACTTAATAGACAGGCAGTTAGAGAAAAGTAAATGACCACAGGTCTACAGAGGACCAGGCTGAACTTCTCTTGCAGAGTCTTAGCATTTACATGATGGGCTGTTGCAATATACAGGGTTCAAACATCAGTTCTTGGTGTTCTTCTTATGCATTTGTTTTCTCTGCTATCACAAAATGTACTTTACCCTGCAACGATTGTTCATCTGTACCAAACTGAAACAGTATGTAACAGACTGATAAACTTAATCATGATATGTCAAATATTGATGAAGATGCAAGTTGTATTTTATTTCTGCACCTTCTCAGGAATAATCCTCAGCACCAACTGGCTAATCAAGAAATAATCCTCAAGTAGTACAAACAAGGAAAGGAGAATGCTGGCTTCATCTGGGGAGCAGTCAATGTGGATGAATAAACACATTCAATAAACAATTTGAAGTAAAGAATCCATACACTTCAAAACAGATTTACCAACCCATTGAGAATAAAAATCCATTCAAACAGGTTGAATGAAGTCTGAATCACTCATTTATATCATTAAAAAAATGAGCTGAGTCGCAATAGAAGTCACAACAAAAAACAGAAATTGCTGGATAAGCTCAGCAGTTCTGCCGATATCTGTGGAAAGAAATCAGTGTTAATGTTTCGGATCCAGTGGCCCTTCTTCAGAACTCAATGTCCTCAGTGTTCTGAGGAAGGGTCACTGGACACGAAACGTTAGATTTGATTTCTGTCCACAGATGCTGCCAGACCTGCTGAGCTTTTCCAGCAATTTCTGCTTTTTGTTTCTGATTTCCAGGATCTGCAGTTCTTTTGGTTTTCATGGAAGTTGCCCTGACATAGGATGATTAATTTCTACAGATACAAGATCTGATCAAGAAGAAACTCCCGGATTCAAATTTTCAGATACAAAAGTGAATGTTGAGCGGGGATAGGAATATGGTCCCTTGATCCTGCTGTGATTATTCAATAAGATCATGGTCGATCTGATCATTTCAATGTCATAGAAACTTTGTTTCCTGGCAGCCAAATGTCTTCCTCTCTTCTACCTTCCCTTCTAAAGCATTATTCTCCTAAGGTTATTTGTAAATCAAAAGGATCGTTTAAATGCATGTGAATAAATTTCAAGACAACCTTGTACAACTAATCAAAGGTGAAAAAGAAGCAAAAACGATGCACCTCCTTCTTGGCCATAAAATATAGAAACACAAATCGAACCTAACACTGTACATGGTTCTGTCCACTTTAGCACCCAAAGATCCAAATCATAGCAAAAATTGATGAACCTTCAAAGCAAGGTTTGTTTATAAAATGGCTACTGTGTACCCAGTGTCTACTCACACACCTGAGATAGCGGTGGGGTGACTGAGTCATCAACAGTCGGGCAGATCATATCGGAGTGAATCTGCAACCTATTGACCTTTCATGTGGAAGAAAATTAATTCACAATTGCTTACTTTCTATTACAATGGACAGTTTCATCCCCACTAAAGATGTGGAATGGCCTTTATCTCCATCAATTTGCAATTCCATACCTGGTTTCCAATCCCCACTTCCCAATGCAAGAACACAGTATTAGAAGGTGAGATGTGTTATTAAACCATTCCATTAACAAGACCTCAACATATAAATCCAACTAATTGCATTGATTTCAATGAGGCACTCATGGGTAAAGATATTTAAGGAAAATGCATAGAAGTTTCAATAGATTTACAACTCTTGTGTTGACAATTCCTTTTTCATCAAGAATGGTGTAGGAGGAGTTCAGCGCTCTGTTCACATTGAAACTTGAAAGAAAAGGAAGTATCAGCGACGGCCTGCTTGCTACCTGTCTGAGTGAATTATTGAACAAACCTCAAAAATTGATAAAACAAATGCAGAAAATGCTGGAGAAACTCAGTAGCATGTGTGGAAAGACAAACAGAGGTAGCATTTCAATTCTTGCATGACTCTTCCTCAGATTTCCTCAGGTATCTATATTTTCTTGCCTTTGCTAGACGAATGGATTCCTCCCCTCAGCCACAAAAAGAAGGTAGGAACCTTATTTACGTCAGATCCTTGACTACTTCGTGGGGCTCTTATTGTGCAGAAAGAAGCCATTCGGCCCCTCTCGTCTGCATTGACGCTCCAAAAATAATCCTACTCCATCTCTGTAACACCACGTGGAGTTTTTATCGTGGCTAACTCACCAAACCTTCACACTACAGGGCAATTTTTAGTATGGCCAAACCACCTAATATGCACATCTTTGGAAAGTGGAAGGAAACTAGAGTAGAAACCCATGCAGACACGGGGAGAATGTGCAAACTCTACACAGAAAAGTAGGCTGAGGCTGGAATTGACCCCAGCATCCTGGCGCTGTGAGGCAGCATGATTTGTAACCATTGAGCCAATGTGCCATCCAATTTGGCCAAATTTCCATTTACCAAAGGATAAAACTAACAGTGTGCTTGATCTTCCAGTTAATTCTTGATACAGACTAGCCCTTCATCACATCTTCATCACCAAGCCCATCCTTTGTGCAAACATTTAGCGTGTAAGGAGGTAAAGCCTCTCTGGATCAATCAGTTCATGGGGAACTCACAGACATATGAGGATTTGCTTGTGGCTCTTTATCACTAAGAGTGTAAGGGATGAAGCTTGACCAAGTCAACAAACCATCCCAAGCAAGACAGCTACACTGACTGACAACAGGAAACCGGACAAGGACATGCAAAGTAAGCTTAACTCAAAAGGGCACTCAACCGAAAATGTTCAGACAAAGATGGACAAAAAGAACAAAAGAACTGCGAATGCTGAAAATCAGAAACAAAAACTGAAATTACTGGAAAAACTCAGCAGGTTTGGCAGCATCTGTACAGAGAAAACAGAGTTAACATTTTGTGTCCAGTGACCCTTCCTCAGAACAATTCTGATTTGATTTTGACCTCAATTCTACATTCCTGCATATACCGGATAATCTTTCATCCCCTTGGTAACCAAAATTCTGTCTACCTTTGCCTTAAAAGATCTTAAGATTCTGCATCCATGCCATTTGTGGAAGGGAATTCCAAAGGCACTCGACCGTCAGAGAAAAAAATATGTTTCAATATTTCTGTTTTAAATTGGTGACCCCTTATTTTTAAACTAATACTCCTAGTTATAGATTCTCCCAGGAGAGGAAACATTCTTTCAACGTCCAATCGATTAAGTTCCCTCAGGATCGCACTCATTTCAATTCAGTCACCTCAGACTTTCCTGAACTCCAGAGGATACGGGCCTAGCCTATATGGCCTATCCTTGCTTATTCCAGATATTAGTCTAGTAAACCTTCTATGAACCGTTTCCAATGTACTTGCAACCTTCCCTAAGTACAGTGACCATTATTGTACACACTACTCCAGGTGTGATCTTACCAGTGCCCTGAATAACTAAAGCATTCAAATCCCCTCACAATAAAGCATAATATTCCATTAGTTTTCCTGATTACTTGTTGTGCATGTTTACCAGGAGAAGGTGCAGTACAGACAGGGAAACAGTGGCAAACAATTCCGACTGAGCAGTTCCTACTATCTCTGAAAAACACTATTGAGTTTCACTCAATTAAGGGCTTAGCACTGGGAAGCTTTCACTGAAGAATAAAGGTGATTAAATTCTTACAGCTCTAAACACCAACATCCTAATCATGTCCCATGATAATTTAACTCTGAAAAGAAGGGCACTGTGGAATCACCTACAGTAGTGGTGATGGTGATGATATGGTCAACCATGATATGGTCAATCAGAATCATGAGTCAATCATGGCACAGAGGCATTATGGGCATGCTTTATACTTTTAAAATATCAAAATTCTTTGCTTGCCATTAACTATAAGCTAATGAATTCCGTATGTAAAGACAATTTATTTTTTGGACTGTTGATTACAAAAAGGGAATGTTATTGCTATAAGCCAAGGAACTATGAAAGAAGATAGTACTACTTTCAAAAAAACAAGTTACTAGAGCTCATTATATGTTCTACCTGTAGTGTTGCCTTGTACGAGCAGGAGGGGTCCACCATTGGACACTTTGGCTCCATGAGTGTGTGTCCATGGCAGTTTTGCCCAGTGACATACATTTGATTGGCATTTCAACTAAGACCCGTCATGTGTGTTAATACTCAGCACAGCTTCTTAACTGGTTTCTGGCAAGTAGCTACAGCTTTGTGTTTGAACAATAAAGCAGAAACAGGCAGCCTGTTGAAGAGAAAGCAACCCCAAACCTCAGCTCTCTGCAAATTTTCTTTCTGAAAGGGAAAAGAAATTAAACACATTCAGGTGAAATCTCGACGAGTGAATGCAAGATGGAGAATTGGTATGTTCACAACCTCATGTCCTCTTCAAAGAGTTGAAATGAACTAGAACAGAACTGAAGGAAAAACAACTCATCTATGCCTTCAGAGATAGCAAGGACTGCAAATGCTGGGGTCAGAGACAACACAGTGTGGAGCTGGAGGAACACAGCAGGCCAGGCAGCATCACAGAAGCAGGAAAGTTGACGTTTCGGGGCAGGACCAAGTTGGGACGGTTGGCCATTTCCCGACATGCCCCAACAATGCCAACACTCCCTCTCATTCCCACCTCCTTGACCTGATACAACCGGTCCATCTTGTCTCCTACCCATCCGTCCCACCCATCCCAATGACCAAATACCACCACTCCCTACCTGCACTCACCTGTCACCATCCCACCCACCTTACCCCGACCCACCCCTCCTCTCTCTATTTATTTCCCAGATCCCTTTCTCCTCCCCCAGGGTCCCGACCTGAAATGTCAACTTCCCTGCCACTCTGATGCTGCCTGACCTGCTGTGTTCCTCCAGCTCCACACCGTGCCTATGCCTTCATGTGCTTCATTGTGTTTTCTTCTGTTTCTTCCCCCTGTAACATTTGTGATGTCTTGTCTCTTTGTTTGTTTGTACATATTTGTGATTTGTCTTTTTAAAAGGGATAGAGTTTAAGTTATAGACAGATGTGAGGCAACATTTGGTGCTCCTTTTCTGCTGTCGGTTCAGAACTGTTTGCAATAAATAGCTATTTCTTGTTAAGGAGACAACGTGGTGAATCTGTGTTCATCATTCAAGTAGATTGGGGACATTGGATAGTTTTATTAAATCTTTTAACATTTTTGATGACTTTGGGAATAATGGGGCTTAATTTATAGTGCATTACCCTTGAGAGTTGTGCCAAGGTTTGAGCACTCTTCGTCTAGGATTTTGAAAATTTAGAAACATAGAAACCAGGATCAGGAGTAGGGCCATTCAGTCCTTCGAGACTGCTCCTCTATTCAGTATGATCATGGCTAATCATCTAACTTTGTACTTTGTTCCTGCTTTCTCCCCATACCCTTTGATCCCCCATCCCCAAGAACTGTATCTAACTCCTTCTTGAAACTATTCAATATTTTGGCCTCAACTGCTCTCTAAGGAAGAGAATCCCTCAGGCTCACTACTCTCTGGATGAAAACATTTCTCCTCTTAGCTCTGTTTGGGCTACCCCACATCCTCAGGTTCTGAACTCCTTGTCGTCGGCTACATCCTTCTAATTGAGTCCTGTTAGATTTTTATAGGTTTCTTTGAGATTTTTCTAAACTCCTCTGAATATAAACCTAAACAATTCAGCTTCCCTTCATTAGCCAGTGATGGCATCCCAGGAATCACTCTAGTAAACCTTTATTGCACACTTTCCATCATCAGAACATTTTTTTCCTTAATTAAGGAGACTAAAACTGCACTCAATGCTGCAAATGTGTTTCCATGAACACCCTGAACAATTGCAGCAAGCTCCTGTATGCAAATCTTCTCACTGAAAAAGACCTTTTGCCTTTTAGACCGCTTGCTGCACCTACATGCTTACTTTCAGCAACTGGTGTAGGAGGACACCCAGGTCTCAGTGCACCTCCCCCTTTCCCAGTCTATTGCCATTCAGATAATAATCTTCCTTCCTGTTTTTGCTACAGAAGTGGTAACCTCATGTTTGTCCACATTACACTTCATCTGCCAAGCATTTCGCACTCAGTCAGGACCATTGCTGGTTTTTCTTTAATTTTCTCAGAATTGGTAGGGAACAGTAAGCTGAAGTTGAGAGTTGAATTTTGGACTTTGAGAAACATCTTGTTTTCTTTAATAGGAAGGAATGAACAAACAGCTTGATACATGTTTATGGGAACTGGCTTGGAAAGTTAGTCGCAGGTTGACTATTGTCCTAAGGACACCTCAGATGTTTCACCTCCTGACATTTATTATGCTCAAGGACTACTTGTCTGTGAAAAGGGCTGGTTGAAAAAGAGAATGTTGAAAAACTAAAGATTGACTTTTTTAGGTATAAAGCTATATGCTTGGACGCTGTTAGACTGGCTACTCAGTTTTTACTCTGTAGTTCATATCTAATCATCGAATTATTGATTGAGACAAATGATTACATTTCTTACTATTTGCAACCAGAAATACCTGATTGGATTCAGTTCATTTGAACAGATCTATGACCATGAGATAGGAAGGCCATTAAATTTGATAAAGGGAATGTTCTTAAAATAAAACGACAAATGCTCAATGTTGGATTACATTTCCTTGTTTCAAGAGAGACTCACTGGAGAACATAAAATCATGCAGGAGCATTTAAAAATGTTATAAGTAAAATCAAAGCGTGAGCAGACAGGCGTGTTACGACTAGAACATTTCCAGCAGGTGATGAAGCATTGATATTATTGCCTCTACAGGATGAAACGCTGATAGTAAAATTCAGTATGAACATGATGAAGTTGAGAACAGTATTGGGAAAATGACAGACACCAAACACTGTCAGGTCCTGCCTGCCTCTGTTTCAGCCCCCAGGGAATCACATTTTGTCTAAAGCGCTTCTTCCACAGAATTTGAAACATATGAGGCTCAAAATTTGCTATGTTTCTTTGGAAAAAAAAACAAATTTATATAACTAAATTAAATCATTGATAATTAGGATGTTAAATCCATGCTCCAAAAATAGTGGTTTAACAAATTTTGATTTTTAGCTCTAATATTTTGAAATGAAGAGACTTCATGCAATAAATCAAGATGGTGCAAGTAGATATTCAGTTGTATATGGGAATTTAAGATTTTATAAACAGCTGACTTCAGTTTTAAAATTGTAATTTTTGTGAATGATGCATAAGTCTGCATTATCTCTCCACATTCACTGTATCATTCATAAGAAAGGCTCATGTTTGAAACTAAAACAAATGAAGTAGCAGATTCAACTGAACATACAAAAGAGCAGAAGAGAAATGGACATAAAATGTTGTAATTTTTTTAAATAAAAAGTCTTTATAATTCAGCCATAATATCAAATATTTGTTATTCACAAATATGCACTTTCGTATCACTTCAGTGTCTAAATCTCAGCATCAATTCAAACAGCAGGAACCCAGATCTACTTTTCAATAAAACATCCTCTCAATAATTTAGTCTGCTTCAACAAAGATCAGCTATTGCTGGTGATATAAGTCTGCAGGAAATGAAGCGCTGAAGAGATGAAGGATAATTTGCGCTTCACAATTTTAGCCTACTCAATGTGATGATATCAACAATTCCTAAGAAAAGAGGCTGAATTAATATTGTACACTGGAAACAGAAACTGCTATAGAGGCAGAGGGCAAATACTGGGCAGAGAAACTGACTATGTTTAATGCTTACACAGATTTCTTTTTCCCACCAAAGTTTAAAACCAGGAAAGAAAGGTCTTGATAACTTTCCTTTATTTTCATTCTTGCCTAGAGTGTACATTCAAGGACTCTCTTCTTCTCTCATTGATGAATGAGTAACTGAGTAGGACTGCCCACTTGACTTTAATATCAATTCACTGGTTTCCTTCCTGCGCCCTCATTTACTAAGTAGCAGACATTTACAGCTCAGAAAGGCTTATGAACTCTCCAATGCACCTGTGGAGGAATTCTTGGATAATATCAGGAAGGTTCAGGTCAACAACTGCACCCTCAGGGAAAACACATGATAATGAAGTTACAGAAGCTGTCAGTGGTATATATTCCATATTTTCAATCTCAAAGCTATGCAGAGATGACTTTGGTTTCTATGGATGAAATCTTGTGTGAGATATTTTCTAATCAACCTCCTCAAAGATCTTATTACACACCAGGTGGGACTTGAATATAGACCTCCTGGGCCAGAGGAATGGTCGCTACCACTGTGCCACAACAGCCCTTAAAATCCTGTGCTACTCTTGGGAGCTGAATGAGATGCAAACTGGGGAACTCAATTGGGCGCGAGGCCAAAATTAGGAATGCTGACATTTTTCTAATTAAGTTCTTAGGCCTTTAAAGACCAATTAAATGTCTGACAGTAAGCATCAGGAAGCCCTCTCACATGCATTGAATCTCACGCATGTTTATTAAACAGCCAACTTACCAGAAGTAAGTTCTACTTCTCCGTTAACAGCTTGTGTCTCTGGTTGTCGACTGCATGGAAGAGGCATGCATTATGTGAGGTAAGGTACTTGCTTGACTTTGGAATGAGTTCCTATTAGGTTGAAGACGCTGGGATAATGTCACGAAACCCCAAATTGTGCCAACTCACAACTCCAATAATTTGTTTAATTTCCTCGGCGAATCCAATTCTCTTGAGTTCCTCCATCCCTCCTATTTCCTGATTTACAGCTATTTCTGGATGTTACTCATATTCTCTATGATGAAAACTGATGCAAAATGGCTGCTTAATTCATCTGTCAACTCTTTATTTGTCAATGTTTATTCTCCAGATCCAGTTCCTATAAGACCATCACTAGCTTAATTTGTTTTTTAAATATCTAATCAAAACTCTTCCTTTGTGATTTAATATTTCTCAGTTGTTCTATAGTTTTCTATTTTTATTAATCCTTTAGTCATTCTTTACTATTTTTATATTTTGTCTAATTCTCTGACTTACCACCCATCTTTGAACAATTACATTTTCTCTCTACGTTTGATATTACCTTTGACCACTGATTGTAGATTCTTTCCTATGATTCTTTTTTTTCTGGTTGAAATGTATCTATTCTGTGTGTTTTGAAGTATTCCCTTATATGTCAGCCATTTGTATCTACTGAATTACTCATTAACCTTGCTTGCCAGGTCACTTTAGCTAGTTCTGTGTTTTGGCCCTATAATTTCCCTTGTTCATGTTGAAAGGTAGATCTGACCATGTTCCATAAAAATGGAATAAACTAGTGGCAATTAATAAAAACAAGCACCAGGTGGCTTCTGGGAATGAGAAAATATGATAGCCATTTGCACAAATGACCATTTGTTTCTGAGACAGTGGGAAATAATTTTTCTTTCCAAGCATGATCTGTCTTACGTGATGGCCCTTTATGTTAAAGTACTGAGCCCTATTTCTAGACTCTCCTACAAGTGAAAACATCCTTCAAAGACCCCTAACGATCTTAAATGTTTCAATGAAGCTGCCCCTTGTCAACTCCAGCAGGTACAAGCCTGTTCAACCTTTTCTCCTCACTTATCCCAGGTACTTGTCAGGTCTTTCCTTAAATAAGGAGACTAATACTGTACACAATACTCCAGGTGAAACCTCAGTGATGCATTTTTTAACGAAAACAAATTCTCCACTACTCACACAAAGTAGAGCCATAGAGTTATACAGCACGAAAACAGGCCCTTTGACCCACTTGTCCGTGCTGACCAGATATCCTAAACTGATCTAGTCCCATTTGCCAGCATTTGGCTCATGTCCCTCTAAATCCTTCCTATTCACGTATCCATCCAGATGCCTTTTAAATGGTGTAATTGTACCCGCTTCCACCACTTCCTCTGGCAGCTTTTTTTATTCTATACACACACCACCCTCTGCACGAAAAAGTTACCCTTGCGTAGTGGAAAGATTGGGTAAAAGCAAGGCAATGCAACCGTGGAGCTTGGTTAGATGTAGGGCAATTATTTTTGTAGATGATGGTAGATCTACAGAAGATGTTTTGGATCAATGGGTGGTTAAAGCACTTTACAGACATTCAGGCAGAGTGCTGGGCCAATTTTCAGGTGAAATACCTATTGTATTTTGTTAACAGGTGAGTGAAGTTCCTTACAATACAAGGTTCATCAATGTGGTTTCTTTGAGTAGTGTTAATTATCTAAGTGTGTCAGAGTGAGACTTCGCTGTTTTGTTTACTCGATCTTTTAATTTTGCCTTGTCTTGGAGATGGAAGTCTGCAATGGAGCTTGAAAGTTCAGGCAGCCTTTTTCAACATGTCATTTCTATATGTTCTGTTAGATGTCCTAATCCAATAATTTTCCATTAATAAGATTAGAAACTTAGAAAACTCCAGAAAAATTTCTTTTTTTTCTTAATTCATTCATGGGATGAGGGCATGACTGACCAGGCTGCATTTATTGCCCATCCCCAGTTGCCCAGAGGGCAGTTCAGAGTCAACCATATTGCTGTGGGGCTGGAGTCACATGTAGGCCAGACCAGGTAAGGGTGGCAGTTTCCTTCCCTAAAGGACGTTAGTGAACCAGATGGGTTTTTCCTGAAAATCGACAGTGGATTCACGGTCATCATTAGACTCTTAATTCCAGATATTTATTGAATGCAAATTCCACCATCTGCCACGGTGGGATTCAAACCCAGGTACCCAGAACATTACCTGGGTCTCTGGATTAACAGTCCAGTGATAATACCACTAGGCCATTGCCTCCCATCGCTTTCTATACCATACCTAGGCCATCTGCAACCAATCAAGTATTTGAAATTTGGGTATCCAATTGTTTTGACTAAATATTTTCTATCACTTTTCTTTTGCTGCAGATTCAATATTTTTATGTCTTATATTGTTTTTCTTTGTTGAATTATTTGGGATTGTACTTTGGTGAGGGCAGTTATGACTCTTGCAATTTCCACTCAAAACTAATGAGTCCGAAGGCTTCCATTCAGTAAATGGAATCATCAGTTCCCACACCAAGCTCACAGAATATAGAACTGTGTTTGTCCTTGCCCTCCTATATGACTCTGAGGTGTGGGCTGTCTACAGCAGATATCTTAAGGCACAGGAGCACCGATACTGCCTGGATAAGATCCTGTGAATCCACTAGGAAGATAGACACACCAACACTAGTGTCTTCAACACCTTTGAACAGCTGCAATGAGCTGTGCACATCATCCGCATAACCCACACAAGACTTCCCAAGCACGTCCTCTACTCCCAGCTCCAAAACCGCAGGCGGACAAAGGAAACATTTCAGGGATACCCTCAAGGCCTTACTGGCAGAGTTCGGCATTCCCACTGACACCAGGGAATCACGGACCCGTGACCACCCAAAGTGGAGGAGGAGCATCCGGGAAGGCACCGAGAACCTCGAGCCATATCTTTGGGAAAAATCGGAAGTCAGGTGAAAACAGGAAAAGGAGCACACTGCCACAACAATGCCCCATCCACACCTTCCCACGATCACCTTCTGACCCAAGTGTGGCAGATTCTGTGGAAGCCAAATCAATCTGTACAGCCACCTGTCGAGTCACCTGAGACTGGAAGAGAGACACTCTCATCTGCGAGGGACCACCAATGAATTAATTAACAAAATGGAAACTGAGAGACAAAATTTGTATTCCCAATCTCCCACATGGAATAGATGAATGAATTTGTGTGAAACCATAAAGATTACACTCTATTTGTCAATGGTTGGAAGGAAATAACATGGTTATTGGTTACTTGTAAAATCTGAGAGATGTTTTTACAAGTCGAAGAATTATTTCTAATTATTTCAGCGGATATGGACATTGTTGGCCAGGCCAGAGTTTCTAATCCATCCTTAACTGCCCTGAAGAAGAAGTTGGTAAGCTGCATTTTTGAACTGCTACAGTCCTTGAGCTGTTGGAACACTTATAGTGTGGAGCTGCTAAAGATGGGCTTCAGGAAATTTCATCCATGACAGTGAAGGATTGGAGGCTTGGAGAGGTTGTATTCCAAAGCATCATTCTCTGGTAGATGTTGTGGCGGTAGCATTGAAGAAGCCTTGGTGAGTTGCTGCAGTGTATCATATAAATGTTGCAAATTGTTGCCACTCTGCATCAGTGGTACAGGAATGAATAGTAAAAGCAGTGGATGGGGTGCCAACAAGTGGTCTGTTTTTACTGGATGGTTTCTCGCTTCTCAGGTATTATTGGAGCTGCTCACATTTTGGGGTTTTCAGTGTGTCCTCACTGTCCTGTCTTGTGCCTTCCAGATGATGCGCAGGCTTTGGGGACTCAGGAGGTAGTTACCTATAACAAGATTTTGAGGCTGTGATGTTCATATGTAGATGTAAGATTTATGTGGTTAGTTCAGCTCAGTTTCTGCTCAACTGATACCATCATGTTGATACTGGGAGATTCAGCAATTGCAATATCATTAAATGTCAAGGGCAATGGTTAGACACTCCGATTTTGGAGGTGATCATTACCTTGCACTTATGTAGCCTGAATGTTATTTGCCAGAATATTGTCCAGACCTTGATGCAAATAGATAGAAACAGATTCAGAAAGTGAGAGTCATGAATGGGACAGAATATTACATTATCATCAGCAAACATCTCTGTTTCTGATCTTATGAGGTAGGGAAGGCAATTTATGAATCTGCTGAAGATGGTTCAGCCCAGGACACTGAGAAACTCTTGCAGTGATGTCCTGGGACTGGGGGCTCATGACTTCCAACATTCACTACTATCTTTCATTGTACTGGGACACCACCTTGAGGAATTCCTGCTATGACTTCCTGGAGTTGAGACAATTAGCTCCAACAAACACAATCATCTGCCTTTGTGCTATATATGGCTCCAAGTAGTGGAGGGCTTTTTCCAGCTTCCCATTGATTCTAGGTTTGTTGAGGCTTCTTGATGCCAAGCTCTGTAAGACACTGCTGTGGTGTCAAGGGCTGTCGATCTCACCTCGCCTCCGAAATTCAATTCTTTTGTCCATGTTCAAACCAAGGCTTTAAAGACATCAGGAGATGAGTGACCCTGGCAGAATTCAAGCTGAGCATCAGTGAGTAGGTTATTGCTGCTTGTCACTTGCTAGCACTATTGATGATACCCATCATCACTTTTCTGATGATGAAGAATAGACTGTCAGTAATCAGCCAGTTCTGGAGCACACATCTTCACAACTGTTACCAGAATGTTGTCAGGGTCCACAGTCTTTGCAATATCCAGTGCTGATATTTTGATATCATGTGAAGTAAATTGAATTACCTAAAGACCGGTTTCTGTGGTGTTGGCAATCTCTGGAAGAGGACCAAGATGATCATCCAATTTGCACTTCTGGTTAAAGATAGATACAAATATTTTGCAGTGTTGTTCTGTACTCCTGCATTATTGAGGATAGAGATATTCTGGACCTTCTCCTCCTGTTTGTAGTTTGTTTATCACCGTTCACGACTGGATACACAGGACTGCACAGCCTAGAGACTATTCATTGTAGGATCCCTTAGCACTGTCTATGCATAGTCCTGTGTTGTGTTTCATCAGGTTGTCACCTCATTTTTACGTATATCTGGTACTGCTCCTGTGCTCTAAATATTACTCTTCTACACTCTTCATTGAAACAAGATTGACAGTGGTAGATGGATAATAGTCTAGATCATGATGTTAGAGATTGTGACTGGATAAATTTCTGCTTCTGGAGATCATTTCACAGTGCCTCATGGATGTTTTGAGCTGCTGGATCCGTTTGAAATGTATCCCCACTTAGCACTGTGAACAGGAGATTTCATCTCCACCAGTTCTGTACAGAGGTTGCTTCTACCAATATTAGGCAGATGCATCTGCAATGGGTAGATTCATGAGAACGTGGACTATTAGGCATTTTCTCTATCTCATCATTTGCTGTGGACAGCACAGTGACTCAGTGGTTAGCACTGCTGCCTTACAGAAAGCTAGATTGATTCCAGCCTTAGGTGACTGTCAGTGTGGAGTTTGCACATTCTCCATGTGTCTGCTTGGGTTCCCTCCAGGTGCTCTTGTTTCCTCCAACAGTCCAAAGTTCTGCAGGTTATGTGGATTGGCCATGCCATATTGCCCATAGTCTCCAAGGGTATGTAGTTTAGGTAGATTAGCCATGGGAAATGCAGGGTTACTGGGTCAGGGAGGCGGGCCTGGGTTGGATGTTCTCCAGGGGTTCAGTGTGGACTCAACAGGTAGAATAGCTTGCTTCCTTCACGTAAGGATTCTATGACTCATCCTAGTAACTCGGGCTTTCCAGCCTATTCTTGTTGATGAATATTGAAATCCTCCACCCAGAGTACATTCTCTCTCCTCGGTGTTAGCACTGCTTTTGCCAAGTGGTGTTCAACGTGGAGCAGTACTGATTCAACAGTCTAGACTGATGTATTTGATTTGAACTTTTTTTATCTTGAAGGTGTAAATGTATTCAGTTCTCATGGTTTATTTCCATGTGTTATACATTTGAGTCAGAGATATCTGAACACTATCAGAAATGTTTGATAATTTGAGTTCTTAATTCACATTGCTTTCCTAAATTAGCCACTGACAATTTTATTGCCCGCGTTGTAATCGCTTTTGTATGGTTAGTTCTTCGAATACAAGCATTCTTTGTTGTCACTCTTTTTAATTATCTAACATTGTTCCCTATTTTACGTTTTAAGTTGAAATGTTCAAAAATGCAAGTTTTCTCATTTTTTAATGTGAAATGACACCACTATTACTGCCAGGCAAACACGAACTGACCTCAGAGGGAACAGTCTTACAGATAATTAGGCACAAAAGTCTTTAATCATTTTTTAAATGTTGTGAACTGGGATTTTCTGTCCTCTGAGTGAGATGTTTAATCAATTTTAATTATTACATATCTTATCTTTAGTAATGGGAGGTCACTACTAATTAAAATTTGTGATCATTTAATTAAGTTAGTCATGGCAATATAAAACCATTATTGTAATATTGCAAGGGGTGCAATAAAACAAATGAAGTTTTCATATGTAAATTAATCTGTACTTTATACTACAATGTGTGGAGTTTTTTTAATGTAATATTAGGAATTAGGTCGAGTCTAGCCTGGTATTACTGCAGGGTAGGGTGAAGATGAGCAGTGTTTTGTGTGGAGTATTAAAAAGAAAGCTTGGTTAAATGGTCTTTTCTGTGCTGTATGTTCTATGTTACCCTTTGCAATAAATTGATAAAAATATCCATTCTTTAAAAAAGTAAAACAACAATAACTGCATATGTAATTATAATGAGCAGCTTATTCTAACCTGCAAGAAGCACTATACAATGGATATCCTTGTGCTCTGTCCTCCGAGATTGCATTTTGAAGTGCATTAAACTGATAAGCAAATTATTTTCACATATTGGATTTAGAGCATCCTGATGCAGTGACATATGATAATAGCAAAAGGGCAATCTGCCATATGATTCTGAAAATTTTCCATTGAAGTCACCTTAGAAGAGACAAGATCATTGAATCCCTACAGCCCTGCATTTACCATGGTTAATCCACCTAGCCCACACATCCCTGGGCACTACAGGGCAATTTAGCTTGGCCAATCCACCTAACCTGCACATCCTTGGACTGCAGGAGGAAACCAGAGCACCCGGAGGAAACCCACGCAGACATAGGGAGAACGTACAAACTCCACACAGTCACCCGAGTTTGGAATCGAACCCAGGTCCCTGGCACTGTGCTAACCACTGAGCCACTATTTCACTACTTCTGCTCATGTGACTAAAAGCTAATAAATTCTCATTGGCTGATAATTTACATTGCAGGGTAGTAATGGTGGTGGCCATGGAAATAATAGCTGCATTTGTTGTCATCTTCCAAAATTATGTAGATTCTGTAACATTACAACAAACTGGAAGATGGCAAATGTTTAAAAATGTGACAAATCATCTAAGAAGAGAGGGAAGGAGAAAACAGAATTCCACACTGTTTAGCCTAATATGGGTAGTAAGGAAAATGCTGGAGGCTATTACAAACAAGCAATGACATGACACTTAGAAATTATCACTGAAATTACACAAAATCAACACATCATTTAAAAAAATTAGAAAGCTTGCATGTTTGAGCATCTTTCAACTTATAATAGGAAAAATAATATCAGATTTTAAAAAGAATGGCAGCAAAGGATGGTTGTATGCAAAAAAAAGTGAGCGTATAAAAGAAATTAAAATGAAGGGAATAAAATTGTCAGTGACAAAAAGCAATGTGAATTAAGGACACAAATGCTCACAAGATCAACATGGATTTATGAAAGTGAGATAATGTTTGACAAACCCACTGGAGTTTTACGAACGCATAACTGGTACAGTAGATGAGGGAGAACCAGGTCACATGATGCGTTTGAATTTTCAGAAAGCTTTTGATAAAGTCTCACGAAAGAGATTGGAGTATAAAATCAAGGCATATGAGATTACCAGCAAGGATTGAGAATCAGTTAGCAGAGAATAGGAATAAACAATTATTTTCCAGAGTGCAAGACAGTGACAAGTGGGTACAGAAAGGGTTGGCCACACACAGTATATTTCAGTGATTTGATTAAGGGAATCATTTGTAATATTTCCAGATTTGCTGATGACACATAATTAAGTGGGATTAGAAGTTGTGAGGAGGGTTTAAAGAAGGTTTGAGGAAATTTAGATAAGTTGAGTAAAAGGGCAAATGCAAGACATTCGCAGTATAACATGGGTAAGTATGAAGTTGCCCACTTCAACAGGAACAAAATAGAACAGCAGTATGTTATTTAAACGGTGAGATATTGGGATGAATAAAGAAAGGAGATGCATTGTATTTGAAGGAGCATAGCATAATGACACTGAGGAAGGAGAGGGAATTCTCCTGCGTCCATACAACAATATATATTTTATGTTGCCGGATTGTTAGACCCACTAGTTAGGGCATTTCAAAGGCTGAAATCTCAGTACTGTAAAGTCTCACCTTCTCGTCCACTGTCCCTCAAGTTATGGTAATTTGTACTGTTTCCTCTGCACTCCACCCTCAGCCCAGACTGTCCAAAATGTAAGTTCCAAGATCAGTGCCATTTAGAACAAACACAGGTAATGCTGGAAAAATTCATCAAGTCTGGTATTATTTGTGAGAAACAGAGTTAATGTTCTGAGTCCAGTCTGACTCTTCTTCAGAACTTCCTCAGCACCATTGAAAACTTGGAGATAAAGAACATTCAGCCTAGTCTATCCAACATAACAATCTCAAGAATAACTTGCATTGGTATAGCCCCTTTAATATAGTAAAGCATTCCTAGGCGCTTAACAAGAGGATATTCAACAAAATATTTTTACAATCAGTCCCAAGAGTAAATGACAGAACAAATGACCAAAAAGCTTGGTCAAAGTAAGGGATTGGCCCACAGAATTAATTAACACTGTTACTTACAAATTTCCCACACCAGGCAGTGTTATTGCAAATCCATTTTAAGCTGTTATTTTAATAGCTTAAAATATTAAAATACACGACACTTGCAGTCATGTCAAGACATACGAATCTATTATAAGGGATACTATTTATCAGTAAAATTAGGTCTCAATTAATCTTGCAGGAAATCTCAGAACTTTCCTGCTGCTGACATATGTTTGAGGAGTCAGACTAGATTGGATTGCAATGCTCCAGACTGAACCTTCATTTCTGGAAATTTGAGGAATCAGACCCAAACTGGATTGTAATGCTCTAGAATATATTTTCATGTTTGGGTTAGGAACCTGGTATTTTCTTAGCTGCTCATGATATGTGGGTGTCATCAGCATTTATTACCCATCCCTAAATACCTAGAGGATGGTTAAAAGTCAACCACATTGTTGAGGGTGTGGAGTCACATACAGGTCAGTCCAGAGAAGCATAGCAGATTTCCTTCCCTAAAAAAACATTTGTGAAGCAGACAGGTTTTTAAATAATGCTTGAGGAATGGTCACCAACAGGCCAGAAATTTTTATTCCAAATTTTTACTGATTTCAAATTTCACCATCTGCAGTGGAATTTGAACCCATATCTCCAGATCTTTAGCCTGGGACTCTGGAATGTTAATCCACTGACATTATCATTTTGCCGCTGTAATCCCACAACAGGTCAGTTCCCATGTTCCAACCTTGCATGGGATTGGCTGGAAGCCATGTTTTTAGACTGCAAGGTCAAATAGTGGCCAAAAAAGGCGTGGTATGTGGTTCCAGCCATGGCCATGTTGGTATGGAAACTGCACTGGAGGTCACTTTACCTCAAATTGATACTGTAATACTGATATCCTGGTCTGCCATGGCACTAAATACCATAGTGGCCTGAAGACCCATTGGTCATCATTAGCCTGAAGAATCCTGTCTAATCAATCTCTGCAAAAATGGTCCAGAAACAGGATGATGATAGTTATATGACAGCAGGAATGTCTGTGCCTATTCATTTCTGTTCCAAATTCCAGCAGCCTTCCAAAATCTAGACTATTGTCCACAGCTGAATTGTTAGGTGACATAAGCACCTCTGCAAAGTTGCTGGGAGCAAATTCTTGCAGATGCTGGAATCTGTACTGAAAACAATAAATGCTGGAGATCACAGCAGGTCAGGCAGTATCCATGGAGAAAAAGCAAGCTAACATTTCGAGTCGAGATGACTCTTCATCAGAGCTGACTTGAAGCGTGAAGGGGGCAGCATTTATGCAATAGTGGGCGGATGCAGGTGATAGAGTCCTGGCGGTGACAGAATGTTGATAGTTCAGACTGAGTGATCGGAATGTGGGAATGGCAGAACAATGGTGTGTCTAATTGCCAGACTGGAAGGAGCAGAGAGCCCCATTGGAGTGTGGGGAGGGGAAGGAGGACATGGTGACAGAGAATGCAACAAGTGAAGCCAAAAGAAAGAGAAGGAATGGGAGTGGGTTCAGAATCTGAAAGTGATGATCTCAATATTAAGTCCAGAAGGTTGTAAAGTGCCTAGTCTGAAGATGAGGTGTTGTTCCTCCAGTTTGCACTGTGATTCACTGGACCATTGCAGTAGCTGCTGCTTTTTGTTTCCGGTCTATATTGCAATCAGTCAGGAACTGCTTATTTTGATTTCCTCATTACAACTGGGACAATGTTTTGTCACTTGTGTTGAAGCTGCAGTTTTGAAGTTTCACCGATTCAGACAAAATAATGCTCAATACTCATGAAGAGAGATCTTTTACCGTTATTGTTAAAAGCACTGCATACACTAATTGGCAAAGAAGCAAAAGTGATATGAGAAAAAATAGCCATGCAGTAAGTGGCTGAGGTCTGGAATGCACCTACCTGATTCAATTCCAACACTGGTTGATGTTACCAAGAAAGATTCTTCATCTCATCCTCGCACCTCTCCTGAGGCATAATGACCCTCAGGTTAAATTACCACGATGTGTCTCTCACTAACAAGAGAGCAGCCCTATGTTCTGGTAAGACATGGCAACATTACATTTACTATTGATGTGGGTGGAGCTCTGTTGATCATACGTTCCTACAGGTGAATCAATGCTGAATATTAATGAAAAGAAATAGGTAAGTTTAGTTTAGGTGGGTAGAATCAAATGCAGAAATTGGATTTTCATTATTCACTCACAGGATGTTGGAGCTGCTCAAAAGATCAGTATTCCTTGCTCATCACTAAATTCCCTTGAGAATGAGATGGTAATCTGTCTTATTAAACCACTGCTGTCCATGGGTGTAGGTACTCCCACATTGTTGTTCGGGATTTATTTTCATGATTTTTGCCCAGCTACAATGAAGGAATTGCAATATAATTCCAAGTCAGGATGGTGTGTGACTTGGAAAGGAATTTGCAAGTCGTACTTTTCCCATTCGTCTGCTACTCTTGTCTTTCTAGGTGGTAATGTGCAGATTAAAAAGGTGTCATTGAAGGAGCGTTGGTGAGATGCTGTCATAGATAGATGATATATGCACAGCTGCCATTGTGTGTCAGTGGCAGAGGGAGTGAATGTTGAAAGTGGTGGATAGGGTGCCAGTCAATCTAAATGCTTTGTCCTGGATAATGTTGAGGTCTGTGATTTCTGTGGTTTTGGTATTGCATTAATCATGTTGAATTTTCTCCTCTCCATGCCCAGCATCCTGCAGCTGGCTGCATTTTGCTGCTGACTCTTTGGTTTCTCAGAAAAGAGTGTGCGTTAGAACCTTATCTCACCACTTTACATCATACCCGGTTAACAGGTAGGCTTTTTAAAGAAAAAGATTTTTGGAAAGCAGTTTCAAATGTTGTGGTATAATTCTTATGAAAAAAGTCTGACCCATTATAAGTTTAAGAAGCCACTAATGAGGTTCATAAGCAGATTGTCAATTGATATTGGTTTATGTTTCGAATACAACAGCAACTCATGGTTTTTACTCCACATCTCTGAAGTTTAAGAGCTTGCCCCTTGGTTTCTGAGGTAGTTTGGGAGACATGTCTGTTTACAAGAATGACAAGGGTAAATTCCATTGTCTCTCACATACTGTATGGAAACCATTGAAAGAATGCAACATTTTTTGGAGTTTAGAAGAAATTTTCTGCTAAGTTTCCTGGATCAACAAATCATTATCCTTACCTAATTTGCAGAATTAGTAACCTATACTGATAGAATCTATTGGAAGCATTTATTATCTTGGTCATGTTATCATGTAATTCATCCACAATCTCTTGGTTTACTGGTCTTTAATGATTCAGTCATTGCCATACATAGCTTCTAATAATCGCCTCTGATCACAAATGATGCTGACAATGTTTAATCTATTACAAAAACTACCTCCAAGTAGCTAAAACTAAACAAGTAGCAATGTATTCTCTTTAATTAGAATTGCTCAGATAGATCAAAAACAGTTTAGGTATCCCGAGGACTTTGAAAGGAAACATTGCACAGAAAATGAATAAGTGAACAGCATCTCAAATTTATACAAAATACATTTGCAAGTACATGTCAGTGTACCTTCAAGACATGAAAAGGCAGATAAAGGTAATCTGAAAGCACACACAAGTATTTCAACCTTTGACAACATGCGTCTTGAAAATTGTGGTGAGTAAAAATGTTCCAGAAAAACAATTTAAGTTCATGGATGGGATAAAAGTTAGGATAATTGAAAAAGCTAAGAAAAAAATAAATATAATTCTTACAACTAGAGACTAAAATTGTCATATAATATATCAAAAACCAACTGGCCTTGGATTTCTCCAGTTTTGAGGTTTTCTGAAATTGATGTGCAAAGAAGCAGTGAAATAAATGAAAAACAGAGGGCAGAATTTTATATGGACCTGAATAAAGAGGGCTATGGTGAGAAATTTGGCAGAACCACATGAGAAGTCCAGTAAGGCCTATCTCTCCATTAGGAACAACTTATTGCATCTGTTAACCAAATTCTGATGTCAAGGCGAGATTAAAGCTGGGGTGTGGTGGATTTCCTATTCGGGGGTTGATTGTTAACAATCTTATTAACTGCAGATTCATGGATGTGTAGCTTCACATCCTACTCCCAACCACAAGATGTTGAAAGTTCTCAACATGTGAGTCAAAAAAGGGTTCCTGACAATTTCAGCTTGTTGCTTTCTCCATCAGACCTTTACATTGGACACCAGGTGCCAACATTTCAGGGCACACTCATGGGCTGTGGCCACATGATGCACCTCACGTCCATACGTATGTGCCACGTAGCAGTTGCTGAGAATCCTTGTGACACATTTGTGCTCCACTTAAAATATTTTCTGTGGTTCAATCCTGCACTTCAGGGCACAATAGCAACTATCATTGTAATGATGCAACATGGATACTGTGCACTCAGGAACACATGCCAGCTTATGGACTGGACCAGGCTGCATCTCCTGGCTGTTTGCTTGCTCTCTTACTGCTCACTCACTTTGACACTACCTGGATGCTTGCAGCATCCCTGCATTGCCTTGCCTTGCCTTTTTGCACCTTCACCCTCAGGCAGACATAGCAGCCCCACAGCAGTGCTGTGGTATCTTACGGTTCAGTGCAGATACAAGGCCGGGAAATGTATCATGATTGCTAGCAGACCTCAGCCAAGTGAAGGCAGGAGGACTTTGGTCTGGGCTTCCATCACAGTAAGGCAAGGACAGATGCCAAAACCAGTCCAGAAGTTTGGAAACAGTAAGTCTGCCACTTGATGTGGTCAGAATCAGGATACTCACTCATAAGCTGTATATCTGGTAACCTGTCTTCCACCTTTGACTTTTTCTGTCCTATTTTGAGCTGTCTTCCTCCTGGACTAGGACAGAGGCAGATTTTGAGGGAGATAAAAGTGGGTGGCAGTGCTGTCATTTTTGGTGCAAGTAAGGAAGTGTCCTGAGGAAATGCCAAGGCAACACAGAGGACAGGCAGGATTAGTGGTGTCAGGGTTTGATGGATGACAGCGAATGAGGGAAGATGTTGGAGATGATACTGAGAGTGGCAGGGTATCAGCTTTGGTGGGAGGTGGGAACGGTAGCAGAGATAAAGTGAGTGTGTGGTATCAGAAAGAAGACAGTGGCACCAATGCTGACAGAGTGACCTACAGTGCTGTGCATTCCTCCAAATGGCTGAGACCACCCTAACCGAGGTGGTAATATCAAACCAGGTTGGCATGGCCCTGTGTCATGGCATTCTGTATCAGTCCTGGGGGTAGAGCACACCTCTTCACCACACCATTAAGTCCATGTTCTCAATGTGGGGTGCTAATTTTCCTTCTTCTGCTGTGTCTAACCCAAATGTCAGAGCAACTCTGGACTGATCCCACATGGCAAGTTGCTCCAGGTATACTTCATGGTGAGGTCCTGGGGAATGTTGCTGAACAAAGAGACCTTGGGGTGCGAGTTCATAATTCATTGAAATTGGAGTGACAGGTAGACAGGGTAGTGAAGAAAGTGTTTGGTATGCCTGCCTTTACTAGTCAGTACATTAAGAATAGGAGTTGGGAGTTCATGTCGTGGCTATATCGGACTTTGGTTAGGCCACTTTTACTGTGTTCAGTTCTGGTCTTCCTGCTATAGGAAAGATGATCTGAAACTTTAAAGGGTTCAGATAAGATTTACAAGGGTGTTGGCAGGGTTGGTGGGTTTGAGCTGTAAGGAGAGGCTGAAATAGGCTGGGGCTATTTTCCCTGGAGCATCGGAGGCTGAGGAGTGACCTTATAGAGGTTTATAAAATCATGAGGGGCATGAATAGGGTGAATAGCCAAGGTCTTTTCCCCAGGGTAGGGGAGTCCAAAACTGGAGGGCATAGGTTTAAGGTAAGAGGGCAAAGATTTCAAAGGGACCTAAGAGGCAACTTTTTCACGCGGAGGGTAGCGCATGCATGGAATGAGCTGCCAGCATAAGTGGGGAAGGCTGGTACAATTACAACATTTAAAAGGCCTCTGGATGGGTATATGAATAGGAAGGGTTTAGAGGGATATGGGCCAGATGCTGGCAAATGGGACTAGATTAAGGTAGAATATCTGGTTGGCGTGGACAAGTTGGACTGAAGGGTCAGTTCCCATGCTGTACAGTTCTATAGCGTTTGACTGTACAGCAAGTGTAGACTGGGGCCAGTGTAAGCCACGGAGTTTAATCCAAACCAATGATCTTTCGGAAAGTATGTCAGTAAACTAGAGAAATATAATAATGGGTTGAAATGGTGGGAGGGAAGGAAATCAATAGATAAATAATAGAGTTGTAAGAACAAATTCTACCAGTTTGATTTATTAAATGCCAGAGGGACAAAAGGATCATTTGAGATAATGGACTGTGCATCCTTCTGTAAAAGAAAATGTCAGTATAGTTACAGATGGACAGACAGATAACCTCAAAACAGATACAATGAATGCAGGGAAGTTCGTACAAACAGAATGCAACTGTTTGTCAAATGAACACGAGGTTGTGGGAAGGAAAGAAAAAAATTGCAGTTAATTCAGTGCTTCCAATTGTCATCAGAATTTGCACAAAGACCTTCATATTTTCTCCAGTTTTCTGCACTGCCTCCTGAAGGTTCTCAATGTGTTAATGGCTCGAAATATATCCATCATTTCACCCAAGAGCTGCTTTGCCAAACACAAATTTTCACTGCCGTTTTAATATTTAAAATTATGTCCATCACTCTTTGAGTGAATTTTACACAATAAACTATATAAATGTAATAGATCATTAACAGAATTACATTAGCTTAATGACTGATATTTGGAAGCATAGGAATTGATGGTGAAGAAGGCGTTTGATGTGGCTGCCTTTGTTGGTCAGTGCAGTGAATATAGGAGTTGGGAGGTCAAGTCGCAGCTATCCAGGGCATTAGTTAGGCCACTTTCAGAATACTACCTTCAAATCTGGTCTTCCTGCTATGGGAAGATGCTGTTAAACTTGAAAAGGTACAGAAAAGGTTCACAAGGATATTGCTGGGATTGGAGGGTTTGAGCGATAGGGAGAAGCTGAATAGACTGGGGCTTTTTTTTCTCAGAGCATCAGAGGCTGGTGGGTGGCCTGACACGAGTTTGTAAAGTCATGAGGGCATGGATAGGGTGAATAGCCAAGGTCTTTTTCCCAGGGTAGGGGAGCACATAGGTTTAAGGTGAGAAGGGAAAGATTGAAAAAGGACCCAACGGGCAACGTTTTCACACAGAAGATGGTGTGTGTATGGAAGGGGCTGCCAGAGGAAGTGGTGGCAGCAGGTACAATTACAACTTTGGGCTCGATGTGCTGAAAGGCCTGCTTCCAATCTGTAGGAATTCTATGCAAACATAAATAGGAAGGATTTAGAGAGAGATGGGCCAAATGCTGGTAAATCGGACTAGATCAATTTAGAATATTCGGTCAGCATGGGTGTGTTGGACCTAAGAGTCTGTTTCTATGCAGTAAAACCCTATGACTCTATGACTGATTACTCAGTCTTGGCTGCATATATGTTGCTTCCAGCAGCATTTACAGAATAGCAGCATTTTTCTCTTTCCCAGCCTAGAGACAAGGAAATCTAGGATCAGCTAACTCAGCACAAGCCAGGAACTGAACTTGAAAGTATTCCAATCTGTGTGGCGCAGTACACCAGGTTTAATATATATTTGAGCCATGAAAAAAAAGCGTTGCCCAAATCATTCTCACCTGCACTTTGGGAACATCACTGCATCTCTTTTTTTTCACTTGTGTGCTTTACCTAGTTAAGCATTAACAGGCTGTCTCTTGGCTTGATTACTCACTGTACAGAAGTCACAGATAATTTACATTTTCTTTCTCCACAGCCATCTTAGACTGTAATTGATGCTCTGATCCTGTATATTCATTCCATTCATGACTTAAAAGAAACTGTGCTCCTGCCTAAAGTAATTGTTATTATCCGATACTAACTGAACCATGAAAAAAACCAAAGATGCTCAATGTCTCAAGACAACAACCACCTTTTTCATCTTCTTTGAACCTACTGTATTTACAATTTCTGTTCCAACATGACCTAAACTGATCACCTAAATTGAAGATTCTTCCCATTTTAGTCCACAATCAAAAATAAGAAACCTAAAATGATACA
>JAHRHZ010000024.1:80900-95131 GCA_024137785.1 Ginglymostoma cirratum
CTAGGCCCGAAACATCAAGTTTTCCTGCTCCTATGATGCTGCTTGACCTGCTGTGTTCATCCAGCCCCGCGCTTGTCATCTATCACCTGATTTTTGTTCAATATGCAAGTTTCATAACGAGGTTAGCATTCAGCCTAATTTCATTTTTCTGATCAGTATCTGGTCACCTTTGCTTTACTTAGAGTTGAGAACAGAATTCAGTTAAGCTGTGATGCCAGCAGAAGTTGACTAGCATACAAAGACTGAGTAAGAAGAATGGCAGGCATTCTGCCTCAGTAACGCTGGTAATAATGGAAATGTTACATGTATCAATGAATTGGGTTTTCCAATTGCAGATGGGAAACAGGAGATGGTTCTGTTTTGATATAAGAAACCTAGTTCTGTTGGGATATTGACTCAATTCAGATTTTCCCTGTGGGTAAGACCCCAGTTGATAAGGACGGCTTTCTAATCTCATGTACAATTAAATATAATGGAAGAAGGAATGGATTTTAAGTACTCAAGGCAGTCAGTCAATGAGACTACAGTCTATCTTCAGTAAGTGAGTCTATGTCAATGCCTGCTCCTGTACCACAAGGACTACAGATGGTCCAGGGGAGCTAGAGGCTGTCCCCAAACCACTTAGGAGACGGGAGGGAAGCTACCTGCCTGGAGGTTGGCAACTGCTCACCTTCTCATGCAACTAGAGAATCTTTCCATTTTTATTTTGTCATCTCCTTCTGCCTGCATTTCCCCCATCTCTTTCCTTCAGTCTCCAACTCCTCCCACAATGAGCTGTTCCATTCCAGGGCCTCACTTTTCTTAAGATCCACCTTGTAGGAGGCATAACTTATGGATAGCAAAGCAAACCACCACACTGCCTGAGATACATACAGGAAGGTGCTACAGGGATCCAGCGAATGGCACCAGGCACTGCTTCCTGTGTCTTCTGCATTCATGACACTCCATCAGTTGTGATTCGAATACCTTGCCTTGGCTTAATTAAGAACAGAGGGCATCTATATCACGTGCATGATATAATGTGGAGATGCCACAGACATCCGTAGCTGATGAGGGCATAGTTGTCTGTGACCATTTACCTGGAGAGTCATCCTTGGCACCGTTTCTCAGTCATCCTCAGGTCTCGTTGCTTTTGCCCATAGTCCCTATACTCAGGGAAGTGTCCTCTTCATATCTGTGTCCTGATTTCCATTCCGCCAGCGATCTAGTCCACCATACGCAACATCTTGGTGTGCTAGTCAGTGCAGGCCACTGCTCCTCATCTTGAGTGGCCTCCATTTCTGATTGTGTAGCACGAGTTTACATCATCAGCCTTCCTAGTGCTCAGCTGGAGTCCAAACAGCAATGCCCGCAGTTCTATTGCCTACATGACACTCAGATGATAATCATCCTTCAAAGTGGCAAAGTTTTTAATCTTGGTTCAGCTCTTACCTGCCACTGGTAGGGGATCATTTGGATCAGTGGTAGTGTCCTTACCTCTGAGGCAGGAGGCTGGGCTTCAAACCCTACCTGATCTAGAGGTATGTAATGGCATCTCTTAACAGATTGACTAGTAAATATCTGTGACAGACTGCTGCAATTTTAATTTCAAATGGTTCAGCCCTTTAACCTTTGAATAGTATTTCACTTCTCAATTCCAAGACGTGCTGCCAACATGGTCCTCACTTCCACTTGTCTGACACAGATACCCACTAAATGCTAACTCCCTCTGCAAGTAGTGGAAAGGTTTTAGGAGAATAGGCTTTAATTAGAATTTTAAGTCTTAAAACTTTAATTTTAACAATACTTTGAAGCACAGAAGGTCGAAGGAGGACTGGATAGAGATGTACATGTTTATGAGGGGCATGGACAGAGTGAATAGAAAGCAGCTGTTCCTTTTAGTCAAAGGGCCAATAACACTGGGGCATAATTTTAAAGTGAAAGGCAAGTGAATATTTAAGGAAAAATGTTTTCACTTGCAATGAGTGCCTGGGATGCACTGCCTGGCAGAATAGTTGAGGCAGGAAACCTCACAACCTTTCAGAAGTACTTAGATGAGCACTTGAAGGGTCATAACATTCAAGGTTGTGGGCTTAGTGCAGGAATGTGGTACCAATTTAGTTAGTACTTTTGGTGGTACAGACTTAATGGGCCAAAACACCTCTTTTGTAATGTATGAATCCGTCATTCCAAGAATATAATGATCTAAATTGATCTCTTAATAGGTGTGCGCTTGTTCAGAGGTACATATTCTCCCCGCCCTAAGGAAGATTTAGAATAGTGGAAACAGAGTCAGGCCATGTGATGATGTATCCCTCCTTTACCTGTCAGCTTCCATTCTGACCCGATCAAGACTGGGAAATTTTCACCTAATGAGTTTAATAATGCAGGAAGGGAAATCACAGGAATATAGAGCAAAGGCATACAGCAGAGACCACTAGATGCTGATCTGGTACAGGATTTACCATTTGGAATCAAGGCCACAAAATCCAAACCTCTCAGGTTCCTAACTGCCATTTTGACAGCAGTAACCTGAAAACAACTCTTGAGGGATTGGCCAATTTTCAGCCAAAGGAAACAAAAACTGAAGTTGCTGGAAAAGCTCAACAGGTCTGGCAGCACCTGTGAAGAGAAAACAGTGAACTGAGTAAGGGGCACTAGATCCAAAACATTAACTCTGATTTCTCTTCACAGATGCTGCCAGACCTGCTGAGCTTTTCCAGCAACTTCTGTTTTTGTTTCTGATGTACGGCATCCGCTGTTCTTTCATTTTTTATTTCAAAGCCAGAGGGAATACTTGCTGTCTAATTGAGGATGATGGGCAGCCTCTCAAAGCTGGAGGGTCAATAGATGGTCTTCCAGCACTAAAGGAACTTCAGAGCCAAAGAACATTCAAACGAGACTCGAAAAGTTAACTCATTCTTTTGCTCCACTGATGCTGCCTGACCTGCTGACTTTGTCTCAGATTTCCAGCAGCTGCAGTATTTTGCTTTTCCTGGACCAGGCTGGCTTGGGTTGGAGCATGTCCTCTTCTGCATCACCCCAAGCCATCTGGACTTCCAGGTCTCTGTCTGGAGAGCAAGCTGCCAATATCCCCCCTCTGCAATATCAGGGCAAATGTCAGGATCGATGCAGGACAGTTCCAGATTAACACTGCTTCTCTGGGAGCTCAAGAAGAAGAGGTGCCAGTTAATTTCGGGATATCCTAGCAGAGGCAAGTTGATCCAGGTACAGGATGTGCTGGAATGGGGTTAGAGAGGAATGCCATAGGGACAGTGTAGGTAGTTAATGAGGGAAGTTTGGTAAGATGCAGTGAGAGAACTCACTAACCCTCACAGAGAGAAACCCCCCATGAAACTCAACAAAACTGTCAACTAGGCAAAGAAAAAATGTAAGATTGAACTCCATGTGTTTAGCAATTCTAACCCTTCGCGGATGAACAAGGTAAATCACCCCAGAGCAGGTTTGAACCTATATCCTTCATGGTCAGAGCTCCTGGAAAATTTCTAAATTTGCCCAGAGTTTACTTATGCAAATATAAATAATTCCGACATCATTCTCAATACAACTGATATCCTGCACCCAGGATTGAGACTCAGTACATATAAACAAATTGCTGCCTACAGGATGACAGGCTGCAACAGAATCAAATTGCAGCCTTAATTTTTGCTGAGCACACTGTGAGCTAAATTGATAAATTGAAAAGGTGTGAAAAGATGAAGATTCTTAAATAATATTTCTGACAAGATAATCAAAAATTTGCCACATAATAACAAAACACTTTGAAATAATGTCTGCAGATGCTATTTAATAGGGCTTCAAGCCAGATAGCAGACAAGACAGAATCTAAAAGAAAAGCAACCCGAAAATGAAATACTATAATTATGAATTTATTTTCTATTACTTGCAAGTAATAAAAGCTCATCCAGAATTGTGCTGTCTTTATCCTAATTCAGAGCAAACTCTGATAAATAGTTTGATAATATGATAAATACTTACGCGTTGTATGTCACGAGCAAAGCAAAATATATTTTAGTAAGTGGACAGTTTCCATTGGCTTCTGTAGTATAATACAGTCACAATCCATTTTATTAATTTTGTGGACAACATGCGTCTTGCACTAACATTGTAAGAGCAAATTCCATTGTGATTGCTTCTGGAGAAATTGCATGCTATGCGGTAATACAAACATGTCATGACACTGTGGATAGATGTTGCACATATGATCTTCCACTGCGACATTATACAAAGCCACAGGACAAGTTCCACAGCTCCACTTTAATTTACATTGGAGCAAAAGCGAAAATGACTTATTATTTTCATTCTTCCCCTGTCAAAAAAGCTTCATCTCACAGCACTGCACAGTTGGTTTAAACAGATTATGGTATACATGCACAACTTAATGAATGAAGAAAACCTTGAAAGATGGATAGTGAGTGCTTCTTCAACAATAACTTCTGCATTTATATAGCACAGGTGACATGAGCTTAGATAACCAAAGCTCGATCAAAATGTAAGCTTTGAGAAAAATCTTAAGGACGGAGAAATTGAGATGCAAAAACGCTTTAAGCAAGTTGAGTTTAAGGCCGAGATTATGATGGAGAAGGTGGAGAATTTATAATAAGACATGAGGTGGAGGAACACTGATTTCTCAAGTTATAGAGCTGGAAAAGGTGAGAGAAACTGGGCAGGGGTAAGGAAGGGGGTAGGGAGAGTTGATACTGGGATTGTGGTGAATAGGACATGGAGCCAAGAAAAGATTTAAACATGAGGATAATAGTTTTAAAATTGAAGCATGGTATCCTGGAAGGCACTGTTGATCAGTGAACCTAGTTGTGAACAGAGTTTGCTCTGAATTAGGATAAAGACAGCACAATTCTGGATGAGCTTAAACGATAGAGGGTAAAAGATGAGAGCCCAGTCAGGAGAGCATTAGGCCAGTCAAGACCAGAATAACAAAAGCATGAATAAAAAGCATGAACAAAAGCTTTAACAACATACAGTTTGAACTAATGATTGTTGATGTTATGGAAGTTTTTGTGCTGGATAAGATAAATTGAACACATTCAAATGAGACCCTGAAGTTTTGAACAATTTGGTTCAGCTTGAGACAGTGGTCAGGGGGATCTGAGACTTTGGTGGAGTTAGCCCACCTAGACTGTTTAACAAGGTCAGCAAAGAACTTGAATTGGTGGAAGGCGAAGTGTCAGTTCCCTGACAGCTGGTCAAACCTTTGGTCTAAGTTCTCAGAATTTTTTTAGCTAGTTTGTGTTACCCATCCATAATCAGTGGAATAAACAAAGAATTATGAATGCTGAAGTTCTGAAAGATAAACAGAAATTGACGGAAAAGCTAAGCAGGTCTGGCAGCATCTGTGGAGGGAAGGCAGAGAAGGTCATTGCACTCGAAACATTAACTCTGCTTTCTCTCTCCACAGATGCTGCTAGACTCGAGGGGTTTCCCCAGCAATTTCTGTTTTTATTCCATAATGAGTGGGAAGGTATTTTTCATTCATTTGCATGGCATGAATATGTATTAACCTCCCAGCTCACTGGAATTACACTCACAGGTCCAACTCTGTTCACCTAAAATAGGAAACCTGTCTACTCACAAACTAATGATATACAGATGGTATGTGTCCGACAGGGTCAACTGTTTCCTCCAGGAATAAAAGTGTCTTCAGTAACTTAGCTCCCTATGATGAAACCAAATTCTTTTCACAAATGCTTATGGTATTCAGGTTGAAACTTCTACATGTCAATCAGTTCACAAGAGGTATCCTTGTGTTCACTCTCGTAAGTACCATCCAGCTCCTGCGTGAACAATGGAAGTTCACTAATGAATACCCTATTAAAGGGTCTCTAAGGCAAACGTTCTGTGAGGCAATACATGTGCATAATGAGAGGAAGGAGCAGATTCTTCAATCCATCCACATTATGAGAATATGCCCAATTGGAATTGGAAGTATCCTTAATACTTAGGAAATTGTATTGTAAGAATTTCCTATGTAGCATCTATGTAGAAATGTTAAATCCTTCATGAGGCTAAATAATTTGATGCATTCTCTGCTACATGCTATAGGACAAAAATATCCATGAGTGGGTTCCTGACTGTTCCACAGTTTCTTTGATAACCTCTCAACTAAGTTCCATTTAATAGCATACACTTGACTGCAATTTAAGACTCCGAGCAATCCTCACACACTTACTGAACTTTACCATCTGTATTGAATTGCTGCAACTGACAACATCTTTGGTAGATTGCTTCTTTACAGAGGCCAGCCAAATATCCACAACTCTGAGATACTTTATTTTAACCATGCTGATTGCAGAAGACATGTCACTTTCTAAATTTACTTTATTACCGCTTCTCTCAGTTCTACGTTTTCTTTTGGTTGTCGGACTGCTTGACCCGTATGCAGTTTTCAATGAGATGAAATTTTCTTGAATTGTACATTTGGTGGAATTTACCTTTCAGAGGCTCAGTGTCCGTAGATAGCCCAAAATGTGGCAGAAATTTCTGCTTGGGGGGGTCATGGTGGATTTTCTCATGCAATTATGATCAGGAGTCTCCTACGTCTATCCTCTTAGTTAATCAGAATATTGGGGAGCATATTTTTAAAGTGAGACGAAAAAGACAAGAGGTTCAACACATAGACAACCCCTTGATCTTTAAGCGTTTCTATTCTTTCTCTAGTTGCTCTTTTTTAGTCTGGAGCCATCTCCCAAACAATTTATGGTGATCAGGCCACAGCTTTAGACCCTAAGATAACAAGGTGTAGAGCTGGATGGACACAGCAGGCCAGGCAGCATGAGAGGAGCAGGAAAGCTGACGTTTCGGGTCTGGACCCTTCGGTCCAGAAACATCAGCTTTCCTGCTCCCCTGATGCTGCCTGGCCTGCTGTGTTCATCCAGCTTTACACCTTGTTATCGCAGACTCCAGCATCGGCAGTTCCTACTATCTCTCAGCTCTAGACCCTAGTTGTCCAATGAGGATTAGCTGTTCCATGATCATGGCTAGGCAGCTATTACTTTTTTAAATTTAAATTTTATTACTTGGTCTTAAGAGTGCTTTTCGCTTCCTCTCCAAAGGCATTATTGATGTAAATTGCTAGATGGCCTTGGGAGACCCCCCATCATCATAAATTAAACTGCGCACGCATTGAGGCCATTAATTTGTCAACGCTGCAAATATTGTTGTCAATATGATGTGGAGTAAAAATTTGCACTTAATCATGACACTGGTTCTTGCTTCCAATCGGAAAATTGGGCACCTCACTCTGTGATGAGTCTAACGGTGAGACTGCTGATGATTCTGGAGAATGTGGCTCAATCACAATTCCTCCACTGATGAAGCAGCTCGTATCAACCGTGTCACAATTTGAATGACATTCAGTTTGGGTAGACAAGTGGCATGTAGCCTGCAATGCCACATTAGTTACAGATCACAAATAAGTTGAAAAGAGAAAGCCAATTAATATCCCTTTGATTTAGAATGTCATCAATTAATTATCCCATCACATCCATCCCACCCAAAATGTAAAAATTGAATTTTGAAGTGCCACTGACTAGAAACTAAACTCGAAAGTCAAGATCAAACCATGGTTACAGTAGCAGAGGAAAGACTGAGTACTTTATGACATAGACCTTACTGCCTGGCCCTTCAACTATAAAGGTTAGCTCCCAAGCTAAGGCAGTGTGGGGCTGAAGCCATGGAGATTACCATTCGAAATTTGCTGGGTAGTTCTCCAGATTAGCCACAATAACCTCATCATGAGATTGGCAGAAACACTAGATATAGTTATACAATCAATGGGATTTCCACCAATCTAGCGCTGAAGGTACAGAGTTCAGTTGAGAGAATTCCGAGTAATTTTACGTTTTCCTCACTCCATTTGGTAAATCAAGATGAATTAAACAGCTAATCAGAAAAAGATTATTTAATAGTTTGGATGCAACCTCATGATGTACAGAACACTTAGACCGAATGTGGAATGTATCCAGTCAATGATAAGACTATTAACTCAATAGCAACAATGTTCTGCAGTTAAAAGACTGACTCTGGAGGTACAAAGACCTGTCTGTGTGTGACACAGCAGGCAGTTTACTTTGATACAAGGTGCTCAGTCTGACAGATGAATAAAAACAGTTAGTCCCAGCTCAGGATGTTGACAGTAATTAGCCTGGGGCCAGGTTTTCAGAATGTGATCAGGCTAGAGCTGATACAACGTCACAAGAACAAATAGCTGACACCGAGGATTCCACATTTGTGCAATGCTGCATTTTACTTGCATTAGATATCTTTGCCCTCACTCAAGCAGCATTCAGTGCTAAATGACATGATTTTCACACATTCCCAATGCTCTTGTCCTCACTGTATTTAATGAATGATTCACATTGGCAGTTTCAGGGAGTGTTTTAATATTTGAAAATGGAGACTGACATTCTATCTGACAATTTGAACTAGTATTCACACTGAACGCCAGTAAGAGTCTTTTTTTCCAGTGAAATCTACCGCATTAGACAAACGTGAGATGTAATAATTTGTTAGATTTTGGCTTTAAGTTTCCAAATTATCGTACTGCTTTATTAATGTATACTTCTATGATCTTGTGGATTCCTGAAATATTCTGAGATTTCAGACAGTCTAGTAATTGCCTTGAAACAGAGCCTCCAACGAACGACAGCAATGTTGATGGAGGACACTGAGCAAGGGGACTGAGCAGCTGTCAGGGAACTCCACCAGCAGATCATGATGGTGATGAAGGACACCTGGAAAAGCTGAACGGACTCCCATTTCAAAGAAATGGTGTATTTGGTGGAGAGAGGGCTGTTGGGAAGAGGAAGCAGATTAGACGACAGAATTCCTCAGCCCAGCAGTAACCCACACAGTTAACAATAAATAAAATCATGTACATGTTGTCCCTGAGAGCTGCTCAGCCCCTTTGCTCTGTGTCCATCACCATCGCCACCTGCTGTTGGAGGTTCTATTTAAATACAATTACTTGGCTTTCTGAACTATCAGAATATTTCAAGAATAGATCCTTGTTCATCTTCAGTTTCCCTTCCCGATTATAATCGCCTGATGACCATGAAGCAAAGAATCCCTGCTTCATGATTTTTGGGTTGTCCATATGTTCAAATGCCATACTACATTTCAAGCCGACAGACTCTGATCACTTAAATATAGATATGACTATATTTTCCTGTTAAACAAACAAATTTAGAAATAGAATATTGAAACATCTCTGATAAAACAGGAAGCTGGAGTGATTAATTGATATAAGGAATGATCATGAATGGCAACAGAAGTGGTAAAGGGAAAAATATATATTTAAGATAAATGATATTTCTGCATACGGAATAAATAATTTGGAGGCCAAAATTAAATATTATCATGGTGATCCAAGGGTTACAGCTAAGGCTAAGAGCTACAGATTTATAAGAATGATGTGGGAGCAAGAAATTCAATTAATGTTTACTGATCATCTTATTAGACAGTAGGAGCCACTGGATTGGAAATTTGCTTTGGACACGGTTCACTCTCAGGCACATACAGTAGTGTATAGATCAGTTTTCCCAGGTCTGTAAAGAGGTTGGGCTGACAATCAGTGATAGTAAGACCAATGGTATGGGTTAGGATGCAGATTTTGTGTAGGGTAAGGCCTATAATTCTGAAAGAGTTAAAGTGAAGCTGCATTAAGACAGATCTTTGGCTGCTGAAAATCTTTGTAATTATGTGTCTTTGAAAATTGTACCTTGTGTAAGTCAAGTACCTCTTCCCGTTGAGTTTCAACAGTGTTTTATCTGTTACTCTTGCTACTTCGATGGATCCTTACCAGCCCCACACTCCTGATATATCGGCATGCGTGTGGGGCGAGGCAGGTAAGTAGGAAAATTTAATAACGCAGGAAGTCTGACTGGAAAGGAACATCATTAGTAGTTGAATACCAAAGTAGTGCCATTAGTTGTTGCATACACTGGATAGTTCCAGCACAGAACAGACGGTTTTGCAAACCCAGTCCTGGGTCTGTGTAGTAGGAAGGCAGCCAAATTGAAATGGAATTAGAAAAGGAAATAAAGCACTTTACCCCCTGCAGAAAACCTCAGGGACACCATGTATTCTGTCCCCATGGACACCTGGGAACAAACTAGGTCTGCTTTTCAGGAATATTATTATACACCTCTGAAGCAGGTGGGACCTGAATTCAGGCCCCCGAACCCTGCGACTCCTGAAACAAAACCACCTATCCTCTCCTCTATCCATCCTCTATCCGCCTCCCCCTCTCTCCCTATTTATTTCAGAACCCTCTTCCCCTCCCCCATTTCTGATGAAGGGTCGAGGCCCGAAACGTCAAGTTTTCCTGCTCCTATGATGCTGCTTGGCCTGCTGTGTTCATCCAGCCCCACGCCTTGTTATCTCGGATTCTCCGGCATCTGCAGTACCTTTTATCTCTCTACTCCTGTCTCTAAGATGGGGACACTAACCACTGCACCACAAGGGCCCTCTCTGGGCCTGCTTTACTTTATTTTAATAACTATTTTAGAATCTTAATGTCATTACACACCTTTGAAGCAGATGGGACTTGAAGGCAGGCTTCCAGGTCCAAGAGTAGAAACACTACCACTGCGCCACAAGAGGGTCCTCTGGGTCTGCTCTATTTTATTTTCTTAGTCTATTTTCTAATCAACCTGTTCAGAGATATTATTACACACCTCTAGAGCAGGTGGGACTTGAATTGAGGCCTCCACAGCCCAGAGGTAGGGGCATTATCACTGTGTCACAAGATCCCAAATAGTTAGTCATTTTTTTTCCACAAGAGGGCCCTCTGGGTCTGCTTTACATATTTTCCATGTTATCACTGCATCACCAGAGGGCCGAGCAGTAATGTTTATCATGTTTCAATTTTCCCCTCATTCACCCAGGCTTGTATATATGTTTATTGTACATTGAGACAGAAAGATAAAGACACCATTGTGAATTAGGCTTTATTATGTTTTTCCCTTCGACCACCAGGAAAATACCCATGTGGCCAATTGAACATTGACCATCAAAACCTGTTAAGGCCAATGCTGTCAAGTAAAAAGTGAGGGGGAATGGTAGGGAGAGAAGGAGGTGACCAAATCAAAGTGGAGTTGGAGGGGGAAATAAAGTAATTTATCCCCCGCGGTGCCCACCTCTCCCTGAAGGTATCAAAAGCATTGGTGGACACCATGCTCCCTCTGCAAGGACATCCAGGCCAAAATATAACCACAGATGGGAGGCAGGCAGTTGGCAGAAATAATCTCCTTCACAGCCCATTGCCTGGACCTGTTTATTGCCTTCCTGGCTAGGCCCAAGGGCAGACTATCTGATTTCCAGCACCTAAGTGCTTTGTTTTATTTTGTTTCGATGTAAATTCTATTCCTTTTTGCTGTTGGCATTTTTCATATTGGCCTTTGAACAACGTGAAGCCTGTGTAAGTCAAGTACCTCTTCCTGTTGCGTTTCAACTGTGTTTTATCTGTTACTCTTGCTATTTTGATACATCCTTACCAGCTCCACAATCCTGATATATGGGCATGCGTGTTTGGAGGGGCAGATAAGTAGGAAAATTTAATAACTCAGGAAGTCTGACTGGAAAGGAACATCATTTGTTGTTGAACACCAACCTCTGAACAACATGAGCTACGGTGAGTCATACCTACTGAAGGAGATGGGTGACTGTTCTCCTTGGAGAGAAGAGGTTTTAGGGGAGATTTGACAGATGTTTTCAAAATCATTAGCAGGCTGGATAGTATAGATAAGGAGAAGCTGTTCCCACATTCCTAAAACAAAAACATGAGATCATAGATTTAAAATGATATGCAAAAGAAGCAAGGGTACGTCAGAAAAAGAGAATTAGGGTATGGAATGCACTGTCTGCAAACGTAGTGAGGCAAGTTCAATTGAGGCATTCAAGAGGGCAGTGGATGGTTATTTGGATTGAAGTAGTGTGCAGGAACATGGGGGAAAAGCAGGAGATTTGGAGTGGATAATGGTGCTTGAAGAAGAAGTAGTCATTTTACAATGGGCCAAATGGCCTCTTTCTGAGCCATAGCAATTCTGTGATTCTGTGTTGGTTGGGAAAGTGTAAGAGCTCATCAGGAATTGGATTCTTGACGTTGAGAAATATAGACTGATTTTCCAGTCAAGGTTGAAGTGGTGGAAGGCCTATTTGCATGTATTTGCTTTACCGCCTAATCTCACCTCATTGATATACATTTCTCCATTCTCCCATGCAGCAAAGAGAAATTGGAAATGAGGCAGCGACAATTTCCAACATGAATGGAGCAGCGGTTGCAGGGCAACTGCTCCTCCAGGCCTCCATCTCCAATCACCAATACCATAGGGCATGTGCCAAGGGCAGTGACCACTGGCACAAGCCTTCTCCTAACAGGTTGGCATCAGCAATTACCAGCCTCACCATGTTGACATGGCACAGCTTTGAAGCACTTACAACACAGTTCTCCACTTCAACGTTGCACATCGGAGCGCACCAGCACCTTTCATTGCATTACTGTTACCAAACACTTTGCCTGCAGGGACAAGTACCATCTCATGGACTCAATTAGGGTGTACATCAGGGCTCCTTGTTAGCTCTCTCAGTGTTCACTGACCTTGGGGCTGACCTAAATGCTCACAGCACCTCTGCCTTGAGGTGGTCAGGGTCAGGGGTCTACACGTCTACAGAGAGTGGGCTACAATCAGTCATGAGGTCCAATTCAACTAGTCTGGAGAATCATGCGAAGTCAGTCACGGAGCTCAGAGATATCATACGAGGTTCTGTTTATTCATCAGCCAGGGACATCTTTAACTAGTCAGTGAGACAGGCCATGATCCATCCTGAGGTCCCTCCACTGATGGTCAGGGTGCAGCAGGATGTTGACAATGACCTGGCAGCAAAGCCAGGCAAGTGAATTCTGGGAATTGGAGATTTCATTATGGGATGTGTAGGGGATAAGAAGAGTGAAGGGAGGCACCTCAACACATAAGGAGGGGGATTCATGACGAATGGGAGAGTAGGGGGATCTGCACGAAGGGCCATTAGCCATTCAACTGTCAGCACTTCAATAGGATTCCAAAGGGGGAAGAGTGGGAGAAGGGCAAATGTACTACCAGGTCTGGCAATATGTTATTACGTGATATCCCTGGGGTCCAGCTGGTAAAGTAGGTTGTTGAACAGTTGAATAAATAATTTGTGTATAAGTGTAGGGAGGGCAGGGAAAAAGGAATGTGAAGATTTGGGGTCACCGAAACGGAGAGGCTGAAATTGTGACTCTCTCCATAAGCATGACTACTGTTGCCTTCTAACTGCATCCAAAATGCAAATGTGTAATGGAAATGAAAATAGCTGCCACCAAACCTGGAGAGGGCGTGTAAGTGAGGGAGTGCAATATGTGGTCCTTCAAAAGCCAATAACACTAGATGGACACCCACAGAGTATAGCTGAAAAATATCTGTGATCACTAAAAGCTATATGTGCACCTTACGCATTACTTACTTTTTTTTGTCTAAATGTCTTGGCAATTAGGCACGTGAAAAATACATTCACAGTATTTGACAAGGTTCCAGATGGTAGGCTGGCCCAGAAGATTAAGTCAAATGGAATCCACAAAGGGTTGGTAAGTTGGAAACAAAATTGGCTTGGTCAGAGAAGGAAGAGGGGAGTTCCGGAGTGATGTTTTTCTCTGTGACCAGTGGTGTTCCAGAAGGATCAGTGCTGTGACCTCTTGAATGGATATGTAGTGGCCTAATTAGTAAGTTTGCAGATGACATCAAAATTGGCAGAGTTGCTGATAGTGAAGAAGGTTGTCAAAGGATACAACACAATACAGATCAGTTGGAAAGTTGGGCAGAGAAATGGCAGGTCATGTTTAATCCAGACAAGTGTGAGGTGATGCATTTTATGAGCTCAAATGCAAGAAGAAAGTATACAGTAAATGGCTGGACCCTTAGGAGCATTGCCTTAGAGGGATCTTGGGGTTCAAATCCATATCTCCCTGAAAGTAGCAACACAAGTGAATAAGGCAGTAAAGAAGGTGTGCGCCATTGGTCAGGGCACTGAGTTTAAAAGTTGGCAAGTCATTTTGCAGCTGTATGAAACTTTAGTTAGAGATAGTAGGAACTGCAGATGCTGGAGAATCTGAGATAACAAGGTGTAGAGCTGGATGAACACAGCAGGCCAAGCAGCATCAGAGGAGCAGGAAGGCTGACGTTTCAGGCTTAGACCTT
>JAHRHZ010000024.1:95531-131115 GCA_024137785.1 Ginglymostoma cirratum
ATTTCTGATGAAGGGTCTAGGCCCGAAACGTCAGCCTTCCTGCTCCTATGATGCTGCTTGGCCTGCTGTGTTCATCCAGCTGAAACTTTAGTTAGTCCACATTTGGAGTGTTGTGTACAGTTCTGCTTACCACACTATAAAAAGGATGTGGAGGCTTTGAAGAGGGTGCAAAAGAGGTTTATCAGGATTTTGCCTAGATTGCAGTTATAAACAGAAGTTGGAATTGGTTTCACAAGAGCATTGGAGGCTGAGGACTGGCCCGACAGAAGTATATAAAATTATGAGAGGCTTGAATACAGTGGATAGTTGGAGTCGTTTTCCCAGTGTGGAAATGTCAAATACAACAGGGCATTGTTTTAAGGTGAGAGAGGAAAAGTTAAAAGGAGACGAGTGAGGAAAGCTTTTTATGTAGAGGATGGTAGTTGCCTGGAATGCACAGGCAGGGGAGGTGATAGAAACAGATACAATAGCAACACTTATAGGAAGGATTTTATTAAAATGGAAAGGGTGCAAAAAAGGAGTTACAAAGATGTTGCCAAAATTGGACGGTACGAGTTACAGAAGTTTGTAAAATAATGAGGTTCAAACATAAGATGAATGCAAAGGTCTTTTCCTTCGAGTAGGGGGGTTCAAAACTAGGGGGCATAATTTTAAGGTGAGAGGAGAAAGATTTAAAAGGGACCGTGGAGGCAACCCTTTCACACAAAGGGTGATGTGTACATGGAACAAGCTGCCAAAGGAAGCAGTAGAGGCAGGTACAACTGTAATATTTGAAAGACATTTGGACAGGTTAAATGGATAGGAACGGTTTAGATGGATATGGGCCAAACATAGGCAAATGAGACTAGTTCAGTTTAGGAAACCTGGTAGGCATGGATGAGTTGGGCTGAAGGGCCTTTTTCAAAGCTGTATGACATTATGACTTCGGGGCATATAGGAAATAGAGGGATATGGACTACTTTCAGTCTGATGGGATTAGTTTAGAATGGAATCATGGTGGGCACAAATATGATGGGCTGAAGGGCCTGTTCCTGTGCTGTACTGTTGTATGTTCTGTGTTCTATAGACAATATGGAGAGAGCAGAACTATATTTGCCAATGAGTCTTACATGGTTTCCAGGAAATGGAAGACCTGCATCACCACATAAGCAGTCTCTATTCTCCCTGCTCCGGCAAGGATCCTCTCATCATAAAGAGCAGGCAAGAGGAGATGTATGTCCTCGTTCCTCTGTCTTGGGTCTCTCCAGCCTATTGTAGCAGATTCCTCCTAGAATGAGGCAAAGGGAGGGACTGGGTAAAGTGAAAGTTGATGATGCAGTTGTTAGAGCTGGTACAGGTGGGGAAAAAGTGACAAGGCGTTCTGACTGAGTCAGTGGACAGTAGACAGGCCCATGAAGGGTTAGTAATGTCAGAGGTATTGGGGTGGGTAAGTGAAGGTGTTACATACAATAGTGAGAGGGGGAGTCCCTGAACCTTGGTAGGTGCAATAACAGGGACAGAGAGAGTTTGAAATGGCAGGAGAAATTATATTTCCATCAAGATTTGAGGTCAGGCATGTGTCACAGCCCTGATGTGAAGATTACTCTGTAGTTCAAGCCCTGCTACTCTGCAATTTGTCACAGTTATATAAATGATCACCTTAATCTTTAAAATGGTTAATTTGTCTGACTTAACATTAAGGAAACTCTGAGAGTTTTATGAATGAACAAAGAAAATTATTTATTGTAAACAACCTCATCCTTCAACAAAGTGGTAAAATGGATTAATTACAAATGTGCAGATTTAAACAATACCCGCTTTAAATCCTAAGACATTCACACAACATAATCATTCACAAATAGGTCTGACAATTCTGCAGAAATATCATGGGTAAAATGGAACAAATTTCGTGGATCAAGTTTCAAGCCCCAGGGTTGGAAGGAGGTGCCTTTCTCACAGTACTTTCGGTTCTTGTTGATGATGTTACATTGTTGTTGACTATAGGAGATCCTCAATTCAGTTGCTGATCAAGACTTTCACTCAAGCTCGAACTTCATTCTTTTAAGAGTCTTTGGATGCTATTTCCTTACTATTCAGGGACGGGGAGACAGAGAGAGAGAGCAAGGAAGGTTTGTCGTAGCTTGACAGCCTTTTCTTTGAAGTGTGAGTACAACTCCCCTTCCCTCAGTTCTGTGACAAGCTAACCTAGCTATGATTGTTATTTCTAGCAGGACTTTAAACTAAAACCACTTGATGCCAGTATGTGCCACAAAAGTATCAAATCCATCTTCTCAAAAATGTATATCACCTTGTGTAACCAATAACTGAACAGCATACATTTCACCTTTTTGTTAGGCAACAATCTTGTAATTTTAAAGGCAAAATTTGTATCAACTGGGCTGATTCACATTGTCAGATGCAATGATATGGTTTCTTCTTTCTTGAGCTGGCTAGACTAGACTAGGCTAGACTCATTTTGAACCAATGAAAAGCAATTTCAACTTCACACCAGTTGTAATATAACATAACTTTATGTGAAATTGATAAAATTAAAACTCTTTGAGTTTTTAGCAAGTATTGTGAGAGTGCTACAAAAGGTAATCTCAAATCACATATCTTTTCATAATCTTCAATGAAGCTGAAAAATTATTTTTCTCCACAAATGCTGCCAGACCTGATGAATTTCTCCAGCTATTTCTGTTCTTGTTTAAGCAATTTAAAGTTTTTTAAAAGTGGACATTCATTTTATTAACAAATAGTGTTCAACTTTTATTTCCTCTTAACAATTTGTTTCCTATTCAAAGCTAGGTAATTGCTTCTTTGAGTGAACAGACCTCATTTCATCTGAAATTCCTTATTTGCTGCTACCAAAAATTCTAATGGAACAGCATGAGGAAATAGAGACAGAGGAGACTGGAAATTATTCGCAGATCGGGTAGCATCTGAGGAGAAAGAAGTGGAGGTTCCATTTCAGATTGGTAATCTTTCAGTAGAAGCACTGAGCAGAACCATAAGTGTATAAGAATAGGACTAGGCCATTCAGCCCTTCAAGCCTGTAATGTCATTCATTGAGACTTGTGCCCTTATTCCATATACCTGCCTTTGGCCCACAATCTCTTAATACCTTTGCTTAACAAAAAATTATCTATCTCAGACTTAAAATTAACAACTGATCAAGCATCTTTGATCACATCTAGGATAACGCATGAAGAAGTTAACATCTCTGAACAAACTGATCTAAAAACACAACTGAGTTTTCCATGATACACCTGTTTAGAAGACAAATGTCATAATTTTTGTTGTAAGTACCTATTTCAACTCCCTGCCACCATAGGAAATGTTGCTCCTTCTATAGGGTGCATAAATTTTCAGAAGTCAAAACTAAGATATATTAAAAGACTTGGGAAGGCAAGGCTCAAGATGATGCAAGTGTTGGGTGACCCATGGCAGGCGTCTGGAGGAAGGACAGTTGAACTGAGAAAGTCATGCAAAGATATCTCAGAATTGCAGAATAACAATAGCGCAAAAGGAGGCCGCTCGGCTCATCATTTCAGCACTGCCTCTCTGAATTAGCAATTCGCATCTCCTCAAAATGCCGCACGTTGTTTTTTTTCAAGTGATAGTCTAACTTTCCCATTCTATCCCAGCATACATCCATCCAGAGTGGGAAACCCTTTTAAGACAAGCATTAATGAAGACAGTTACAAGTTATATTTCTGCCTCATTTTCTTAAAGGAGTTGAACCAAGGTTTCTTGTCACAGAAAAAGGGATGTCTTGTGTTGCATATGGTCCACAAACTGAGTTCATCAGGACTTGATAATCGGAATGAAGAGTGTAGGAGAGTATGACAAGACCAGCAGCAGGCATACCAGAAAACCACCTGAACATAAGGTGTTTGAGAAAGATACAAATCAGGATGACTTGTACACCAAATTGCATAAGCAGCAAATGATCGATGAAGTAAATGATCCCATACCATTGGATCAGATATAAGTTCTGCAGCCCTGCCACATCCATCATGAATAACGATAGACAATTAAACAACCCACTGGAGGAGGAAGCTACACAAATATCTTCGTTTTTCTGACCTCATTACAGCCTCGGTTCAAATGTGGACAAAAGAACTGAATTCCAGAGGTGGGGCGACAGTGACAGCCATTGACATTAAGGCCATATTTGACCGAGGACATCAGGAGCCCCAGCAAAACAGGAGTCAATGGAAATCAGGGGAAAGCTCTCTGCTGGTTGGAGTCATATCACACATAGGAAGATGGTTGTGATTGTTAGCAGTCAGTCATCTCAGCTCCTGGCCATCTCTGCAGGAACTCCTCAGGGTAGTGTCCTCGGCCCAACCATCTTCAGCTGCTTCATCAAGGACCTTCCCTTCATCATAAGGCCAGAAGTAGGGATGTTTGTTGATGATTGCACAGCACTGAGCATCATTCAAGTCTCCTCAGATACTGGAAGCAGTCCATATCCAAATACAGCAAGGTCTAGACAATATCCAGGCTTGAGTTAAAAAAATGGAAAATAGCATCCACACCATACAAATGCCAGATAATGACCATCTCTAATAAGAGATAATCTAACTGCTAGCACTTTACATTCAATAGGGTATCAACACTGAATCTTCTACTATCCACATATTGGGCATTACCATCGACCAGAAATCAGTGGCTACGAGAGAATTCAGAGGCTAAGAATACCACAGAAATGTGGTTGTATACTCCCCCCTTGCTTGGATGGGTCAGCATATATTCTTCGGTCTAACAACACTCAAGAAACCTGACACCATCCAGGGCAAAGCAGCTTACTTGATTGGCACCACATCCACAAAACTCCATCCCCTCCACCACTGAGGCTCAGTAGCAGCAGTGTGTACTATCTACAAGACGCACAGCTGAAATTTACCAAAGATCCTTTAGGCAGCATCTTCCAAATGCATGACCACTGCCATTGAGAAGAACAAGGGTAACCCCAGCACATTAATAGTTATATCAACACCTGCAAGTACCCCTCCGAGCTATTCAAAATCCTAACTTAGAAATGTGTCGACATTCTTTCACTTTTCTGGGTCAAAATCCTGCAATTCCCTTGCTAACAACATTGTGTGTCCACCTACAGCACTTGAGCAGCAACAATACAAGAAGGCAGCTCATTACCACCTTCTTAAAGACAACTAGGTACGATCAATAAGTGCTGCCCAGCCAAGGATAACAATGAGTGAGTAAATAAAAGTGTAGTAAATTTGGTACACAGAGTTATGAGCAAGAAAGCACACAATTTTTCAATAAAATGTTTGGATGAAGGTTGAACAGCTCAACCTAACTTTCCCACCATCTTTCTCAGTATTAATAGATTGTTTACCAATCGGGCAGCACCTGGCTATCTTATCAAGTATGGCTTGTCATTGGTGGTTACCACTTTAAAGCTTCTGACAATGTCCATAAACTGAATCCTCCATGGCTTCAGATACAGATTTAAAAGAGCTCTGCAGATGCAGAAGCATCCTGGTTCCACTGGAGAACGGATAGCACTCCATTCTCCAGGATACAGTGTGTGTTTGCCAACAGCAAATGGATCGCAAGGAGTAGAATAAAGGAGAAGGGACTCAGGAGCTGAAAATTTGATCAACTTGGAGAAGTATGTCAGGACCCTGGAACGTCTAGTGAAGAACAGTGATTTTTCCAGCAAAACATAAAGTCTAATCACCCCATCTTTCCATTAATTCCCTATCCTCCCCATCCAAACATTTAGGTTCAAGAAGTCCAAAGAAGGCTTGACATCCTGGTAAACTCAGAAGTAAATTTCAAGCCATATATGACAATAAGCATATGGACTTCTGCTTCTATAGCAACACTCAGCTCCTCCCATCTCAGCCCCACTGCAATTGAACCGCTGAGCTGCAATTTTCCCACTCCACATTCAATCTTCTTGCTACACTGTCCAATGTCCTTCTTGCTACACTGATCCTCTATTCACTATAAGCAACAAATAGTTCAAAATTCAGCTACCTGTATACTATTCCACATCAAATCCCATTGCACCATCACTGCTATTCTTGTTGAGTTATATTGGACACTTATGCCATAATTTATTGAAGATAAAAATTCTTCTCCTCCTGTAATTGCTTCAGATTCAATTAATTCACACTCTGCAACCGCCTCCAGCTTACCTTTCCTTTCTCAACCTCCAGTCCTCTGTGAATCCTCCCATCTTTTTCTTCTAGTATTACTGAAAAGCCCTTCAGTCTCTGCTACCCAAGTTAATGGATAATCCTCTCCAATTTCTTCAAAAAGTTTTAAAAATTCACCATTTCAATGATGTGTTTTTGCTTACCTCTGTGGCTTTCCTATCACCATTTGGCTACCATTCCTTTAACTTTCTTATATATCTCATTCACTCCCTTATTCCCACTGTCCACATCATCACCTCAGTGCATCTCAATAGTTTCAGCAGTATGCTACATAAATGCAAGTTGTTTACACAGTAGCACACATGCAATTTCTGAAGCATTAATTCCTACAGCGTTGATCAATGATTTTTATAAAAGCTTGCTGCCACTGTTAAACAGGTTGGGGTGAATTGACTTAGGACTGTCACGTCAAATTGATTATGGTTCAGAATATGAGACTTTTTTTGTCTGTTAGGCCATTTTCCTTTTCATAAGGCTATTATGGTATAAATAAATTGGATTGGAAAGAACCCACTAATAGGAATTCAATAAATACTGGAACAGGGTCTATTGGCTTTCTTGTGTCTATGTGGGTCAGGAAAAAAAAAGCAATTATTTAAACTGGTTAAAAAAGTTCACTTTTACTTTTCCTCCAGTTCATTTCCCGCCTCCTAAACAATATTGAACAAATCTAGCTCAAACAGATTGTACTGCTGAAGCAAAAATCACAATTCACTTCTATTATTTCTCTCAGGCACTATGATCTTGAAATGTCTGCTACTTTACAATAAGACTTTGTGTTTTCTTTGAGAAATTAATGTCACTGTTCGCTTATAGCCCTAGCTCTACCATTATCACACTCACTCAGCAATCTGCTCGAAACAGTACCACACATATTTACCAGACCCTTTTTACACTTTACTTGTCACTTTAAAAATGAATACCTAATTAATACTTAAAACTGAATTCTCAAAGTATGTACTTTAATCCCTAATTCAATTTCTGGAGGCAACAAAAGTCATAAATTGTAGGAATTTAGAATGAGGTGCCATATACCACATGTAGAAATAATTCTGGCTTGGAAATACCAAATACATTGGAATGAATGAGAGGACATGGTTTTAAAAGGATTTTCTAAAAAACTGTGGTGTGAGAAGAAATGTTTTTCATGTAGTACCTTGTTCAGCTCTGAAATGTATTACCTAGGCATGTGGTGAGCTAGCTTTAATTAATTTGCTTCAATTTATTTGATTTACTGTTATCACCTCTACCTAAGTACAGAGAAAAGTTTTGTTTTGTGTGGAGTACAGGCAGATCATACCATACAAAGCTCATATGGTGATAGAACAGAGTGAGGACTAGAATGTTATGGCTGCAAAGAAGGTGCACAAAAAGCAAGATCAACAGTAGATTTGAAATTTGAGAGATCCATTCAGAAGTCTAATAACAGCAGGGTAGAAGCTGTTATTAAGACTGTTGGTATGTGTCTTTAAGCTTTTGTATATTCTGCCTGATGAAAGAGGTTGAAGAGATTATAACTGGTTTGGGAGGGGTCTTTGATGATATTGGTTGCCTTTCCAAGGCAACAAGAAGTGTAGATGGAATCAATCGATGGAAGGTTGGTTTGTTTGATGGAATGGGGCTGTGGTCACAACTCTCTGCTGTTTCTAACGGTCCTGAGCAGAACAGTTGCCATATCAGGCCGTGGTGCATCCAGATAGAATGTTTTCTTTGGTGCATCTGTAAAAGTTGGTGAGAGTTCTTATGGACATCAAAGCAGTCAAGGGGACATTAGATGATTATCTATGTAGAAATAATGCGCAGGGTAAGGGAGAAAAAGTGGGAAAATGGCAAAAAGCCATGACACTTAGTCAAAAAGACAGTGCAGACCTAATGGGACAAATGGCCTTCTCCTAAACTATAACAACTTTGTGACTCTGAAACAATTCTGAAATGATTACATAAACAGATCAGACATGCATCAACATCAACCTCAATTGGTTGAGGGGTATATTGGCACATCAGGCCTTTCTTTCAAAAAGTGAGAGCCACCCCATAAAAACTGATGCTTCTCTTGTACCAATTGCCTGACTGGATTCAATTAGATTGTGTTGACAAAGCCATAAAGTTATAATTGAAAAAGAATCTGAGCTTTTTTTGGAGGGGATGAGATTAGGAGAGGATCTAGAAGATATTGAAAATTTTAAAAGACCTTGTGAAGTCAAATAGTGAAAAAGCACTTTTACTGGTCAGTGAAGAGCTAACAAAGAGGCACAGATTTGTAATTGAGACGACATTAAATATTTTTATCATGTCAAGATTTGTGGATCTCCCATGTTAATGTCGCTCAGTATGGACTAAGTCTATGTGCCAGTACAGCATTAATAGGGGTACACTGGACATTTTCTACTTGATTGATCTAAATTGTCTGATGGAATTTCAGCTGAAAGGTTCTGAGGAAAGTACCTGTGAAAGGATCTATCCCATAATATTTTGTTATTAATGTTAACAGATTAGCCTGTGCCACTGGTTGAGTGTTCTCTGTGAGGAAATCATCTCAGTTAGGCAAAAGTAGATAAACATTAAATTACATTACATTAAATTACAATTATATTAAAATTTTTGATGCTTGTAAATTTCTGACTTTAAGATAAAACCATTTAAAGCTTTTGAGCAGATTTGTAGCTCGGGTAGTGGACGAGGTTGTAGACGAGGTTGTAGACTTGCTCGCCGAGCTGTGTGTTTGATTACAAACGTTTCGTCACCCTACTGGGTAACAACGTTACTGCACCTCTAGCGAAGCGTCTGTGTTCTGTCTCGTTTGTTATTTATATGCCTCAGTTTGTTGGGGTGTTTGGTACCTTTTCTGGTTTTATTTCTCAGTGGTTTGTACACAGGGTATAATTCAATGTGTTTGTCGACAGAGTTCCAGTTAGAATACCAGGCCTCTAGGAATTCCCTGGCATATCTCTGTATGGCTTGTGTGATTACGGATGCGTTGTTCCAGTCGAATTCATATCCCTCATTGTCCCTGTGTAGTGAGACAAGTGAGAATTGGTAATGTCCCTTAGTGTGTTGAAAGGTGGTTTATATTTTAAGCTTTGTGGTAGTGCCTGCTTTCTGAGAAATTTGTGCAGGAAGTATCGTTGTTCATGGGTCGTGCTCAGTCGGATGGCATTTGTTTCTCATCTGTGGGCCAGTTTGAGGGTGTTGAGCCCGTAGGTGTCAAATTCAAGGTGCACCAAGAGACACGACCAATTCTCACTTGTCTCACTACAGACAGACAACAAGGCACACAAATTCAACTGGGACAACACATCGATAATCACACCAGCCAAACAGAGACACGCCAGGGAATTCCTGGAAGCCTGGTATTCCAACCAGAACTCCATCAACAAACACTTTGAATTAGACCCTGTGTACAAACCACTGAGTAACTGAACTGGAAGTAATACCAACCACCCCAACAAACTGAGGCATATAAATAACAAGTGGGACAGAACATTGGCGCTTCACTGGAGACGCACTGACGATGTTACCAAGCAGGGTGACAAAACGTTTGCAATCAAACCCATCGACTCGGCAAGCAAGTCTACAACCTAAGATAAAACCATTGTTCAGAATGGAACTGGCTTTTCTAATAAAATATCATGTTGTATTTTCAAAAGAATCTGATTCTTTGGTATTTAGTAGGGACGATTCGTACATTAGATCTCAGAATTTCCTACACACTAACTAAAGGATGTCCAATGGTGTTGCTCACAATTTTCAGAGCGTATTTCGTAAAGTATTGTCAGGGCTACTGATCACAAGTAATGACTATATCAAATTAATTTTACTTATGAATAAAAGCAGAAAATGTAAGGAATACTAAACATGTCAGTTAACATCTGTAGCAGGAAAAAGTAAGTTACTGAATCAGTTCAATGCTCTTCCATTAGAGCCCTTTCTTTGATCGGAAACGTTAACTGTGTTTTTCTCTCCTCAGGGTGCCATTTGACCTACTGAGTAATTCCAGCATCATCCGTTTTAATTTCAGATTTCCATTTAACCCAGTAATTTCCTTTTAAGAGTTTTCTTCCCTTTTTGCATTTTTTTCTTCTTGAAATTGCTATGTACATAAAAATAGAAAGATGAGAGTACTAGAGAGTACATTGACGTGAACAGTCAATGTCCTTGCTGACTGCAGACTTGCATTTAGACACTCCCTTGTTCAACCTTACATTCTTCTCCCTATATAAACTAGCGCTCAGCCAAACTATTCTGTCCCTGTCTTATCTCACAACAGCCCCTTCATCCAGTAACCCTAAAGTTGCTGATGTACATTGGGTCCTATTTCAGAAACTCATCCATTTTAACATTTTCATTTTTGCTCTCATGTAGAGTCGTAGAGTCACGCAGCACAGAAACAGACCCTTCAGTCTATCCAGTCCATGCCAAACATAATCCCAAACTAAACACTTCCCACCTGCCTGCTCCTGCCCCATATCCCTTTCTTATTCATGTACCTGTCCAAATGTCTTTTAAACATTGTAACTATCCCCACATCCACCACTTCCTCAGGAAGTTCATTCCACACACGAACCACCCTCTGTGTAAAAAAAATTGCCCCTCATGTCTTTTTTGAATCTTTCTCCTCTCAGCTTAAAAATATGTCCCCGGTCTTGAAATCGCCCATTCCAGGGAAAAGACACCTACCCTTAACCCTATCGATGCCCCTCATGATTTCATAAACCCCCATGAGGTCACATCTCAACCTCTAAAGGTTCAGTGAAAAATTCCCAACCTATCCAGCCTGTCTTTATAACTCAAAACTTCTCCATGATTTTGCCTCTTCTTAACTATGAGGCCAGCTCAGCACCACAATCCTTGAAAATCTTTGCACTTCTCTCTCTAATTCTCACTTTTTGCCAATCCCCAATTTTGATCACTCCATCATTGATGACTCTACCTCTCATTTCTCTCATTTCTTTGTTGATTCATGGGATGTGGGTAACACTGGTTAGGCGAGCATTTATTGCCCAGAGGGCAGTTAAGAGTCAACCACATTGCTGTGGGTCCTGACATACATATGTAGGCCAGACCAGGTAACAATGGCAGTATCCTTCCCCAAAGGCCATTAGTGAATCAGATGGGTTTTTCATGACAATCAACAATGGATTCAGGGTTGCCATTAGACTCGTAATTCCAGATTTTTTATTGAATTCAAATTCCACCATCTGCAGTGCTGGGATTTGAACCTAGATCTCGCCCGATAATATCACTACGCCATTGTCTTCCCTATATCTCTGTCTTTGGCTTGCCATCCATTTATTTTTGATTAAATCTTTCTTAACACTTTTGTTATTTTTCACAGATAAAGTCAAAGTGTATAGTTGTTGTTCTGCATAGATTGTCAGCTACAAATTGTATCTATGTTGCATTTTTAACCCAGAAAATAATTCCTGCGTGCCTCACAGGAGAACTATTGAAGGAAATATGGAATTGAGCCATGTAAGGTGATATTAAGACACATGGGCAAAATTTGCATCAAATATTTAAGAGGACCTACTTAAGGAAGGTGGAGAGATGGATAAGTTTGGGATAGGGATTCTAAAGTTCAAAGACTCAGCAGCAGTAGATATGATGGTCTGTGACAGAACAAATAAATTCAGGAATTTTTAAGACTTGTAGGAGCACAGGTATCTCAGAAGGTTACTGGACTTGAAGAGATTACAGGAAAAGGAAAGGAGAGATTCTGGCAGATTTTGGGAACAAAGGTGAGAATATTAAAATTGAGGTGTTAATTTACTAATCATGGGTTTAATGAAAAAATGAGTATATTTGTCATATCAAATATCTTATTTCACTTCAAATTTCTTTGTTATCCTTTCCAAAAAACTGACTGAATTCATTTGTCAAGTGTATGGGTAACAGCTTGTATTAAAATAGCATGCTGAACAAGCTGCATTTTTGCTGATTATAAAATGAATTCAAATAGATCCTGCATCTTTTTCCGTCCCCGCAGATTTTTTTTTCTGTAACACCTATTAAACAGGCAAAATAAAAAGTCTTCAGTCTAGAAATGACAAAACAAACATCTTAGTGATTAATAACATCTGTACATTATCAGGACTGGAGATCTGTGCTTTGGGGAATACGAGAGAATGAAAGTGCCATTTAATGCTAAACATGACTTGTTACTAAGGGTACCCATAAAATTCTATTAAATGGCAATGCCTGGCAAGGGGATTTTCGTTTTTTAATTCTGCTTGGACATAATACATCAGCTGGGATTTTTTTTTTGAGAAACAAACAGCATAATTCTTTTTCTTTCAGAAGGGATGCAGTTTTTGTTAATTTTTTTAAATGTAAAATCCAGGTCGACGTTCTGATCAGTACCTTTGAGATCATAATTATCAGAAGGGACATGAATTAATAAACAATGCACATACCACACAATGCTATTTTCTTTGAAATTTCAGCGCCGGGTATGAAAGAATGTACAAAACAACTAAGCAGTCATTTCAAGAAGAAAAGGTTCCACTTAATATTTGGTTCTATAACCAACAGCAATTTTACTGGTAACAGTAACTTTTTTATTATTTAGTGACAATGAAGTCCAAAGGGAAATAGAATATGATGTATTTCAGTAAGAATATTGAGATGAAAAAATGATTTGTGTGTTTTATATTGGTTCAGATGACAGAAATCAAACATATTGGAGTGATTGGAACGAGGTTATCCTGGTGGATTTTGTTGAGTGTGAGACCTCTGATTGGGGCTGTTAACCTGGGCCTATCAGGGAGCCCTGGTTGACAGACATAAACTGGAGTGTCAGGGAGAAACCAAACACACATTGGGTGACCATTTTGTAGAACACTTCCAGTCTGTACGCAAGCATGATGCCGACCTTCCCATAGCCGGTCATTTTAACACAGCGTCCTGCTCATATGCCCATTTGTCTGTCCTCAGCATGCTGCAATGCTCCAGTGAATCACAGCGCAAACTGGAGGAACATCTCATTTTCACTAAGCATTTTACAGCCTTCTGGACTTAATATTAACACAGAAACATAGATTTTAGGAGCAGGAGGAGATCATTCAGCCCTTCAAGCCTGCTCCACCATCCTTCACAATGACGGCTGATTGTCCAACTGAATAGCCTAGTCCTGCTTTCTCCCCATAACCTTTGATCCCATTCACCCCAAGTGCTATATCTAGCCACCTCTTGAATACATTCAATGTTTTGGCATCAAATACCTCCTGAGGTAATGAATTCTAGAGGCTCACCACTTTTTGAGTGAAGAAATTTCTCCTCATCTCCATCCTAAATTGCCTAGCCGGAATACTGTGATCCCTGGTTCTGGGCATACCTACTATCAGGAACATCCTCCCGGCATCTACCCTGTCCAGTCTTGTTAGAATTTCATAAGTCTCTATGAGATCCCCCCTCAATCATTCGAACTCAAGCAAAAACAATCCCAACCTGGTCAACATCTGCTTATACATCAGACCTGACATCCCTGGAATCAGCCTGGTAAACCTTCGCTGCACTCTCTCAAGAGCAAGAGCATCCTTCCTCAGAAAAGAAGACCAAAACTGCACACAATATTCCAGGTGTGGTCTCACCAAGGCCCTGTATAACTGCAACAACACATCCCTGCTCCTGTACTCGAAACTTCTCGCAATGAAGGCCAACATATCATTTGCCTTTTCACTGCCTGCTGCACCTGCATGCTTACCTTCAGTGACTGGTGCACAAGGACACCCAGATCCCACTGCACAAGGACACCCAGATCCCACTGCACACTCCCCTCTCCTAATTTACAGCCATTCAGGTAGTAATCTGCCTTCTTGCCTTTGCTTCCAAAGTGAATAACCTCACATTTATCCAAATTATACTGCATCTGCCATTGATTTGCCTACTCACCCAACCTGTCCAGATCATGCTGAAGGATCTCTGCATCCTCGTTACAGTTCACCCTCCCACCCGACTTGGTATCATCTACAAACTCAGAGATGTTACATTTTGTTTCCTCATCCAAATTGTTAATGTATATTGTGAATAGCTGGGATCCCAGTACCAATCCCTGTGGCACCACATTAGTCACTGCCTGCCAATTTGAAAAGGACCCATTAATTCCTACTCTTTGTTTCCTCTCTGCCAACCAGTTTCCTATCCACCTCAATACACTTCCCCTAACCCCACGCACTTTAATCTTGCACATTAATGTCTTAAGTGGGACTTTGTCAAACGTTTTCTGAAAGTCCAAATATACTACATTGACTGGCTCCCCCTTCTAATCTACTAGTTCCATCTTCATAGAATTCTAACAGATGTGTCAGGCATGACTTCCCCTTCATGAATCCGTGCTGACTCTGCCTGATCCTGCTGTAGCTTTCTAAATGCTCTGCTGTAAAATCCTTGACAATGGATTAGAGAATTCCACCCCCACCCCTGATGTCAGGCTCACCGGTCTATAATTCCCTATTTTCTCTCTACCTCCTCTTTTGAATATTGGAGTGACATTAGCCACCCTCCAATCTGCAGGGACTGTTCCAGAGTCTATAGAATCCTGGACAATGACCACCAATGCATCCATTATTTCTAAAGCTTCTTCCTTAAGTACTCTGGGATGTAGATTATCAGGCTATGGGGATTTATCGGCCGTCAATCCCAACAATTTTCCCAGCACCATTTGTTTACTAAAGATGCCTGGGGATGGGGTCTATGTAAAGCATCTGAGAAAAAAGCACCAAGGACAAAAACAAAAGATAGAAAAGGGAATAAGAAAAGTGATAGGCTGAGAAACCAAGGATAAGATTCAAACAGGATTATGCAGAAAAATAAGAAGGAGACAAACACTGTTAAAGGGACAAATTTAAAGGTTTTGTGCCTTAATGTGCAGAGAGTCTGCATTAAAATGGATGAACTAATCGCACAGATAGATGTAAACATGTACGATATAATTGGGATTACAGACACATGGCTGCAGGGTGACCACGGATGGCAACTAAATGTCCCAGGGTATTCAGTATTTAGGAAGGACAGGCAAAAAGGGAATGGTAGTTGAGTGGCATTGCTGGTAAAAGAGGAAATTAACACAATGGTGAGAAAAGATATTAAATCAGACAATATAAAGTCTGTATGGGTAGACTTAACAAATACCAAGGGGCAAAAGACATTAGTAGGTGTCATATATAGACTCCCAAACTGCAGTGGAGGTGTCGAGAATGGCATTAAATGGGAAATTAGAGATGAATGTGATAAGGGAATTGAGTTCAACACCTTCAAATTGTGAACAAACTCCCATTTCTTCCCGCTCTTTCAGCTTTACTTTTACATTCACTGTCACCATGTCCTCTCTCCCCTCCACTCACCCCAGTGGGACTGTCTGCTCTTTCAAGTCTGGCAGTAGGACACACCATTGGTCTGCCATTCTCAGATTCTGATCACTTAATCTGAACTATCAACATCTTTTCTCCACTAGCACTCCACACCGCACCCCACACACCGCTCACCCCAACTATTGCATAAATGCTGCCCCCTCCACACTTCACTTCAGCTCTCATGAAGTAACATCTAGACTCAAAACATTAGCTTGCTCTCTCTCCAGGGATGCTGTCTGACCCATTGTGATCCTCAACGTTTGATGTTTTCAGTGTTGGAGAGACCGGCTGTGAGCTGGCTGGTCAGAGTCCATGTACTGTGCTCGTGTAAATAATGGCTGACTTAGTGATGAGATACTGGCCTCTGTACAGTTATTTCATATAATAAGCCATAAAGAGTTAGGATTAAATCAGAAGTATAGTCTGCTATTGCATTCAAACCTGAGGGATGAATTTCACATGTACACAAAAGCACTTAGATGGAAAATAAATGGAAGGAACGAATTTACAATAAAGAATAATTTAAAAACAATGCAGATTTTAATTCACTTGATGCTAGGAATCCAGACACCTGGAGTTGACTGAGTGTTCTTTCCTGTAGGAACTCAGATTCGGGGGGTGCAGTTAGCCAAGGCAGGAATTAGAATCCCTACAGTGTGAAAGCAGGCCATTCAGCCTTTCCAGAAATTGTGGGAAAACTACATCATGTGATTAGTTGTGGTCATTTCTTAGTCCAGCAAAGTTCATTTTGACACTAAACAAGAAAGACTTTTTCATGTAATTTCTAATCTCCTTCATGTTTTATCAACATGGCATCAGCTTCATCAATGATCTTCACTCCAATATAAAATCAGAAGGAATGGTGTTGGTTGATGATTACATGTTATTGAGCACCTTGGATTGGGTTGAGAAGTGATAAGTAACATTTGTACCACACAAGTGTTAGCCAATGGCCATCTCCAATCAGAGAGAATCTAATCATCTCCTTTTCATGATTAAATGCATTCACATTCCTGAATCCCCCAATTTAACAACTTGGGGCTCACAATTGACCAGAAACTGAACTGGAACTGCCACGTAAATATTTTGGTAACAGGAGCAAGTCAGAGGCTCGGATTTCTGCAGCCAACAAATCACCTCCTGACTCCGCAACTGCCCATGTACTGGGCAAAACAGTCAGGAATCTGATGGACTATTTTCCACTTGCCTGGATCAGTGTGTCTCTGACAACATTCAGGAACCCAAGATCATTCAGGACAGAGAAGCCACATGATTGGAACCTCATCCATACATAAACATTTGCTTCTTCACTACTTGCAAAGAGGAGCAGTAGTGTATAATATCCACAAAATGCACTGAAGAACTCACCAAGCCTTCTTCTTCAAAATCCTTTACCATCTCAAAGGTCAACAGCATTTGAGACATGGGAACATGTCCACGCCTGTTCCCATCAAATCTACTTACCATCCTGACTTGGAATTTATTTTGGCACTTCTTTCAAAACAGTGTTGAAGGTGGACCTTCACTGTATGAACTGCAGCAGTCCTAGGAGGCAGCTTACCATCACCTTCTCAAGTGCAATTAGGAATGGGCAATTCACAAATTGTGGATATATTAAAGTTCAAGGTAAGTTCAAAGTGTTTGCTAATGATTTTCAGCAGCAAGAATTTCAACAGTAGACCCAGAACATGAGTAGAGAATTCCTGATAGTAGCCTTTGGATTTCCATGCCAAATACTTGTGGGTGCCAGGAATGCTGTCATTAGTTGCGATGGCAGAGATGTGAATGGTTTTGCTATTGATACAGCTGGAAAATGCTAGCCGATATTTAACTGAGCTAAGGTCTAGACAACTAAAACCAAATGAAGTCCTTGAAGAATATAGAGAAAGTAGAAAAGAGATTAAAAGGGGAGTTAGGAGCTCATGTTCTAAAAGGGGATACAAAATGTCCTTGACCAGCAGGGTTAAGGAGAATCTGAAGGAATTTTATACATACATTAGGAGCAAGAGCGTAGCTAGGGAAAGAATAGGTTCACTCATGGATAAAGGAATGAGGTTATGTGTGGAGCCAGAGGAAATGGGTGAGATCCTTAATGAGTACTTTACATCGGTATTCACTAAAAAGAGGGATGTGAGGGATGTTGAGGTTGGGGAAAGGTGTGTGAATACTCTCAAGCAGGTCAACACATTGAAGGAGGAAGCGTTGGGTGTCCTGAAATGTATTAAGGTAGACAAGTCTCCAGAGTCAGATGGGATCTGTCCCAGAGAACTGTGAGAGAAACTAACTGGGGCCTTAACAGATATCCTTGTATCCTCTTTGGCCTCAGGCAAGGTCTCAGAGGACTGAAGACTAGCCAATGTTGTTCCTTTGTTTAAGAAGGGAAACAAAGATAACTCAGGTAATTACAGGCTGGTGAGCTTGACGTCAATGAGTGTGAAAGCTGTTGGAGAAGATACTGACAGACAGGATTTATTCACATTTGTTAGCAAATGGACTTGTTAGTGATAGGTAGCATGAGTTTGTTGGGGAAGGTCATGCTTCATGCACTTGATTGACTTTTTTGAGAAGGTGACAAGAATGATAGATGAGGGAAGGGGAGTGGATGTTGTCTTCATGGACTTTAGTAAGACATTTGACAAAGTACTTTGTGGCAGGCTGGTACAGAAGATAGAATCTCATGGGATTTGGGGGAGCCAGCTAGATGGATACAAAAGTGGCTTGGTCATAGAAGACAGACAGCAGTGGTGGAAGGGTATGTTTTGGAATGGAGACCAGTAACATAGTGCTGTTCTGCAGATATCAGTGCTGGGACCTTTGTTGTTTGTAATATTTATAAATGATCTGGAGAAAAATATAGGTGGCCTGGTTAGTAAGTTTGCAGATGACACCAAAATTGGCTGAGTTGCAGATAGTGAAGAAGATTGTCAAAGGATACAGCAGGATATAGATAGATTGCAGATTTGGGCAGTGAAATGGCAGGTGGAGTTTAATCCAAGCAAATGTGTGGTGTTGTGTTTTGGAAGGTCAAATTCAGGTGCAAATTACTTAATAAATGGCAGGACCCTTAGGGGCATTGACATACAGAGGGATCTGGACTTACAGGTCCACAGATCCGTGAAAGTGGCAACACAGGTGGATAGGTGGTCAAGAAAGCACACAGCACAGTTGCTTTTATCAGCTCGGGAATCGATTATAAAATTTAGCAAGTAATGTTACAGCTGTATAAAACTTTAGTTCGGCCAGGTTTGGAACATTACATGCAGTTCTGGTTGCCGCACTACCAGAAGGACAGGAATGCTTTGGAAAGGGTGCAGAGACTGTTTACCAGGATGTTGCCTGGTCTGGAGGGCTTTAGTTATGAGGAGAGGCTGGATAAACTCAGATTGTTTTCACTGGAACAACGGAGGCTGAGGGGCGATCTTATAAGAGGTCTATAAAATTATGAGAGGCATAATTAGGGTAGATAGACAGAGGCTTTTTCCCAGAATAGAAAAGTCAACTGCAAGACAGTAGAGATTCAAGGTGAGAGGAGGAAGGTTGAAGGGAGAAGTGTGTGGAAAATGTTTCACACAAAGGACAGTGGCTTCTTGGCATTCACTGCTGGTGGAAGTGGTGAAAGCAGGCTCGTTAGCAATGTTTAAGGCATATCTTGATAGACGCTTGAGGCAAACAGTGGGATAGAAACCATGTATGGGCAATAAGTAACGGATCTAAATAAGGATTAGGAATTTGCGCAGGCTTGGTGAGCCGAAGGGCCTGCTCTTGTGCTGTATTGTACTCTATTGTATTGTGTTATTGTGTTGAAATATATATTTTGGATTAATCAATCAGTTACAGAGGTACTAGTTTTTCTAAAATCTGCCAGAATAATTTTCATATGTGGCCTGGTAATTTTGGCTCTTCCATTCTGGAATTGCAAAGCATTTTGATTTCTTCATTGTATTTAATACTTACTAATTTGCACATTCTCCCCGTGTCTGCGTGGGTTTCCTCCGTGTGCTCCAGTTTCCTCCCACAGTCCAAAGACATACAAGCTAGGTGGATTGGCCATGCTAAATTGCCCATAGTGTTCAGGGGTGTGTGGGTTATAGGGGGATAAGTCTGGGTGGGGTGCTCCAAGGGTCGGTCTGGACTTGTTGGTCCGAAGGTCCTGTTTCCACACTGTAGGGATTCTAATATTCTAAAAATATTCTAATTTTCTCTTAGTCAACAAATCTTCATGGAATTTATTTGAAGTTTTTATCTGAGGTGAAATAAAGTATGGATGTATCCACAAATGGTAATGTGGAAACTTGGTGACTTACAATTTCCAATGAAGTTACACCAACAGAAGAAAATAAAGTTCTGCTAGTGTCACGGCAATTGATTCCAAGTTCTGAGGTACCACGGACATTGTTAACTTTAAAAAATACATTTGGAGTTAAAAGAAATCTGCTACATCCAAAAAAAAGACTGCCGGTGTAATTTCAGTCGATGTCAGGCAAAATCCTGGGGTGGACCCATGGAAAGTTGCACATTTTAGAGAATGATAAAGGAACTTTAAAGAGAGAGAAAAACATGGCAGGAAGGCAGAATGAGGGGGATGATCTACCACCTCTCAGCAAAAGCTCACTTCTTGCAGAATGTATGTGATTTAGTCTTCCAGAATGTACCAAAAGGGATTAAAAAACAACTACAAATCCAGAGTGTGTTTTTTTTAACAAAAGGGTTGATGTCCTAAACTGTGTAACAGTGTGCTGTGAAGATCACAGCTTGAGAGCTGTCAATAAACATTCCTGCAACACAGGTAAAGAGAGAGTGGAAAAATCATGGAATGCTGAAAGCCAACTGGCAAACAAGCTAAGCAAAAGGAAACAGGACATTGGTAGAACTCTGATTTCTGATGAAGGGTCTAGGCCCAAAACGTCAAGTTTTCCTGCTCCTATGATGCTGCTTGACCTGCTGTGTTCATCCACCCCCACGCCTTGTTATATTGATAGAACTCTCTCACTTTAAGTGCCAGGTGCCAACAGTCACTGTTGAAAGGGACCAGGACAAAATAATTTCAATCATTATACAAATTACCAATGTTATTGTGACTTGTAATATTCACTGCAATGTTTACCATGTTCAATAAGCCACTCCGTTACGGACCAGGCCGAACCCCCTCAAAATATATCAAGGAGATAGCCTGGATCCTAACTTTTTGAATTTTTTTTAAAGGCAAATATAATGTTCCAGATGTGAGTCAATTGATCCACCATTAGGCTTTAAGCTAAACACACGTTATTCTTGCAACAGTTAAAATACAAACAAAACAGAAGAATTGGCATAACTTTAACTGTATGGAAATGCTTAATAAAATAACATATATTTAAATACCAATCATTAATTGTTCCATACAGCAGCATCCCATAAACACACCCTTGGCATAGGCAAATTCAGCAGAACTGATTTTCCTCACATGCTATCCCCCTTTCATTCTGGGAGAAAGGAGCATTGAAAGAAACAATCTTGCAGCATACGGAGAACTCAAGATATTTGCTGCAGCAGAGAAGCCAACTCCAAACTCCAACTAAAAACAAAACTCAAACCCTGGGTTTGTGTGAGCATGATTCCACGCACTCATGCTTCTTCACAACAATTTAAAAAGAATACTCAGAGAGTTCAAAGCCGTTTACCCACTGCATCTGAAACAGACATTTCATCACCACCGTGGCAACCAATTTCTGCAAAACTGAACCTACAGAACACAACTGACTTCATTCACAGAACTGTCTTCCATTCCATCAAGGTATCTGTGACCATCAGTACCACATCTTGGATCAGACTGGAGTGACTTTGCAGCACAGCCCAGACAGAATGTTCCACATAATCCTTGCATACTGTGCTCTGCACAACTGGTATAGCCAAAGACAGGGTGTGATGGAAGCTGAAGAGCTGGGAGGGTGGCAGCAGTCTTCAGAAGAGGTAGATGAGGACATTGAGCAGGAAAAACTTCACCTTCTGTTTCATACAGCCCAGCAGCATCAGCCACAACAAGATACACAGGACTGACTTGACACTCGGTTCCAATAGATGAGAACTTGGTGCAATAATCACTCATTGACTGTTAATTTGATGTTACTCAAAGAGCAAGCAGACCCTATCTGTTCTCAGAAGCAAATACAGCTTTTATTTTCTCTTCACGTTTGCTATTACTCAATAAATGTGGGGTTTTCAACTGCTTGACGGTATGTGATGCTCCCACATTGAACTCTGAGAAGATGTGAGGCTATGCTGGGCACTGGAGAAATGGTAGCGGTTCCTTACTCAGGGTTCTAAGATAGAAAAGTGCTCAGCTCAGGAAACCGATATAGTTTGATTCGTATAGCTGCAATTACAATGACTGCCAGTCAGAAATGCAATGATGTAAAAGAGCAAACCATTTACGAATACGCACTTGTATTTGCAAAGAAGTGTCAGCTGTGCCACCTATGTGTTCACAGATGTATCTCTTTCTCATTGTCCTCCTACGTTGCGAAGGGTAACTCCTGCCTGGCGGCACATGGTGCTTGTTTGAGATTTAAAAATACTAGCAGCATCAGGAATCCCAGGAATCCAGCAGCAATTAATTCCACTATTGCTGAGCTAACCTAAGTGGGGTATACCACAGAGGACTGGTGCATCACTAATGAGGTGAACTGTGAGGAATACTGTGAGAAAACCTGCTAATGCATGGAATTAAAAAAAACTCCATGAGACTTCCCAAAATCGATAATTTGCTGAATTCTAATAGAATTCAGCCCTTCCTCTTTTTTTTCGTAATTCAAGAAAGCCTGGTTAAATAGTCTCCTTTAAAAACATACCTTCATTTGGGCCTGGGAGAAGGTCAGTTAGTTCAATTGGCTGGATGGCAGGTTTGGAATGCAGAGTGTTGCCAACAACATGGGTTCAATTCCTACAGCCAGCTGAAGATACCATGAAGGACTTTCCCTCTCCCTTCATCTGAACCTCAGGTTAAACCACCACCAGGTCTCTATTGAGAGAGCAGTCCTATGGTCTGGTAAGACTATGGCGAATTTACCATAACATTTATCTGCAAGGGAAGGGATCCTTTTAAAATTAATCTTGACGCGACCAACCGAGGGGATAGCTGAACAGGAAAGCCTGTTCACCCCTCCTCACCCTGGAGCCTAATGTGTTGGAGTATCCTACCTGGATCCAGCCAAGTTGAGGATCCTTCGGGAATGGTCATAACACTGGTAACAACATAACATTTACTAAGGTAAGTTACCAAAGAAGAAAAATGACAAATATAAACATATTAAAATGTTACATGGACCAGTATATTTGAACTGGACCAAATGCTCAATGCAGAAGTTTCAAGGATAAACCCATTATGAAACAGTCAAGACATTTTCAGTTAGAATAGAGTTTGCACATTTTTCCTTTTCTAAATCAGTGAGGCAAGATCATGCAATTTGCTGTCTGATTGCATTCCATCTCTTTTGAGCCTTCAGGAGAAGAAACTGGCATTCAGTGTGGTGAAGACTACAAATAATGTTTGAAGATAACTATGTCAGCTGCAGTGTGCGACTGTCAGCTCTTTTAGAGTGTGACTGTTTCTGGCTAAAACACGTATACACTATATTTTCTGGCACTAACATATAGTCTCTTTCAGATAGTGTACAATAGATGTGGTGCTTTGAAACAGAAGACATTTGTTTTGCGTTGAAACCAAAAGTATTAAAGTTCTTAAATGAACCACAGAATAAAAGGAGGAGGCCATTCGGCTCATTGTTCCTGCATCAGCTCTTCAATCGAGCATCATCATATCTGATTGCAAACAGGTTCCACTCAAATTCATTCGCAAGTCAATTTGTACGCAAGTCAGAGCACAATGCAGGGTAATGTAAAGTTCTTGAGTGCAGGAAATGTTCATATGTTGGATCTTTAAAATTACACCACTGTAAGGGATTGCATTTGTAAGTCAGATGTTCATAAATTGGTGACCCCAGTGCCAAAATCCTGCTTTCTCCCCACATCAATGATCCCCAGACTGCAACAGAACCAAGTCAAGGGCGGGAATACAATGTATGTTGGTTAATGTGAAGTTGTCTAAAAGATTAGTGCAGGAAAGCGTAAATTACTGAATCAAAATTCCTTAAATTTATTTTCTGCAAGTAAAACGGATGAAATTTCAAGAAGAGTTTTTCTTCATTATTGAAGATGGTAATATCTTTCACACAGTAAGTAATCATTAGTTTTCAGGTTGATTATGTCTGTCTGTTGACAGCTTTGTGTGTCTGTGCCCGTGTGTGTATGTGTATGCATCTGCTTACGTGTATGTATGCATCTGTGTGTATGTGTATGTGCGTGTGAGAGCGTGTGCGTGCACGCACATGTGCGAGAGAGAGGGAGAGGGAGTATGATTAATTACGCCTGAGAGTGGTGAACAAGAAAGAGGAACTAAACTTAATCAAAACACCATAAACAAAAAGGCAGGCATTTTAAAAGGTATTGTGACTAAAGAGCTCTTTACACAGAACTTGGTATGACATCTCTCAATATCTTTGAGGCATAAAAAAAGAAATCACCTATTCTGTTTTCTAACATGGTTCAGGAAGTGAATTGCAGACCTGCATAGCTTTCCACAGTGCGGGAAAGGATGAATTTCTGCTGAATTCCCAATTCTTCTTGTTTTTATCTCAACCACAAAATCCTGTAATGTGAAAATGAATTTCAAAGGAGTGCATTTTGCAATATGATGAGATGTGTGTGAAGAAGTTGTTAAAAATGCATAATGGAGGTGGCCCTAATGGTATTATCACTGTGCTGTTAATCCAGAGACCCAGATAACATTCTGGGGACTTGGGTTCAAATCCCGCCACGGCAGACGGTGGAATTTGAATTCAATAAATATCTGGGATTAAGAGTCTAATGATGACTGTGAATCCATTGCTGATTGTTGAGGAAAAACCCATCTGGTTCACTAATGCCCTTTAGGGAAGGAAACTGCCACCCTTACCTGGTCTGGCCTACATGTGACGCCAGACCCACAGCAATGTGGTTGCCTCTTAACTGCCCTCTGGGCAATTAGGGATAGGCAATAAATGCTGCCTAAATGCTGCTGCTCTCATCCTGTGAATGAAAATAAAATAAATAAAAACATTTGCCCATGATTTAATTACAGTGGAATGGATTGATTTTTGACTTGACCCATACTCTTGGTCTTGCACATTTGTTCACATTTGCTTGACAAGTCAAGGCGATCGGAGATGCAGTTGACTGCATTGGATGATGTGCAGCACCTTTTACACCTCTCCCAATGAGCTTTACAGCTGCCCACATAGCAGTGCTGCTTTGCTTTCAGTTCCAGTAAAGAAATACCATTCCTCTTCCACATCTATCAAAGTGCTTTTCTTCCCCTTTCAGGCACTTGACGCAGGAACTGAAAAAAACTCTCAAACATTAATCTTTTAGGAGCCATTTATCCATCTAACCATGCATATCAATTGCTGGCTTCAACAAACAATTTAGGGTCAATAGAGGTAGGTCAGTAAAATTTGACAAATGACATGGAAACTAATACTACTTGGAGTACTGTATGACAGAGAGATTGGAGATAGGGATTCTCTCTCTCATGTAACAACATCATGCAAGATGCACCCACCCGGTCTGGCCAGCAAACCAATGTAATTTCCAGGCTGAGGCTACTTCTGTGCACAATCAGGTATTGTGGACCCAGAGCTATTGTGGAACCAGAGCTATTGTGGACCCAGAGCTATTGTGGAACCAGAGCTGAGAGTTGGCAGATTGGCAAGGACCATATGCATGTTTTCCAACCGGCTATGAACAGTTTTAGATATTGGCCTCACTTGCATAGTATTAGCAAACTATTCATAAAAATATAGAAAATATGTGCAAAGTAGCCCAGTCTGTCTTTCAATCCCACTGCACATCATGACGAATAATCTTTAATTCCAATGCCATGTCCCTCAACACCTCTGGCTTCGAGAATTCTACCACAGCCTTCAGTGGTAGAGAATTCCACAGGAACAATACCCTCTGAATGAAGAAATTTTTCCTCAACTCAGCCCCAAAAGGCTTACTGCATATCCCTCAAACGTGACCCCTTATTCTGGACTGCAGGTCAGTGGAAACATCATCCTTACATCCGGTCTGTCCAGCCTTTCAGGATTTCAAACAAACATCAATGAGAACCCCTGTCATTCTTCTAATCTCGAGTGAACACAGGACCAGTTGACTGAATCTCTCATCATACAACAAACATGCCATTCCAATAATCAGTCTGGTGAACCTTTGCTGCACTCCTGCAACAGCAAGTATATCTTTTCCTACTTATGGAGACCAAAACTATGCACAACGATCCGAGTCTGGTCTCACCAAGGCCTTGTACACCTTTAATTCCCCGCATTGCTCTAATACTCAAACCTCCTTGTAATGAAAGCCAACTTATCATTTGCCTTCCTACCTGCTGCTGCATCTATATGCTTGCTTTCAATAACCCATGTACGAGGATACCAGAAGCATCACCCTTTCCCAATCCAGTGCCATTTAATTAATACCCTGGCATTCTGTTTTTGTTTTCCCTACTCAAGTGGACAACATTCTATTGATTCACATTATGATGCATCTGCCATACATTTGCCCACTCACTCAACCTGTTGTAATTGTTTTGATACATGTTTACATCCTCATCAGCACTCACAATTCCATAGATCTTTGTGTCATCTGCAAATGTGGAAATTCTACATTTGCTTCTTTTATCCAAATCATTGATTTATCTTATGATTACCTGGTAACGCTGCAGCTAACTGGCCATATCTATTTCAAATGCTAATTTGTCCATCTCTAGTGTAGCACTAATTCATTTTTTAAATGCATAACTTCTGGGATCTAAATAATATAGAATGGTACTATCTTATTGCTACTGTCAGAGTCTTTTTGGATGTGCAAACACCTGTGGTATCAAAATGGAACATGCATATCAAACACGACGAGTGAAACCACTGAGAGGGATAATTGGTCTAGAAATGTAATGCTTTTCGGTCCATAGCTTATGGTCTTTATACAACATTGCTTAGCTTAATTCTTTTTCAGAAAGAAGTAAAAGTCACTCACTTCTTCAATGCAGGCAGGTTTTCATGGAATCCTCACAGTGTGGAATCAGGCCATTTGTCCCATCGACTACATCCAGATCCATCCCCCTACCTTATCCCTGTAACCCTGGTTTTCCCTCAGCTAATCCACCTAGCCTACACATCCCTGGACATCCTGGGGAATTTAGCATGGCCAATCCACCTAACCTGCACATCTTTAGACTGTGGGAGGAAGCCAGCGCACCCAGAGGAAACCCACGCAGATGCAGGAGGAATGTGTAAACTCTACACAGACAGACACCCGTGAGTGGAAATGAACCTGGGTCCTTGGCACTGTGAGGCAGCTGTGCTAGCCATTGGGCTGCCCCATGTTTCTCCATTTATTCAGCTGCATGTGAAATATAGTACTTTACAAAAAATCAAACATATAATGTTGATTACAACCAAATATAGGCATCGGGGTAAATTATCACTGAGTATACTGAAACACTAGAAACTGAAATAACTCCACAGAGGCTAGTATCCCATCACAAAGTCACCCTGTGTCCTCGACACCGATCCAGCTTCCTCAGAACCAGCTCTGCGTGAACAGAACCTATGACACTCTTGTTCTTATCTGTCAGCCAGGACTCTCTGATTGGATAAGGTCAACAGCCCTACTCAAGGAACTCAATTTCTATGAGGAGCACCTGGCTGACCATGTTACAATCACTACGGAAATAATGAATCCTAACCCTATCAAACAGTTCTATTGTATCAGGATTAGTCACTTTTGGTATAATAGTTCATGACAGTATTGATAAGGTGGCAAGGTGTGACTCTATAGGTAGGAATGCACTTCATATTCAGAGAAAGATTAGACCCTGTAGGGAATCCAGTTTCCATCAAATGTTTATCTGTATTTTCTTTGAAAGATCTGCTAAGAAAGCTTTCAATTGAATCTGATTGATTTGTCTCTTTAATCTTTCATGAACTAGTTCAAGAGCGCAGTTATTCGAACTGACTTCAGCTATTTGTTGTCAATCTTTGCTGCTCTGAATGATCGTTTGGTTATTTAGTCTAATCTTCACACAGGGTGCTCCATCATAGATTATTTTCTCCAAAACGAGCTGCTTCATTTCACAAGAAGCACAATTTTGGCAATAAGATCTCTTAAATTGGCGTGAAAGATTTTGGAGCAGTCAAAACTGGAACAGAATCTCCCGGGGGAAATTTCCCCTTTAGGGTTATCTAGAATAATAGTTAACATGGTAACTCAACTGGGTGAGAGCCCAAAAATCAGACTTTCACTTGAGAAAAACTGCTGTAATTAAATTCTCCCTCCCGCGATGGTGAGATCATGTTCTCACCAGAAAGATGTTGAGAAACCTATATACATGCATTTACAACTCATTAATTACATAACTCACCATATGGACTTCCCCTTCCCTATTAACATCTATCCGGTTGATTGGTTCAGATTTGGGAGGAACATTCTATAACCCTGGTGATTTCTAGTGTCAGTTCATGCCATCATCAAGGTTTCAGACAGATCCAGTCTCAGGATTGGCCTCATTGTGCTCATTCGCTGAAGGAATGGTCACAGTGATGCAGGATGCAGCGGTCAGTGTTGTGAACACAAGTACTTATGTTCTACATTAACTATGTGGATGAAGGAAATGAGAGCACTGTTTATGCAAATGATACAAAGATAGGTGGAGGGACGGATACTGTTGAAGAGGCAGAGAGGCTGCAGAAGGACTTGGACAGGCTAGGAGAGTGGGCAAAAAAGTGGCAGATGGAATAGAATGTGGGGAAGTATAAAGTTGTGCACTTTGCTCTGAAGAATAGAGATATAGATTATTGTCTAAATAGGTAAGTCTCCACAATTCTGAAGCATAAAAGTCTGGTGATAGCAGGCTATGTGTTGCAGGATTAAGAACGTAAGAAATCAGACCAGGAGTAGACCATCTGGCCTATTGAGCCTGCTCCACCTTTCAGTACGATCATGGCTGATTCTTTCATGGGCTCAGCTCCATTTACCCACCTACTCAACATCACCTTTAATTCCTTTACTGTTCAAAAATCTATCTATGTTTGCCTTAAAAACATTCAGTGCGGCAGTCCCAACTGCTTCACTGGGCAGGGAATTCCACAAGTTCACAACCCTTTGAAAGAAGAAGTTTCTCCTCAACTCAGCCCTAAATCTCCTTCCTCTTATTTTGAGGCTATGCCCCTTAGTTCTAGTTTTACCTGCCAGTGGAAACAATCTTCCTTCCTCAATATTATCTATTTCCTTCATAATTTTATAAGTTTCTAAAAGATGCCCCCTCATTCTTTTAAATTCCAATGAGTATAGTCCCAGCCTTCTCAATTTTCCTCATAAGCCAACCGTCTCAACTCCGGAATCTACTTAGTGAACCTCCTCTGCACCTCCTCCAATGCCATTACGTCTTTTCTCAAGTAAGGAAACTAAACCTGTATACAGTGCTCCAGGTGTGGCCTCACCAGTACCCTATACAGCTGTAACATAACCTCCCTGCTTTTAAACTCTATCCCTCTAGCAATGAAGGACAAAATTCCATTTGCCTTCTGAATTACCTGCTGCACCAGCAAACCAACTTTTTGTGATTTATGCACAAGGACACCGTGGTCCCTCTGCACAGCAGCACACTGCAATTTTTCGCCATTTAAATAATAGTCCATTTTGCTATTATTCCTGCCAAAATAGATGCACTGGCTGCAAGGTCTGGAAGATAACAGGAAGTGTGTCGCAAGAATGGCTGCTTTACTGCAGTGTCTGAGCAATGACTGGCAGATGCAGTGGTTGCATTGCACCAGTTTCTCAGCAATGAGGGCCCGTGCCTCCTGAATGTCTGCCTGCCACTGCTGCTTCTCCCTGCACACCTGGACAAAGTCCCTCATGGATGAGACCACAGGGCAATCTGCTACTGAGGGTTCAACAGGGCCCTAGGCTCGGAGCAGCCCTCTAACTCCCAGTAGCTTAGGGCATTTCTGCCTCAACCGGGTGTGTGAAACTCAGTGAGTGACTCCTCAGAACCCAGCAATGTGTTGCCATTTATGCTGCAGGGAGGTCCAGGGGGCATGGAAAACAATGGTCCCTTCAATGCTTCCCCACGATGACCCAGGAGGGTAGTGGAAGTCTCCTCTCTGTGGTAGATGGGCTGCTCTTTGGGAAGATGGGCCCATCTGTGAGGTACAAGAGGCAGAAAGCGTTGCAGCCACTTGCTAGTCGGGGTTTTCGAAGGTAATGTTACCATGGCAGTGGGGGCTGACAATTGTTACCTACTCAGGTATCAGGACATGGATTCTCTACATCCCTCAGGAGTTGTTCCAGCCATTTCTTGGCGGGAGCAAGAATGATGCCCTCACAGGGAGTGAGGACATAGATGCTGAGAACCTCTCTGCCACCAATGTAGGATCTCTCTCCTTGTGTTCATGGAATATGTTCTCCTGCAAATGGAATAAAGGTTAGAAATGAGTAGGATGTAGGTAGGAGGTACTTCTGTTCAGGCAGATGCATTTGCGGGAAAGGTGTTGACATATCCTGAGGGAGTGAGGAGGTTCTGTAGAGGGCGTACCAGGTTGAGAAGAGAGGATGGTGGATTATGTAACAAGGGTGAGTGAAGGAAGGGGATTTAGACTCAAGAGGGGTTATTAGAGCATAGGCCTTGGTACACATTAAGTGCAGTGGCACATTAAGTACGACTTACCAAAAAGAAGAATACTGCATTTATCCTGGCGGAGCAGAGAAAGTCATTGACCTACTTCCTGCATTGTTGCCCAGTCCTCACCCTGGAGATGGCACTGATCTGGGTAGTGACCTCAGACCAGGCTGGCAGTGGTGTTCCAGTTCTCCAGGAAGGGGATTCATTTCCTTTCAACCACCCTCAAAAGGGCCTCCAGTTCCCTCTCAGAGAAGCATGGTGCCAATCATATCTCTGCCATCTCTACTGATTCCTAAAACAGATGATCAAGAGAACTTCCAGGCAGCACCCCATTTGCAAGTGCACAGTGGGTTTTAATGAGGTGGTGCAGCCCAAAGGAATGCTGGTCTTTAAGAGGACTCCCATTGAGAATTGGGTTCCTCCACTAACAATGTATGGTTAAAGCAGGCAGAATTATTCCTTGATTCTCATGCATGGGCTCTAACGGCAAGTAAAGAGAAGGTTCAAGCATGATCTCTTGTATGGAGGGATTGTCTTATGAGCAAAGGCTAAACAGGTTGGGGGTCTACTCATTGGAGTTTAGAAAAATGAGAGGTGATCTCATTGAAGCATGTAGGATTCCCACGGGCGTGACAGAGTAAATGCTGAGAGCTTGCTTTCCCTCATGAAGTGTAGGATCAGAGATCATAGCCTTAGAATAAAGGGGTGTTAATCTAAGATGAGATAAGTAGGAATTCCTTCTCTCAGAGGGTTGTGAGTCTTTGGAACTCACAGAGAACGATAAGGCAGACTCCTTCTGTATATTTAAGACATGGATAGATAGATTTTTGATCCTTCGAGGAATCAAGAGTTAAGGAGAAAGGGCACGAAAGTGGGGCAAGCTCAAGGAGCTGAGCAACCTGCTCCTGTTCCTATTTCTTATGGTCTGAAGCAATACGTTTGGTAAGATACGGTGAGAAAACTTGTTTGGCCTTACAGTGAGAATCACTCCTTCAAACTCAATGCAACTCACACTGAGCAAAGAAAAGAAGCAAAAACCAGTTTCAAGAATGAATGACTGCACGTCTGGTGTGCTCGTACGAATATTTGAATAACAAACTATTGATTTTTTTCCTCTGTGCAATAAAAATGTCTCTGTTCATAACTATATTTCAATTTGTGCTTTTGAAAGTTAATCAAATTCAAACTGAGGGATGTATTTGAAAACGGTTTCCATTAACCTTCCAAATTAAAATTAATCTTGTTTATGTTCAGAGGGAAAAATCAAGATGAAGATGCAGATTTTCAATTTACCACCTCTGTAAAACTGCATTCCATTGTAGGAAGTGGATGATTTTCATTGATTCCACAGACTCTACTGCATTCAGTTCCTCCTCAAACTTTCTCTATCTCTTAATCCTATTTTATGCTACAAAAGGTTGCAATTCTGAAACATATCTTCAACTGCCCAAACATTGTAATCCCTTTAAAAAGAGGCTCAAACATTGTAAAATTACCCTAGTAATTTCACAGCACTAAACCTTCCACCATCATAAGCATTGACAATGTTGTTCATTACACCCAGTGGCAACTTTGAAATTCAGAGATCGACAATACCATTTTTTTTTTGATTAAGATATATGTAAAGACACGATAGTCTTACCAGCTCATAGGCTGTTCTCTTATTAGAGACACAAAACTGATGGTGGTTTAACCTGAGGTTCACTATACACCAGGAACGTTTAAGAAGGAGAGTCCTTCATGGTAACCTCAATCAGGTGGAAATTGAACACAAACAGAAATTGCTGGGGAAACTCAGCAGGTCTGGCAGCACCTGTGGAGAGAAATCAGAGTTAACGTTTCGGGTCCAGTAACCCTTCCTCGGAACCCTTGTTTTTGGTATCCCTTTGCAAACTGGCCTTCCAGCCAACTGAGCTAACAGATGTGTAAAAAGCGAATAAAAGGCATTGCTGGGCATGTGACCACACTGCGTTGGACTTTTCAGAATACAACTGCAGAACTAAACCTATCTAGAAAAGTGTGGAAATGTTAAAAAAAAAATACTTTTGAGCACCAATCCTGGTCCTGGGAGAGTGATGCGAAGGAAAGATCTCTGCTGCTGTCAGTTTTAAAAAGATTGCATCATCTATTTCAGTCAGCACAAGAACCAAATAGCTGAAGTTTCTGGCATTCCACTCCATCATAATGAAGGAGCCTTGGGTAAAGCCTTGGGCTTGATTTTGCTGTCAAAGTAACAGTGAGGTTAAAGGACTTGATATACTTTTGGGTAAATGATACAGCTTCGTCGGACAAGGGGCAGATTTGTAGTTCAATATGAATCCAAATATTATTTTTAGGAAACTACCATCTTGCTGCCTGCTGCACCACGGAAATGCATTGAATGTTGTGAAATTGCAGCATTTGCTTCATTGATATGTTTGAAACACATCACAAAGTTTTAATTGTAACTATATACTTTTGACGATGTGATAATTGTTTATCCCCATCAATCAATTTCACTAACACTGATAATAGATTATTAGATGTGTAGAATTTCATTATTTCAGATACTAATTGCAGATTTTAAAATTGTCATATTTTAAATATTTGCGTTCCTTCGTTACTTTCCGTTATTTTCTCTGCCCCTCATAATGCAATCTCCTTCTATCTCTTTATTTCTCTTTCTGTACCTCAGTGGACATTGAATTCCTCTACCTTCACTCACCTTTCTCAGTCCTTTTATATTTATAGATAACTGAGTTACCTTGTCAACCTGTCATTAACTTACATTTTCACTGTTATGAATGAATAGAAAGAGCTTTATTGAGTATAATTTATACACAGAATCGTAAGAGAGGACATTTTACTTGCAGGCCTGCAGACGTAGACATTTCACTATCCATCATATCTGACATCATTACAGCATAGCTCCTTTCACTTCTTTACTTAGAGTAAAAAGATACATCTTCCTTTACAAGCATGGGGCTGGATGAACACAGCAGGTCAAGCAGCATCATAGGAGCAGGAAAACTTGACGTTTCGGGCCTAAACCCTTCATCAGAAATGGGGGAGGGGAAGAGGGTTCTGAAATAAATAGGGAGAGAGGGGGAGGCGGATAGAGGATGGATAGAGGAGAGGATAGGTGGAGAGGAGGCAGACAAGTCGAAGAGGCGGGGATGGAGCCAGTAAAGGTGAGTGTAGGTAGGGGGGTAGGGAGGAGATAGGTCAGTCCAGGGAGGACGGACAGGTCAAGGGGGCGGGATGATGTTAGTAGATAGGAGATGGGGGTGTGGCTTGAGCTGAGAGGAAAAACAGGTTAGGGAGGTGGAGATGAGCTGGGCTGGTTTTGGGATGCGGTTGGGGGAGGGGAGATTTTGAAACTTGTGAAATCCACATTGATGCCATTGGGCTGCAGGGTTCCCAGGCTGAATATGATTTGCTGTTCCTGCAGCCTTCGGGTGGCATCACTGTGGCATTGTAGGAGGCCAAGGATGGACATGTCATCTGAGGAATGGGAGGGGGAGTTGAAATGGTTCGCGACTGGGAGGTGCAGTTGTTTGTTGCGAACTGAGCGCAGGTGTTCTGCAAAGCGGTCCCCAAGCCTCCGCTTGGTTTCCCCGATGTAGAGGAAGCCACAACGGGTGCAGCGGATGCAGTATACCACATTGGCAGATGTGCAGGTGAACCTCTGCCTGATGTGGAATGTCTTCTTGGGGCCTGGGATTGGGGCGAGGGAGGAGGTGTGGGGGCAGGTGTAGCACTTCCTGCGGTTACAAGGAAAAGTGCCGGGTGTGGTGGGGCTGGAGGGGAGTGTGGCGCGGACAAGGGAGTCGCGGAGGGAGTGGTCCCTCCGGAAGGCAGATAAGGGTGGGGAGGGAAAGATGTCTTTGGTGGTGGGGTCTGACTGTAGATGGCGGAAGTCTATCCGCCTCCCCCTCTCTCCCTATTTATTTCAGAACCCTCTTCCCCTCCCCCATTTCTGATGAAGGGTTTAGGCCCGAAACGTCAAGTTTTCCTGCTCCTATGATGCTGCTTGACCTGCTGTGTTCATCCAGCCCCATGCTTGTTATCTCGGATTCTCCAGCATCTGCAGTACCTTTTTATCTCATCTTCCTTTACACTTCTTTTTTCTTCCTTCCCAAGCTTAATTCCCTTTGTGATCTCCAGTTCCAGTAGGTTATTATCGGTTTGTAAAATTGATAAAGCCATTCTCAACTTCCATCTCAAACCCACCCACCAAGACAGCCTCTCTAGTGGCTGTATCCCAGTAACAGCCCATGACCAACTCTCAAAACCTTATCCTAACTGGCTGGCATCCTGGAAACTGCAGGTCTACCGTTCTGCAGTTCATTGAATGATTTTTATACCTGCAATTTCTCTTTATCACAAACTAATTACACAACAGAGTTGTCATATTTTCATGCCGTAGACAAGTTCCATATCAGCAAAAAGAAAAATGTATTAGCTTTATCAAAACAAATTGATTCCTTTCAACTTTCTTGATTTTGCAATTGCTAAAGTTTGGAACAATTTCTGCCCAAGTAACTTTAACTGTTAATTATGCTTCACTTCTTTAATTTGTTTTTGCCTGTAGTATCAGCATTTCTTGAATTAAATTGCATCTTATGACATCAATTTAAGGTTGGGACGAGGAGGAATTTCTTCTCTCAGAGGGTTGAGTTTCTTTGAAGCTCCTTGCCACAGAAAGTTGCGTTGGCAGAGTCCTTGTGTATAATTAAGGCTGAGATATATAGATTCTTGATCAGTCAAGAAATCAAGGGTTACGGGGATAGGGCAAGAAAGTGAACGTGAGGAATTTTGGATCATTCATGATCCTATTCAAAGGTAGGTCAGACTTGAGGGGCCAAATGGCCTACACCTGTTCCTATTTCTTACGGTCTTATATCACGTTAAACAGTGTTTGAATTCTGTTGTAAGTAGCAGAGGATGTTTTGCCCTTTATCAGAGCAACCGCTTTGTGTCCTGAAAATAATCGTCACTGTAATGATTTCATGCACCAGACTATAAAGCATGGTTTATATTTTAAAGAAAATGGTTGGAATTTGCCCTTACTTTGAGTAACATGGGACAGCAACCAGAAATGTGGGAAAGTATGGCAAGAATTAAAAAAATCTGATTCACAAAGGAAAGAAAAAAGAATGTCCAGTTTTCTCCGAGATGAGAGGTACTGCAGATGCTGGAGAATCCGCGATCACAAGCGTGGGGCTGGATGAACACAGCAGGTCAAGCAGCATCATAGGAGCAGGAAAACTTGACGTTTCGGGCCTAGACCCTTCATCAGAAAACCATTTTCTGATGAAGGGTCT
>JAHRHZ010000024.1:131515-148735 GCA_024137785.1 Ginglymostoma cirratum
TTTTCTGATGAAGGGTCTAGGCCCGAAACGTCAAGTTTTCCTGCTCCTATGATGCTGCTTGACCTGCTGTGTTCATCCAGCCCCACGCTTGTGATCTCGGATGTCCAATTTTCTCCTTAAGTTTGATCTCACTAATAATGAATTTCCTTCTCATTAATATGCAGTTTGCAATTATCCCTACCTCTCCTGAGAAAATGAGTGGCAAGAATTCCAAGGCTAAGTGATCACTTAGCCAGTGCAGGCAGCTTCTCCATCCTTCAATTATAGAGTCCCTTCACAAGTCTTTGAATATTCCATAGACAACACCCTCCTCCAACTCACTCACCATCCTCAGTATCATGAAACCAGCACCCTCATCATGTTATCATGGCTAATTTCAGACCAATTGAGAATCCCACTTCAGTCCTTCAGACTTCACTTTGGATCTCAGAGATACCTTTGACCTTTATGCTCTTGCCAGGTCACTTTGCACACAAGGGCATCTCATGCAATCTACAAAATGCATCTTATGGCTCTTGGTTTCATTTCTCAGCACTCACTTAATTTTAGAGTGTCTGCAGACTGCAGAACCTTTTTGCTAGAGGGCAGCAAGTGCTTACTGTGTGGGTGAGATGGGCCTGTGGAGATGCTGTATACAATAGTGGACATTGGTGGTCATACAGTCATAGAGTTACAGAGATGTCAGCACAGAATCAGACCTTTAGGTCCAACTTGTCCATGCCGACCAGGCGTCCTAAATTAATCTGTTCCTATTTGCCAGCATTCAGCCAATTTCCCTCTAAACCCTTCCTATTTGGATACACATCCAGATGCCTTTTAAATGTTGTAATTGTACCAGCCTCCACCACCTCTTCTGGCAGCTCATTCCATGCAAAAACCACCCTCTGTGTGAAAATGTTGATCCTTAGGTTGCTTTTAAATCTTTTGCCTCTCACTCTAAACCTATGCTCTCTAGTTTTGGACGCCCCCACCGCGGGGAAAAGACCATGACTATTCACCCTATTCATACATTTTATGATTTTATAAGCCTCTGTAACATCACCCCTCACCTTCCGATGCTCCAAAGGAAATAGCCTCTGCTTATTCAGCCTCTCCCTATAGCCCAAACCCTCCAACCCTGGCAATATCCTTGCAAATCTTTCCTGAGATAATAGGTACTGCAGATGCTGGAGAATCTGAGATAACAAGGTGTACAGCTGGATGAACACAGCAGGCCAAGCAGCATCATAGGAGCAGGAAAGCTTGACGTTTCGAGCCTAGACACTTCATCAGAAATGGCGGAGGGGAAATAGGGAGAGAGGGGGAGGCGGATAGAAGAGAGGATAGGTGGAGAGGAGGCAGACAGGTCAAAGAGGTGGGGATGGAGCCAGTAAAGGTGAGTGTATGTGGGGAGGTAGGGATGAGATAGGTCAGTCCAGGGAGGACGGACAGGTCAAAAATCTTTTCTGAGCCCTTTTATGTTTAATATGGTGAGCATTGGTGGTCAGTAAGCATTGGTGAGGTTTGTGCACAGCGGCAGAGTCCAAATGCATGTAAGATAGTGGAGAAAAGATAGTAGAGTTACCTTTGTGGGCAGCAGAAGATCCTTGATATTCCTTCTGCACTGCAATGTTTTCCACCTGACCCTGGAGACAGCACTGACCTGAGCCACCACCTCTTTCCAGGTCGGCTACGTTTAGCCTCTTCTAGCCATCCTAAAGATAGCAGATGATTCTCCTCTCGCACGCCTTATCCGCCAGGACTTTAGGGTCTCTATCTGGAAAGTGGGCTGCCAGCTTCCCTTCCTGATGCATTTTGGTTTCCCCAGAGGGCAGTGACAAAGATAGTTCCTGACTTACAGCATCTGAGGTGGTGTGGAGTGAGGCTTTCTATATAGTGCCAGCAGCTGGAGGATTCTAGGAGCAGTGGAAATGTTATCTCTCCTGCCACATGATTTAAACAGAAGAGCACTGAAGGTGCCATCTACATAATTTATAAGGTGAAGAGCAGAAGATGGTGTAAGAAAAGTCACAGAGTATCACAATGGGACACCTGTCATGAAAATCCTGAGAAGAAAACAGTTTAAAATTAAGAAAATCCACCCTAATGGGTCTGTATAAAAAGAGCCTTATCTCTTTTTATGAACTGTGTATTACGTTCAAGTTAGTTGTTTCACTTGCATGATTAAATATTGATCATCTTGCTAATTTTCCTTGTGATTAGCTTTAAGATATAAAAGAAATGCATGTTCAGCCTGACTTTTACGCCTATTTCAATAGTAATCATTGAGAACTGAACTCAAATTAAAATTTTGAAACTGAGTAGTTCTTATACTGTTTAACAGTAAAACTTATAATCTTTGGTTTCCTTGACCTTCATTTTCAAGGGTATGTAAGAGAAGAAGAAATGTATTTGGAATTTAAGTGTCTGGAAATGTTGTAAGCTAGGAATCAGCTGAACTGTTTCAGTTTCTGGATCATCAGGAGTGCACAAAGTCACACATGGCTTATTTCCTGGCTGTCTTGTAGCTGATGTATTCAAGAAGAATTGGATTGGATTTTTTTTGCATTAATGTACAGCAAGTGACTTTTATAATGTGAAGATTGGATCAATATGGAAATCAGCGAGCATGGAAATGCATTATAGAGTGTGTAATGTCAGACATTTCCAAACAGCTAAGCAAAAGCCTGAAAATTTGTCAAGCTGAACACTGGTGGTAACTGTGTACTGTGGCAGATGGTTATCAAATTTATCATGAACTGTGATAACACTTTCTTTTCTTTCAAGGGAATGAAGGCATCGCTGGTGGTGAACTGCCTACTTGAGCTGCTTCTGGTAGGTCCACTCAGTACTGTTAGGAAGGGACTTCCAGGTCTTTGAGTGAGTGCTAGTGAAGGAATGGTAATACAGTTCGAAGTCAGGATTGCGTGAGACTTGGGGAGGACTGAGCAGTTCATGGTGTTCCTGTACATTTGCTGAACATTTCGTTCTAGATGCTAACAGCCATGAATGTTTTTTAAGGTGCCGTTGAAGAAGCCTTGGTAAGTTGCTGCTCTGTATTTTGTAGATGGTAGACTGTCCATCAACGTTGAAGAGAGTAATTGTTCAAGGCATAGATGGAGCACCAATCCAGTGACTTGTTTTGTTATGGGTGATGCCAAGCTTCTTGAGAGTAGATGGAACCCTACCCATTCAGGCAACTGTAAAGATTCCATCATAGTCTTGACTTGTGTCTTGTAGAAGGTGGTCAGTTCTGGAGAAACTCACTGCAGGATTTCCAGCCTTTTATTCTAGCCACAGTATGTATCTGGTTGGTCCTGTTCAGTATCTGCTCAATGGTAACCCTTGAGGACATTGTTAGTGGGAACATAGCTTTGGTAATGCCATTGGGTGCTGAGAGCAATGGTTAGATTTTCTTTTCTTGGAGACGGTCATTGCCAAACGCTTGTGTAGCATGATCAGTATTTGCCATTTATCTGAAGCTTGGGTGTTTTCCAGGTCTTGCTGCATATGGCCATGGGCTAATTCATTCTCGAGGAATTGCGAATGATACCGAACATTGTGCAATTGTGCAAACATTGTGAACTTCCCCACCTCTGCCCTTTTCTCCATCATAAGGGAGGAGTTAGCTAAGGTAGAATGGGAGCAAAAACTTCATGGTGGGTCAATTGAAGGACAGTGGAGGACTTTCAAAATGATTTTTCACAGTGGTCAGCAGAAGTATATTCCAGTGATAAGGAAGAACTGTAGGAAAAGAGAGAGCCAGCCATGGATGTCTAAGGAAATACAGGAAAGTATCAGATTGAAAAAAAATACATACAAAAAAGCAAAGAGTAGTGGGAAACTAGCAAACTGGGAAATCTTTAAAGGCCAACAGAAAGCCACAAAAAAGTTATAAAGAAAAATAAGATAGATTATGAGAGTAAACTAGCTCAGAATATTAAAAACAGGCAGCAAAAGTTTCTATAAATATGTAAATCATAAAAGAGTGGCGAAGTTAAACATTGGTCCTTTAGAGGATGAGATGGCCAATTTAATAACTGGGAATGAGGAAATAGCCGAGGCATTAAACAGTTATTTTGTGTTGGTCTTCACAGTGGAAGACGCAAATAACATGCCGAAAACTAATGGCAAGAAGGTTATAGCAGAAACTATCGTTATCACTAAGAAGGCAATGCTGGGCAAGTTAATGGGACTAAAGGTATACAAGTCTCCTGGCCCTGATGAAATGTATCCCAAGGTACTAAAAGAGGTGATGGGGGAAATAGCAAATGCACTAGTAATTATTTATCAAAATTCACTGGACGCTGGGGTGGTTCCTGCAGATTAGAAAATAGCCAATGTGATGCCACTGTTTAAAAAAGGAAGTAGACAAAAAACGGGTAACTGTAGGCCAGTTAGCTTAACTTAGGTAGTGGGGAAAATGCTTGAATCTATCATTAAGGAAGAAATAGCAAGACATCTGGATATAAATTTTCCCATTGGGAACACCCAGCATGGGTTCATGAAGGGTAGGTCATGTTTAACTAATTTGGTGGACTTCTTTGAGGACATTACTTGCATGGTGGACAATGGGGAACCTGTGGATGTGGTGTATCTGGATTTCCAGAAGGCATTTGACAAGGTGCCACATCAAAGGCTGCTACATAAGTTAAAGTTGCACAGTATTACAGGTAATGTATTGGCATGGATAGAGGATTGGTTGACTAGCAGAAAGCAAAGTGTAGGGGTAAATGGGTGTTTTTCTGGTTGGCAGTCAGTGGCTAGTGATGTGCCTCAGGGATCAGTGTTGGGACTGCAATTGTTTACAATTTACATAGATGATTTGGAGTTGGGGACTAAGTGTGGTGTGTCAAAATTTGCGGATGACACTAAGATGAGTGGTAGAGCAAAGTGTGCAGAAGACACTGAAAGCCTGCAGAGGGATATGGATAGTCTAATTGAGTGGGCAAAGGTCTGGCAGATGGAGTACAATGTTGGTAAGTGTGAGGTCATCCATTTTGGTAGGAATAACAGCAAAATGGACTATGTTTTAAATGGTAATAAATTGCAGCACACTGCTGTTCAGAGGGACTTGGGTGTCCTTGTGCATGAATCACTAAAAGTAGGATTACAGGTGCAGCAGGTAATTAAAAAGGCAAATGAAATTTTGTCTGTCATTGCTCGAGGGAAGGAGTTTAAAAACAGGGAGGCTATGCTGCAGCTGTATAGGGTCCTGGTGAGGCCATACCTGGAGTACAGTGTGCAGTTTTGGTCTCCTTACTTGAGAAGGAATTTACCAGCACTGGAGGTGGTGCAGAGGAGATTCACTCGGTTGATTCCAGAGTTGAGAGGCTTGGATTATGAGGAGAGACTGAGTAGGCTGGGATTATACTCATTGGAATTCAGAAGAATGAGGGTAGATCTTATAGAAACATAAGATTATGAAGGGAATCGATAAGGTGGAGGCAGGGAGGTTGTTTCCACTAGCAGGTGAAACCAGGACAAGGGGGCATAACCTCAAAATAAAGGGAAGCAGAGGTAGGACTGAGGTCAGGAGGAACTTCTTCACCCAAGGGTTGTGAATCTGTGGAATTTCCTGCCCAATGAAGTGGTTGAAGCTACCTCGCTGAATGTTTTTAAGGTAAGGCTAGATAAATTTTTGAACAGTAAAGGAATTAAGGGTTATGGTGAGCAGGCGGGTAAGTGGAGCTGAGTCTCGAAGATCAGTCATGATCCTATTAAATGGCGGGGCAGGCTCGAGGGGCCGGATGGCCTACTCCTGCTCCTAGTTCTTATGTTCTTATAATGTTCCTAGAAAGCAGCTTATGGTGGTTGATTCAGAACACTACCCAGATGCCATGGGATTGTGTTTATTTACCTCCACTAAGCAGAAACACCTTCCTTGTGCTCAATATAACCCCAACAAACAGAGAATCCCACACCCCTCACCCCACTGATTCCCATTGACTCTAGTTTTTCCCTGCCTCTTTTCTTGTTATCCTTATTTAAATGATGCCTTGATGTCAAGAGCTTTCATTCTCACCTCACCACTGGAGTTCAACACATTTGCCCATGTCTGGAACAATTTGGAACAAGGCTATAAGGCAGTCAAGAGCCGGATGACCCTGGTAGAAACCAAACTGACAATCAAAGGTTATTCCTTTGCAAGTGCTGTTTGACAGTACAGTACCCCTTCCATCACTTTGCTGATGATACTGAGTAGACTGACAGGGAGGTAATTGGCTGGGTTGGACTTGTCCTGGAGATAATTGCAATCTTCCACATTTTTACATCAATACCCATGTTGCTACTATACTGGAACAACTTGGGGTGCAGCTAGTCCTTTCAAAACACAATGCCATTCCTAAAGAAAGCCAATGCAATGAGTAAAAGAGATCAACAGTGAGAGTAACATCAGGACACCATTGTCCAGTCCGGAAATTCGGATAAATGATGTGTAGGGTTTTTTCTTACATTTTAACTAGAAGATATCACCATATCATAAGCAGAACAGAAAAGAGTCGTAACGAGATAAATTAACACAAACATGCCCTCCTTGTTGAGTATTGCTTGACGGTACCTGTTGAGATACATCTGATGATTGACCGTGGGAGCCTCAGCGCAGGAATACAATCATTTATTCAAACACAGGGAGAGTTTACTCAAGGTTAGCTAGAATAACTCTGCTGAATATAAGTGCATCACTTGTAGACAACTTTGATCATGTTCAATTATTCAATTTCTTCATTGTCAGAAAATAGTCCACTATTAAACAGATGTTTATAATGTTAAGGGTATATTTTCATCTACCCAGGCAAAACCCTTCATCTTGCCATAGCCTGGCTGCTCCTAGCACAATTAGGTTCAACCCTTATCTCATTATTTTATCCAACCCTTCCTTCTGTCCCCTAACCCCATAATCTTCTACGGTTCCCAAGGCCTTTCTGGCAGATCCATGCTGTTCTCAGACTATGTAGTGTACAAGGTTCATCTGGAGAATTCCATTCTGTAATTTTAATGTGAACATGGAATTTCCTATGTAACACTTGCAGTACATTCTCATCTGTCTGCACCATTACAGCTACTTGTATGACATGTTACACATTCATGTACTTGGAAGAAACGGTTTTAAGAGAGAGAATCTTTTGGCTGGTTGGGAGAAAATAGTATCTTTAGCCTAGGTGAGAAGGAAACACATCCATTAGTTGCTTTCGTTTCACTTCATTGTTGTTAATTCTCTGCCATGGTGTCTGTTTATTCCTGGATGTGGTCATTTTGACTTCTAGACTTTGGAGTAAATTATTAATCCGTAATCCAAGTGTAAAATATGCATTGAAGATTGGCTGTCCATTGTGAAAATGAGAATCAGGCAATTTCATTAATGGGTACCTAATATACTACACCTATTTCATAGATGGCAAGCTGAAATTTTGCCCCTTTATGATTGATGCCATCTTTTGTTGTTGAACGCTGTGTCACATTGTATTGTGAGAACTTTTATCCATCGCAATCACTTTGCCTGTTCGTGAAGAGTTTTTGAATGCCGTAAATTGGATAATTTGAATTAAATTTGGATCATCAGGAAGTAGCCTCACACCAACAGAATATTGCAAACAAGAGTTGGAGTTTCTGACTGTCAACTGAGCTACAACGGACCTTTGTTTTAACTAAATATGGTCAGTCTAATTAATTTTTCATGAGAATGTAATTGCATCACTGAAAAATTCCATTTTGTATGGAAGGATCAGAAATAAAAGTTAATGAGAATGGTGGAATTTGATGGAAATTAATTCAATTATGGAATAATCACCCTAATCAAGCACACCCATTTGAGCATATATGTAACAATTCTGAAGGAGTTATCAAAGTTCAGTTCTTCAATTTTATGTGCTGAAGATAGGGCACGGATAGAGCTAAGATGATAAGTCAGATAGAACCTCTTGAAGCTTGGATACATCTCAAGACACAGCCGTCCAAAATAAAAAAGCTTCACTCTATTAGAAGAGAGCTCATTCTGTAATGTTCATGTTGTTTGCTCATCTGCAGTTGAGAAGCTGCCTCAGTGATAACTACTAGGGACTTCAAAAAAACTTCCTCCCCAGTTCAAGGATTAGTTTGAAATTTCATTTGTAGCATATACAAATGCACACCTTTAAAAAATAAAAATAAAACAATTTATGACCCATATAAATAAAACTAGCAACTGTTTGGAACTTCTGTTATATTATCACCCAAATGATGGATAAGAATTTTGCCACTCAACTTTTTCAGTTGCATCTGAAACAGTTTAAGTTTGTTTAGAAAGGCAAACCTACTTTGCAGATGCTCAAGTAATAACTTTATCTTTCTATTCCAGATGTAATTTGTTCAGATACACTGAGGTATCTGCCGGAAAGGCACAACATGTCAGATTACGCATTCAACTCTTCTTCCAAGAACACGATCACGAGATTGATCAATTACACAAGTAGGCGCTCACTTTCCTTTACACAGTGAAACAGCTGAAAAGACATTTTTGTAGAAACGTTTCAGTCATATTTTTCACTTGCCTGCTATTCACCATATGGGGTTCAATGTTGTTCACATCTTCCAAAACTGTCTCCACGATGGGCTTCAAATTTAGGTACTCTGGCACCAGCTGCTCCTGATGACTGATGTAACAGAATGTCCTGAATTTAGAAAGGCTGTCCTATTCTTTGCAAAATCCTACAGCTTCATTATTGACCTTCATATGGTTGCTATTCCATCAGCAACAGTGGCAATCCATTTCTGTAAAGACATATAGAATACAAAGCTCAATAGGACCCAAAAACAGAAGTGGAGAGCATGATATACAATTTACCTGCATCTGCTACTTCCATTGCAATCAGCGCTGAAATTTCACACTCCCTCATTTAAATGCTCTTATGCAGCCAATATTAAATATGCTATTTAGTCTCTGCATTTCTAAGCAGAGCTATAATATTGTAAGAGACTAGCACCACTCAAATCTAACCTGCACCTCTTAAAAAGCAAGTGCATTCTGGATGCAACATATGTTAGAACAAGTTGAGGGAAGTGTGTGAGCAAGAGTCAAACACTGTATGATGGAGCAACATGGCAGAGAGTAGATTCCAAGGCTTCCTGCAAATGCACTGGAATCTTGACTTGCCTGTGTGAGTGTGACTCCAACAACACACAAGATTCCCACCTTCCAGGAGAAAGCAGCACGCTTGATTACACCACATGCCCCATACCATCAATGTCACAGCAGTACGTACCATTTACAACATGCACTGCAGAAATTCACTTCTTTTTAGACAGCATCTTCTCAACCCATGATCAGAAGGGTCATCCTAGAAGGACAAAGGCAGCAGTTATGTGGAAACACTCCACCATCTGGAAATTGCCCTCTAAGTCATTTACCATTGTGGTGATATCTAAATTCCTTCACCATCACTGGGTCAAAGATCTAGAATTCCCTATCCTAACACGCTTGGTATCCCTAAATTCAAGGGCTGCAGTAGCTCACCATCACATTCTCAAAGGCAATTAGGGATGGGCGATAAATGCTGACCTGGCCAGTAATGCTCCCATCCTGTGAAAAATAAAATAGGTCAGTCAGTGAGATGCTTTATCCAAAGAGAGACACTTCCATTTCGTTCCCCCTTGCTACAGAGCAATGGCAGAGTGTACATGAGAGCTTGCTATGATTGTAGGCTTTCTCATGATGCAGGAGGTTATCGGCAGTCACAATGTGACAATAGTAGTTCAACTGCCATGCCAACCATGGCAGCATCGTTTATTCACCGACCACATTGTTCCAAACTCTGGTTTGCAACCACATGAAAATGTGCAAGGTGCATACAATGCTATTGTAGAAAACATCACTGAGCTGAAGATTGGCATCTTGAAGTAAAATTCTGCTGCCTGGAGGAACCCTGCAGGATTTGGATGAGCAAGTCTCAAGATTTGTGGTGGTCTTCTACATGATGCACAAGCTATCGATCATGAGGGGCAGCCTTGCCACCAATAATTGAGTCAAAGTTTGAGCGACAGGAGCGCAAGGTGGAAGAGGAGGAAACAGAAGAAAAGAGAAAAGAGATGGAAACCTTGACATCCCACTTCTCCCAGCGTTGTGAACAGCTAATTCAATGCGATACGTTCAACCAGAATCCCAAATTTCTATTGTTGTGATATTCTATATGCATATATCTTTAACCGGGGTATTGTCTTAAACTGCTGTCAATCACTACCACTGAGACAGGGTCATTTTGTCATTTTGTACTCAGAATAAAATTCAGCTCTCCAAGGCAGATGTACCCCCTTAATCTGTTAGTTAAAGACTGTATGTATATACCCTTATCTTCTAATATAAAGAAAGCAGATTACTATTTTACCAATGCTTATTGGGTGGTTGGTACACTTACAATGAATAGAAAAGTATTATTTCATGGCATCAAGATCTTTGAAGATTTTACTGAGAAATGTATGAGCCCCAATCCTTTCATGTGCAGGTGATCAGATGTGAAAGTGAAATGACTGGTACTCACCATGTCTTAGTGATACTGCAGCACTGCAGGATTCATTTTTTTTTGATGATCACAGATCATTTGTATATTAAGGAAGCAAAAGCTCTTTCAGTTTAGGGATGTTGTTAGGTGCTCCCGATGACTTCTCAGTTCTACATTTGTGTAATCAATTGCCCCTTGTGTGTATGCAAATCCAGCAATAGCAGCAAACGGTATAAGCTCTGGCTGAGGCCCTGTGATGAATCTAATAAACTTAAAGGCTCTTCTAAAGAAGGTTTTGCTGACCCTCCTGAAGTATTCGAGGGAAGCTGACTGTGACGTCCCCTAAAAGACCCTGGAAAGGCCCATCGGTGCAGAAATTCAACATCACAGTGACTTTTAATGCTTACTGGTATTGGATTTCCTCTCAATCTACAAGACTATAGGTGGATGACAGCAATCTGCAACACCCTCTGGTAGTTAAACTGCCACAGCATGTCCAATTGCACAGCAAGGCTCAGTGCTGCATTACCTCCTAGCTGCCAGCTGCTTAACCCTCTGCTGCCACTTGTTAGAACAAAGAACAAAGAACAGTACAGAACAGGAACAAGCCCTTTGGCCTACCAAACCTGCACGAATATATGACGCCTTTCTAAACCAAAAACATTTTCTCTCTACATGTTCCTTATCACTGCCTATTCATGTATCTGTCAAGATGTGTCTTAAATATTGTAATTGTTTCTGCTTCTTCCAGCTCCTCTTGCAGCACATTCCAAGCACTTACCAACCTCTGTGTAAAAAAGATGCCTCTCACATCTTCTTTAAACTTTCCACCTTTAACATTATACCTATGTCCCCTCATAACTGACATTTCTACTCTGGGAAAAAGGACTCTCACTATTCCTTCCATCAAAGCCTCTCATAACTTTGTAAATTTCTATCAGGTCGCCTCTCTTCCTTTGACATTCAAGTGAAAATAAACCAAATTTGTCTAATCTCTCCTCGCAGCTAATACTCTCCAAACCAGGCAACATCCTGGTAAATCATTTCTGTACGCTCTCCAAAGCTTCCACGTTCTTCTGGTAGTGTGGCGACCAGAACTGTACACAATATTCCATATGTAACCTAACTAAAGTTCTATAGAGCCGCAACATGGCTTGCCAGTTTTTATACTCTATGCCCTGACCATGCCATGTGTCTTCTTGACCACTTTATCCACTTGTGTTGCCATTTTGAGGGAACAGTTGACTTGTATGCCTGGAACCCTCTTGTTGTTAATGTTTCCAGGGGTTCTGCCATTTACTGTATACCTCCCTCCTGCATTAGAACTTCCAAAATGCATAGCCTTGCATTTCTCCAGATTAATTTCCATATGCCATTTCTCCCCCCAAGCCTCCAGCCTATCTATGTTGTGCTGTATCCTTTGGCAATCCTCCTCCTCACTATCCATAGCTTCCCCAATCTTCGTGTCACCTGTTAACTTACTAATCAAACCACCTACATTCTCCTCCAAATTATTTATATATATATTACAAGCAACAGAGGTCCCAGCACTGGCCTCTCATAAACATCATTAGACACTAGTCTCCTGTCAGAAACAAAAATCCTTCCACTCCTACTCTCTGTCTTCTTTGTCTAAGCCAGTTCTATATCCATCCCCCAGTTCACTGTGGATCCAACGTGATTTCACTTCCTGTATCAGACTGCCTTGAGGGACATTGTCAAGGTCTTGCTAAAGTCCATATAGACAACATCTACCATCCTGCCCTCATCAATCATCCTTGTCATTTCCTCAAAAAACTCAATGAGATTTTTCAAAACGTGAGCAAATCCTGTCCCTAAGAATCTCTCCCAATAATTTCTCTATTACTAATGTAAGGCTCACTAACCTGTAATTTCAGGATTATCCCTGTTGCGCTTCTTAAACAAAGGAATAACGTTGGCTATTCTCCAGTCCTCTGGGAGATCTCCAGTGACTAAAGAGGATACAAAGATTTCGCACAAGGGGCCAGCAATTTTTTTCCTTACCTTCCTAAATATTCTGTGATAGATCCTATCAGGTCCTGGGAACTTGTCCACCTTAATGCTTTTCAACACCTCCTCCTTTTTCATATCAACATGCCCTAGAGTATCAACTATCCCTCCCAAGACACACCATCCACCATTTCTTCTCCTTTGTGAACACCAATGCAATGGACTTCACCCACATCCTCTGGCTCTACGCATAAATTTCCTCCTTTTTTCCTTGATTGAGCCTACCCTTTCCCCAGCTACCATCTTGCTCCTTATACTTATAAAAATTTGAGTTGGGATTTTACCTTAATCCTGTTTGCCATGAAGATCTCATTCCTTTTAGACATCTTAACTTCTTTCTTGTTTTCTTTACATTTTTTGTGGGAACCATCAGACTTCAGACCATATGTATAATCTCCTTTTTCTTTATGACTAAGCTCACAATTTCTTGTCATCCAAAGTTTCCAAATCTTACACCCTTATCCTTTATTTTCACAGGAACATGCCGGTCCTCAATCTGATCAACTGGCTTTTAAAAGATCCCCTTGTGATGCAGATTTACCCTCAAACAGCCGTCCCCTGTGTACATTCCCCAGTTTCTGTCTCATGTGTTCTCCCTCAGTACAGCTGTGATACTGTCCCTAATCCCTAATGCAATTCTCCCACCTCTTTTACATCCCTGTCTATCTCACCTGAAACATCTAAATCCTGGAACATTAAGCTGCCACACCTGTCCCTCTCTCAACCAAGCCTGTGTATTGGCTACAACATCGTAGTTATATGTATTAATCCAAGCTCTAAATTCAACTGTCTTACCTGTCATACTCTTTACGTTAGAATAAATATGCTTCAGACCACCAGTCCTGCCATGTTCAGTAACGTCTCCGTGTCTGTTCTTCCTGTTAGTCTTACTGGCTTTAATCTCTGACTCCTCCTAATAATTTCACTTGCTGACCTACTACTCGGGTTCCCACCCACCTGTCACACTAATTTAAACCCTCCCAAGTGACACTAGCAAACCTCCTTGCCAGGATATAGGTGCCCTTCCAGTTTAGGTGCGACCCGTCCTTCTTGTACAGGTCCGTCCTGTCCTGGAAGACATCCCAATGATCCACGTACCGGAAGTCTCCCTCCAACACCAGCTCTTTAGCCAAGTCTTTAACCGTACTATCTTCCTATTCCTAGCCTCACTGGCATGTGGCACAGAGAGTTGACAACCCTGGAGGTCCTGCATTCAACTTAATACCTAACTCTCTGAAGTCCCTTTGCAAGACTTTGTCACTCTTTCTGCTTCTGTTGTTAATACCAATGTGTGCCATGACTTCCGGCTGCCTGCTCTTCCTTTTGAGAATGCCCGGCATCTGCTCAGAGACATACTTGACCCTGGTACCCAGAAGGCAACTCACCATCCTAGCATCTCAGTTGCAGCCACAGAAATGCCAAAAAAACTATACCGTCCCCTATGACTACTGCAGTACTGCATGTTGACCCTCCCTACTGTACTACAGAGCCAGCTGTGGTAACACCACTCTGGCTGCTGCTATCACTATCCCCTGATAGGCCATTCCCCCAGACAGTATCTAAAACGGTTTACTTGTTAGAGAGGAGGATAGCCGCAGGGCGCTCCTGCACTAAATAAAAACTGAAAGAACTGTGGATGCTGTAATCCAGTTCTGAGGAAGGGTCACCAGACCCGAAACATTAACTCTGATTTTTTTTTCTTCACAGATGCTGCCAGACCTGCTGAGCTTTTCTAGCAACTTCTGTTTTTGCACTCCTGCACTGTCTGCCTGCCTTTTCTAGCGATCACCCATCTATCTACCTGAACCTTGGGTGTGACTATGTCTCTAAAACTCCTGTCTATGACACTTTCCACCTACTGCATGCCCCTAAGTGGGACCACCTGCCACTCTATTCCAATCCACATGGTCTGACAGGAGCTGCAACTGGACCTCTTCCTGCAGATGTCGCCATGAGGTACGTTCAAACTGTCTCTGATTTCCCACATTCCACAGAAGTTTGCTAACCCCATACTTGCCATTTTTATCCTCTGGCAACTATTTAAAATTAAGTCTCTACTAAATTAATTTACAGCTAATTAGATGGCCCCGAGTGTTAGATTCTCAATGATAAATGTCAACTACATTATTGTGTAATGACAGTCTCGGTACTACCCTAAATACCCATACTGTACGACAGTATCATTAGCCTAAATCCCATGACTCTAAAACCTTATGGGTACAAAAATTAATGAAAATTGAAGATTAGTAATGAAAAAGAATCACCTGACCATTACCTACCAATCAGGAGCCCTTGTGTCCAAAGCATTACTTTTGAACTTATGATATCACCAAGTGTAGTTCCCACAATATTCCCTGTGTAATTGATCAAGGTCAATGTCTCGCTGTTCCGGTAGCTCTCGCTCCGCCCTCTGGTCGCTCTGCTTCCAGTTCGCAGCTGGTCATTAAAGTAAGGCTCTACTTGAAACCAGCAGCAATAATGACTTCTCCCAGAATCCTCCTCAGTCACTTCTCAATGGCACTCTCTGTCAATATTGTTAATAATCTGGCCATTGCTGTGTCTGTCCCTAGGTCACCCTCTGTTCGTTCCCCTGAAACCTGCACCACAACTTGTAGAAGAACTGGATTCACTTCACCACTCCTGTCCGCCCAAGATGATCTGCAAATAACTAACAGGGAGCGACCTAGTCTGCATGGTCTGTGAGGCTCTTCCTTCTTTTCTCAGCATCTTTAATCAGTGGGAAACCCGATAATTAGCACTGGGCACACACCGGTCTCCATCCATCCTGAGTAATTGAGAGATCAAATGGGAGTGGGATACAGAATTAAAGGGAAACAGAATGGAAGTTCAAAGCATTGCAGGCAAATTGAATGAATTTTAGAATTAGAATTTTAAAATTAACTTTATTGTCACGAACTCAAATGAGTACCGTGAAAAGTTTACAAGTCACCACCTCTGGCGCAATCTGAGGTACAAAGATACCTAGGTGCAGATTCTTCAGGACAATTTCTTAGGGAAAAAAAAGAAATAAAAGTCCAGCATTAAACATCATAAGAATAAATTAGAAAAGTAAAGCAAAAAAAATTCAGAATAACAGCCTTTCCAACCCTGGCCATTGCCAGTACATAGCGTCCATACCGTGCCAGGCTTCACCTCAAAGCCAGAAGTCCATGCTGAGGCCTCGCCAGACAAGGAGGCAGCCATGCTGGGCCACCGAGAGACGGACACATAGGGTCCATGCTGAGACTGGGAGTTCAGGGCACTGGCGAGAAGAAAGAAGGAAAGAAAACACAAAAGAGAAGAAAAAGAGAATAAACAGATGGAGTGGTCAAGCTCCAGCTGGAGAGTCCTATTTTTGCTGCTATCTTGAGAAAAGGTGTTCTACAAAGCAGTTACCTAATCTGTATTTGATCTGCCAAATGTATAGCGGAATGCGTGAGCGGTAAATCCTGTAAATTAGATTGAAAGGATTACAGAGGATTTCTATTTCACCTGGAAGGAGTGCCAGGGATCTAGGCATGGAGAAGATTCAGAGAAGGGGCATGTGAAAGCAAGGGAGAAGGAAATGTTTGAAAGGAAAGAGTTTTTTGACCCTCCTCCCACCCCTATCCAATGATATAGAATCAGAGTTTTTAACAGCACAGAAAGAGGCCCTTTGGCCCATCATATATGTACCGATCAATTAAACTTTATGGTTTTCTCACTTGACCTTTGTTGTTCAAACCTCTGAACACTTAAACTTAATTTAATTGCACAGTAATAAAGATGCCCTCATCTTACTAGATCACAGGGCTATCTTCTCAGTAGACAGCAACAGAGTGAGAAAGAGATATGGCTGGTGGTGTTTTAACCTGAGGGTCAACACATCTCAGGTAAGGAAGAGGTTGAGAAGGAGGTTATTGTGGTAACCTCAGCTAGTGCAAGCACTAACCCCACGCTGTTAGCATCACTCTATCACAAACCAACCCTCCAACCAACTGAGCTAACCACTCTGATGTATAGTTATAAATATAAGAGTTAATTGTCAAACAACTGATTAATCTTTTGAGGTTCCATCATCAGCCTTGCTTCTGCGAAGTGCAAAGTGTGAGTCAGATGCTTGGAATATTTCTAAATGTTAAGCATGTTTTACAAATGCAAGAAGTTGTCCTTGTTAAATAATTTACCAAGTATGATAAACTAGAACTGCGGTAATGAGTTGACCAGTCTGCATAGAATAATTTCAAATGAGCTATTACACTGTTGAAATAATGGACATAGAGATTTTAAAAATATGCAAAGACATGACAGTGGAAGACAGCAAAATACGCTCCAGCCCATCCAACCTATCTCAGATGACTGCAATGCATTTTGTGTCACAATATATACACTTATCTTTACCTTCAGTCACTATATCATTCAAATCCTCAAAGAAAGAAACCTACTGTCAATCATAGGGAGTACAGGAACATGATAAGACAGGCCATTCAACTACCTGAATCTGTTCTGCTGTTCAGTTTGATCATGGCCAATCCGTATCTTAATTCCATTTACCCATCTTAATTTCATAGCCCTTAATAGCACATTCTAATAAAAAGCAATCACAGCATGCTATTTTCAGTTAGTCTGGCCTCAAAATTGTTTTGGGAAGGAAGAGTGCAAGGCTTTTCTACAACTTCTGTATTAAGAAGTAGTCCTAACATTACTCCTGAACAACATAGGCCTTATTTTAAAGATAACACAGTGTGGAGCTGGA
>JAHRHZ010000024.1:149135-181107 GCA_024137785.1 Ginglymostoma cirratum
GTGTTCCTCCAGCTCCACACTGTGTTATCTCTGACTTCAGCATCGGCAGTTCTTACTATCGCTTAGGTCTTATTTTAGTGTTATGCCCTTTCATTTTGGACTCTCCCATCAGATAAAATTAACATCTCTTTTATTTTCTCTTTCATTATTCTTTCAAGTGATCTAAACATTGTAAACACCTTCATTTCGAACACCCTCAATCTTGTATATTCTTTTTGCTTTATATCACCATATTTAGCTTCACTATCTTCAAAGCCAGTATACCTTTATGAAGTATGTGGGGGCTTAGTGGTAATGTTCCTACATAAGGGCAAGAAGGATTCAAGTCCCATCTGCCTCAAACATGTAGCATAAAGAGTCCAAGCAGATTTATTTAAATGACTTCTGATATTAAGCCACTGTCTTTACAACTCAATGCAACATTTCATGCGGGGTCAGACCAGAGTTCTGTACAGTTATATCATATATCTCTATCCTACTTACACAATAGAATGTCATTGACAGTTTCTAACCTAAAGTGGCAGCTCCCAGAATCAAGACAATTGAAAGTCAACATCTGCTGCATCAAAAACTGTCCAGTTTTACTATTTTTGAAAGCATGGGCTACAAACCATTAGATCCTGGAGGTTTGCCTCTGTTTAAACTTATTCATTTCTCCATCATCATCTTTTAAATCTTAAATTGAGGAATGAACAAGATTCAAGTTAATGTAACCATACCTTGCTCTGGTAAAACAGTAAGACAAAGCTCTTTCTCTTCTCCGGTTCCTAAGATGGTCAATTCATATCTCATCCCAGAAAGCCAATCTCGCTGTCAGTTAAAATCTTAAGTCAGGACTTACCCTTCTCCCTCTCAAACCAAGTTCTGAATTCTGTGCATTTCAATCAATGTTATCTAGGTGTTACCTTAACCTTCAATTATTGACTGATTCAGATTAATAATTCATTAAGTTTAAAATGGCTTTTTTTGTCATTAATTCAGAAACATATGATTCCAGAAAAGTCTTCTGGGTGTGCTCAATAAATTGTGATCTTTGGGATTCGAGCTGTTTGACATTGCCAGGCCTGAACTTTGCATGGTGTCTCAGTGGTTAACACTGCTGTTTGATAGCAGCCGGGGCCTGGGTTCAGTTCCAGCCTGTGTGGAGGTTGCATGTTCTCCCCATGTCTGTGTGTGTTTCGTCTGGATGCTGCAGTTTCCTCCCACAGTCCAAGGATATGCAGGTCGGGTGGATTGGCCATGGGAAATACAGGATTAGGGGAGTGGGTCTAGGTGGGGTGCTCTTCAGAGGATCAGTGCTGACTTGATGGGTCAAATGGCCTGCTCCTATCATATAGGGATTCTGTCTATGAGAAAGTTAACATTTTCCCAAAATTGTATTCCCTTTTGTATTTTTGCAAAGCTTTCTCTGATTTTCACATTTATGTATCCTGCTGCTTTATCATTGCTATTTAATGCCTTTGGTTGTTCTATGTTCTGCAGCCACCATCCTGTTTCCAATCTAAAGTCCAAAAATTTGTCATTGCTTAAAAGCATGTACTACATCTACCTGTTCCAACTCAGAGCACATGAACTGCAGAAATTAACATCACCAATAACTATGTGACTAGAATAATATCAAAGTCAATCTATTTTAAATTCTTCAATAAAATGAGAGATATTCTCATCACGCTTTATGCTACAACTCATCTCATTCCCTTTGAACTTCTGCCATTCAGAACCCAGCTTGGTGGTACTGTCTATTTGGTTTCAACTGTATCTGTCGGCTATTAGATTACTTCCAATGAATTCCTCCTGTATGCATAGACAAAGACTATTAGCGCAGTCCAGATCTCCATCTTTGGCCCACCCCTCTCCACCATCTCTGTTGACTGCTTGGTGATAATTTCCAGAAGCTTGGATTCAATACTCACATGTGTTCTGAAAAACACCCGACTCAGTCTCATGGTTGCTGTGGCTATCTCCGGCTGACTGTGACACATTAAGACTGGATGAGCCAAAACAAGTGCAATGTTCTGTAGATTGCAGCATGTCACAGCTATTCTAGAGATCCTGGCTGGCACACGTTGCAGGGCACCTCCAGATCCATCCAGGCACCTGACCCAAATTCTGAGAATGCTGACAGCTTGTTCAGTGAGGCATCCAGTAGTGTTATGATGTTCATTCATCATGTTCCTAGGCATCATTTCTCAAGTTGAGACGTGTCATTAACCATGTTTTAAGTGAGTAGCTCTTGACTCTAGGATTTAATTCTGCTTCTGGGCAGATCGGGAAGGGTGGACAGGGGTGAGAGCATCACGGCAGCTGCTAGGGAATCTTTCACACTTGTAAAGGCTTTATCATAGTTGCACATTGCTGGAATGAGGGCATTAGCAGATGGTAACTCCTCCTGGGTAATCTGGAGGCTCTTATTTAGTGCCCTGCCCTTGTGCGAAAGCTGAACACAGCCACAAATACATCTCTAACCGGGTTCATCGCAGGACAGTCTAGCATAACTGGGGACACTTGCAAAGAAGTCACCCACGTGAGCCAGTTGAATGCAGCAGAGCACTGAGATAACGCAGAGGCAGGAGAGTTGCGACTTTGCGGGCACTGGTACAACGTGACCATCAGGTCAAGCCAGCTGCAAACATCTGCCACCACCCGAGGTGGCTGTTCTCTGAGTTAGGTCACCTGCGGAGCCAGAACCGAATCTGAAATGTGAGGGTCATGTCCCTTAAAATTTGTGCCAAGTGATCCTTCCAGTTTGCAACAGCTGGTATCAAAGCGCCTGTTCCTGTGCTATGGTATCAGCAAATCATAGCTTACAATTCACTATTGTATCATTATTGTTGCTTACCTTTGTAGCTTTATTAAGCCTTCATATTGTGGAAATGTTCTGGGGCTGAATGTTTAGTTCTTGATCTGTGGACATGCAGGCAGTTGGATGGAGCCCTGCACTGGCAACCAGCACACCATTTCCCTGGCTCCATGTCTTCCCAGGTCATTCTCCATGAAGGGGATAGAGATAGGCTGGCAGCTCATGAATGTTGGGTGACCAATGAAGAGGAATTAAAGACTCCCTGAAGCTTACTATCTAGAAACTAGACATTCCCATGTACTCAGAGATGTCAGGAAGCGGGGGGGGTGGGGGCTACCAATAAATGGTCTTCTGGTGGCAAACAAGGTAGCCATTATTCTCTGCCCATCTGGCTTCAACATCACCACTGTTGGGACCTAGGTGCTCGCCCTTTTTCTTATATTTTAAATTTTAAAAGGTTATCTCCATCTTAGGGCTCTCTTTCTCTGTTTTGAAAGGTAGGATTCTACTCTCTCTGAGCTGGTGAGCTTTCAAAGGGGAAATATTGGATGCAATATATTTGGATTTCCAGAAGGCATTTAATGACGTTAGGCTAATTAAAAAGATAAGAGGCCCTGTGTTGAAGGTAGCATATTAGCATGGACAGAGATTGGTGAACTGATGGAAGACCGAGACTTCAGGTAAGGCGGGTATTTATAGGGTAGCAACCTGTAACTAGTGGAGTGCTAAAGGGAGCAATGCTTGAGTCACGATTATTTACCCAGATATGTTAACAACTTGGATAAGGAAAGTGAATGTACAATAGACAATTTGTAGATGACACAGATATAGGTGGGAAGGCAAGTGGTGAAGATGACACAGATTCTGAAGATGTAGACAAGTTATACAAATGGGCAAAATTTGGCAGATGGAATATTATATGGAAAAATGTAAGGTTATGTACTTCAGAAGAAAGAACAGAGAAGCTGGATATTATTTAAATGGAGAAATCTACAGAACAGAGGGATTTGGATGACCTCTTGCGTAACTCACAAAATGATAGTATCCAAGTTCAACAGGTAATAGGGAAGGCAAATGGAAAGTTGACATTTGTTTTAAAGGTAAGTCTTGATATAACTATACAAAGCATTTGCTCAGACTATAGCTGGAATATTATGAACAGTCTTAATGCCCTTATCTAAGGGAAGATTTACTGGGATTGGTCCAGTTGATCCCAGGTATGGAGGAAGAGGTTAAGTTGATTTGATTGAAACTGATTGAAACATACCCTTGATAGGGTAAATGTGGAAAGCTTGTTTCCACTTGAGGTTGAGTCTAGGATGACAGAGTATTATCTCAGAGTAAGGGGCCAATTAGGACAGAGATGAGGAAGATATTTTTCTCTCAGAGGCTAGTGAATGGAAGGTTGGAGAGACCAGGTTGTTAATTATATTCAAGGCTGTGTTAGGCAGATTTTTATTCAGTGAAGGCGTCAAAATTCAGTGACTGAAAAAGGTTTTTAAAAAATTGAAATTAAGGATTATTATATCAGCCACAATCTCATTGAATGGCTGAGAAAATTCAATGAGCTGAACAGCCGACTCTGGTCCTACATCTTATGTGGCAAACTCATGTAGGTTTTGATATCCAAATCAAAATGAGCAACCCTCTACCAACCACCTCCCTCCATCTCCTACCCCCTGCAGCCTCCCCCAGAAGTCTTAGCCACTGAAGCTGTCAGCCATGGTGATTGGCCAGCAGCACCAACCAATGCCAAGAGCTCAATAGTAGACGTGGCTAGAACTGTAACCAGCCCAAACAGGAAAAAAAACACCGGATCCCCAGAGTGGATATATGGCAGAGGTAGTTTAGCTAGCTTGGGGAGGAGAATGTTAGAGTTGGCAAGATTGCTTTGGAGAGGAGGTGGTAGGAAGTAAAAGGAGCAATGTTCTTGAGGGGTTGCCCCAATGCATCAAGGGCATTTCTCCCAGCCCCACACCCCTCATTGTTAAACAATTAAATATCTAATGCCTGCTGTGTTCATCCATGTCTACACCTTGTTATCTCTAACTATGTTATGGGAGTGGAAAGCGAGGGTGGTGATTGGGCACCTGCCTTATATGCCTGATGCACACATAGCAGTGGTGCATTAAATTTAAACCCTATTTGTGATATTATAGACAAGTTCTTTAGAAGTGAAATTATCTCGATATATCTGACCTGTTTTAAATTAGATGTTCTTTATTTCTCCAGTGGTCTAGACAAAGAAACTGAATGCTTATTTTATATGTTTACGTATTAGGTTAAACACGTAAATATTTAAATATGTAGCACTGTATTACTGTATCTACTAGCTACACAGTAAAGAATGATAACACCAGTGGACAGAGAGCATTTAGATTGGTCAACGTGTTATCAAAGTATAACATAACCCAATCATTGCCACGTGGAGGCTAGAGGTTGAAAATTTTCGATTTGCACTTGTCAGAGCTGGGATGAAAGAAATAAATTTGAAACAAGACTCCATTTTATGCAGAACTAGAAGAGGGTGCTGATTGATTGGGCATCATTGCCATGGTGATGCAGGAAGATCAGTTAACTGTCAATCTTAATTCTCAAACCAAGCAGGCGGATTCTGATTGGTCAAGTGTTGTCATGGGGATGCAGCACAGCTTAAACTGTTTCCGCGACCCCTTGTTTGGAAAAGATGCAAATATATGCAAATGCCTTTTCCGTGCAGAGAACAGCATCTTGAGTATCTTATATATGTAAACATCGTGCCCAGTCAAATGCATCACACTCCAGGCCTGACTCAGTACCTCTTCAAACAATCTGGATTACGTAATAAATGATTTCCAACAGCAGAAGTACCATACTTGAGCAGAATTATGCTCCAAAAATCTTCAATTTCTATTCTACTTTCAGTAAGCTTTAGGTATGATATATGACATTTTATCAGGATTTACTCTATACCAGTAGCATCAGTGTAAAGTAGTTTTACTTCAGGCTAATGTTAAATATGCAATCTCAACCTAAATTCAGCCTGACTCTGGAGCAGAATGAATTCTTGAACAAGGGAGACTGAGTGATGTTTGCTCAGGTAAGATGTTAAACGGTAAAAAGTTGCAGAACCCAACCCATCTGGAACTTATCTATGATGATCTATGATGATCTATGATCTATGATCTTATCAGGTTTTGAATTTAACATGTGTTTTCAGGTCAGACATTTAAATATCTTAGTGAGATTGTATGATTCAGATTTTAACTCTGTTTTGGAGTTAACACTGTCTGTCTGAAGTCCCAGGACTTGACGGTGGCATAGCAGCTCAGTGGTTAACACTGTTACCTCTCAGTGCCAGGAACCTGGGTTCAATTCCACCCTCAGGCACCTGTGTGTGTGGAGTCTACACATTCTCCCTGTGTTTGCATGGGTTTCCACTTGGTGCTCCGGTTTCCTTCCACATTGCAAACATGTGCAGGTTAGGTGGCTTGGCCATGGGATATGCAGGGATCGGATAGGGGAATGAGTTGGTGCGGGATGCTCTTTGGAGGCTTGGTCGGTGTGGACCTGAAGGGCCTGTTCCACACTGTTGGGTTTCTATGGTATGGTATATGGCTATGACTGCAGGAAATGCAAATACAAAGGGAGGTGAGGGGCAGACGGAGAAGAGAGGAATAGGGATCACGTGCAGGCAGAAGGGATTACTTTAGAATAACAGTGTGGTGGGCCAAAGGGCCTGTTCCTGTGCTGTACTATTCTATGTTCTGAGGGCTGCTGCAAGGAGCAGTTAAACAAATGGGTCAAAATGGAGTGCTTCCCTCCAATCCACAAAGCTAAATGGTTAAATATCCCAATAATCCAACCTCCCTTTTTCAATCCTCAAACTTGTCTATGATCACTGATTCTCCCAAGCAATCATCAAATTTTTCCCTTTTCATTATCCATCATGGGGTATCACTGGCTCTATTAACAAAATATGAGCCCCTCATCACTGGCATAAAATTCTATCCGCTCTCATTGAGAATGTCCTCTTCTCTATCACATCAGGTTGACTGTGAGTGTATACAAACTTAATGTGGTATCCAATACAAATAAAACTCCAAAGCTAACACACTGGGGTAAAAAATCTGATTCAGGCAGGAACCTGACCGGATGGTATTGTGTTGGCTGCCTGTAACTCACCAACCTGTTTTCCAATTCCATTGACTGCAATAGATCTGAATAAGAAGTACAGCATATAAGTAATGGCTCATTCAATACTATCCAAGACAAACTTACAAATTTCTAACTTTAAAAGCTTCAATATCACAGTAACTCTGCCCACGCAAAATCTGCAATGCAGGATATCTGTCAAATAATTACTTGGAGAATTGCAAACATGCACAACATTTTTAATTAAGTTTCACGCTATTTCCTTCTACCTCCCACTCATCCACAACTACCATAAGATTTAGCATGCCTTTATAAACTCTTCCCTTGTCTCAATGACATGCATACTTTAATGGACAGTATCTTGGAGCCAACTTGGCATGTTGAGTAATGCATTGCATTCAACTCCTTTTTCCTGACAATAAATCATTTAACATAGCTAATTTTAACCACGAAAATATAACTCCTTAACATTGTAATTTGTCTTTTACATTGGACCAATGCGACAATTCAGTATATTTCTTCAACACATTAAAATGGTGCAATGATTCATTTCATCACCAAAAATGATGGGAATACACTATTTGCATTTTTATTTGAAGTTTGTAACTCTGTTGTGCTGTGCTCCTAAATTATAATGTCACCATTGATAAAGTACTAACCAATTAATAGTAGCTGAAGTTCATTCTGAATTCATTTATTCCATTATATGTATTCAGAATACATAATGGACAAGTTGAGATTTTTAAACGAAAATTGATAGGCTGATAAACATTCAGAGAAAGCACTCAAGGATGCACAAACCATTATGCACGTAAAATCTGACTAGCTAATTGACTGCTGACACTAATTGATGGCTAAGTTCTCATTATCTGAGTAAAACCATTATTCTAATTAATGGAATTATGCACCAAGATTAGCAAAAGCGGTTTAAATAGTGGAGCTTTTCGGAACTGGTAACATTATTATTGAACTTATCTCAAAATTTGTGTGTGCATCTCATCATTATGTTCTCTACACATGAATGTCAACTGCAATTTTTATAAGGGAGTTAACAGGCCAACTTAAATAAAGCTTTGGATTATCTAATGCTGTGTGATTGTTGAAGTGAGCAGATGGTGCTTGCCAAATCCTGTATGTTCTGAAAACGCCAGTGACTATTGTTCTTTTAAAAACTGAAGAGCAAAATTGGGTCCTATAACACCAGGTTTCAAAGTAGTTTTGCCATTGACACATACTGCCAACAGGAAATGTGCTGAGTCAGGCACTGTAACGCATAAACAGCTAAAATTCAGCAACAGCATGCAGAGTCAGTGTATCAAAACATTAGTTAACATCAGAGGAGATACAATGTCAGTGCCATATGATGAGCATCCACTTTCCTTCGCCTCACACAGTATACATTGGTCAACAGAAGGGCACCTCATCCATATTCATAGTCATACAGTCATAAAGCACAGAAACAGACCCTTTGATCTAACCAGTCCGCGCCAACCATAATCCCAAACTAAAATAGTCCCACCTGCCTGCACTTGGCCCATATCCCTCCAAACTTTTCTTATTCATGTGCTTATCTAAATTTTTTTAAACATTGTAACCATACCTGCATCTATCGCTTCGCTGGAAGCTCATTCCACACACAAATCACTCCCTGCGTAAAAGAATTGCCCCCATGTCTTTTGTAAATCTTTCTCCTCTCACCTTAAAAATATGATCCCTAGTCTTAAAATCTCCTACCCTAGGAAAAATATATCTGCTAATCACCTAATCTATGACATTCATGTTTTTATAAATTTCTATAAGATGAATAAAAGTCCCAGCCTATCCAGCTTCTCTTTATAACATGTATTCATTTCATTCTTTCTTGTCAGAGCGCTGCAGGTAGAACAAGTATGAGTGTTTGCAAGGAATGCAGACTTCCTCAAGATGCAGGTTGCCATTAATTGCATGCATAATATTTTGCATACACCTCAAGTCAGTGCTGCCATACATTTGAACTGAATAAGGTCTGCATCCCCATAGATAGAGCTGGTATGTGATCATTGAAGCAAATCATGCAGGTTCAATACAGTGTGGAGCTGGGGGAACACAGCAGATCAGGCAGCATTGGAGGAGCAGGAAAGTCGACATTTCACGATTACATCCTTCATCAGGACCTGAAACTCCAGCTCCACACTGTATTGGCTCTGACTTCAGCATCTTCAGTTCGTTCTATCTTAGAAATCGTGCAGGTTACTTGGTCCCAATTGTAATACCATTTTGTTTTGCAGTAGCTCACTGTACCAGGTCCATTTTAGCCACTTAAGTAAGCTAAAAGATGGTTCCTGGACCACAAAGTTTACCTGCTGACAACATGGCTCATCACTCCAGTCTAAGACCCACATACATGTACAATGTGCATAGAATGAAAACCACGCTATCACTTGAAAGGGTGGACTACTGCTGGCCTGAAGCCTGATTCCATTGACTGGACTGTTCTGGAGGAGTTATGTTTGACTCAGCTGAACGGGTTGCAAGGTAGATTACGATTTGTTCCTTACTCCGCAATATTATCACCCTAAGAGAACAGTGCTTGCCTCCACCTGTCAGATGAAAATCTGAGAAACAGAAGTATGAAGGAGAGAGCTAAGATGGATCTGAGAAGGAGGAAAGGTCAAGGAGAATGCAACCTAGATACTCGATCCCATCCTGTCTGTTCTTGAAGGATTAATTCAATTACAATACCAGTAACCTTAACCTTTGATTCCCTATTCATCAATTGTCTCACAATTTTAACATCTCCTCTATCACTGACAAAAGCAAAATCCTCTTGCACATAATTTAAAAAATGCGTCACAGAAAATTCATTTCCGAATCCAGATTTGTAAATCAAATCACACCATATTGCACGTATAAATTAAGTCATGACCTCTTTTATGTTATTTACTCCAGCCTTCTAGGACAGATTGTTGAACCAACAATTATTTCACACATGAGCTAGTTTATTATATATTAAGAGACTATAACCAACTTTCAAAAATTATGTCTAACTCTGTTGAAGCCATGAACAATCTCCTTCAAGTCTCATTATCATGTGTTCTCTCACATCATCATTTTGGGAGGTGCTATTCACGCAGTCCTAGACATTAATCCTTTCAAACATTAATAGCCCATCTCCTTCCAAAGCTTTGTTCATATCTTTTACACACACATTTTTACATATGACCCTGCCTCGTCACCTTCTTCCAGTCTGTGACATCACACATTCAATCTGTTAGGAGGCTTCACAAATCTCTTTGATCATGTTCTTATCAGGGACAGAATGTCAGTAGTTTTACTTTGAATTCTTGTGTCTTGACTTGGATGGTCTTTCTTGACATTTATAAAATTTGACCCTTTTGAGTATATCTGGCTCAATATCTGGTTCATCTAAATGTATGACTGATTGACATCTTTGGTGAATAGAAATAAGATTGCCTCTGTTTCGTTGTAGAGTAACTTTACAGTATGTACTAAATACCACCTCTATTGATTATCATCTCTCTGGGCAATTAATCCTTCATTGCCTTGGTCCCTTAACCATATCTTCTCTCTTTACATTATTTTAGCTCAGTTCCCACTATGAGTCTTCTGTTATAGTTAGAACCTTATAATTTTCAATAATATTTCTTAGTCTTGAACTTTAACCCCTTGAAAAATATTTTTAGTAGAATAGAAGGCTGTGTTCAGCCCTTTCTGCCAAGATCCAATGTTGCTGAACCATGTTCCAAGGATGTAGAATTTGGAAGTACAGTCTAGAAATCTTCAGTCTCCTTTGACAGTGCTTTGTGGTACTGACTTTGCTTTCAGCTTCATGATTGGAGTGACGATAATACCTAAAGGAACATGAAGGAGGTACATATCCACAGCTTTCCATTAAACGTGTGAAGTCAATGTTGGAAAGTTGTGGACCATTATCAAAGACAATCTGATCAGGAACACCATGTGAGATTTATCTTAAAGTCTGAATGATTATCTCAGTGAGCATAGAGTACAGATGACTGACCCACCTAGAAAAACAATCAATGACAATCAAGTAGGATGTTCTATTTAACATGAATGAAGCCACACTTAGTTGTTGCTGGAGTCTAAGTGAGAATTAAGTTGAGACAAAGTGTTCACTTTGTTTCGGTCGGAGCAGTGTGGCATCGAGAAATTATTCCTGTCAATGTCAATGGAAAACTGAGCCTGTCTTGTCATCTATTAATCTTGATATCCTATTTGACCTGAGCTGAGCTTCAACCCTATATCCATTAAGAATGCCCACTGCTGCCTCTGCTTCAGATAATTGACTCGTTGAGTTTTTATGAAATAAAAACTGTCTTTCAGATTTCAGATTTCCTGTACCCGTACCATTTTGCTTTTGTATGCTTTATCTAATACAGTTATTTAAAGTGAATAAGAATAAATGTTTAATATACATGAAATTAGACTCTAAAAAATATTAATTTCAGCGCAGACTAGAGAACAGAAATTTTCTCATATGTCAGGATCATTGTGACACAATTTAGATACAATGGCAGTATTTAATTATGAAGGACAGAAAAGCACAGGATTGTTACAGTGCAGCATGAATCCATTCAGCCTCTTGTCTTTGCACCAACTCTGAGCATCTTTACTTAGTGACAGACTCCTTTCCCATAAACTTCTGATGAAGACTCACTGGACTTGAAACATTAATTCTGCTTCCTCCCCACAGATGCTGCTAGACCTGCTGAGTTTTGCCAGCATATTCTGTTTTTAGTTGCTTCAGGTCTTCAAAACCTACAGTTCTTTTGTTTTACTTTTATGTATATATACACCCAGGTCTCTCTAGTTTACGTTGTATCTCCATGTTCTTTATCCCAAATTGTACACTTTTCCCCATTGAAATTCATCCATCATTCCATCAATGGGCTAATATCCTCCTGAAGTTCTATACTGTCCTCCTCAGAGTTTCCAATTCTGTCAAGTTTTCTGTTATCCACAAACTTTGAAATTGTCCCCTTTACACCAAGATCTAGACCATTTATATATATCAGCAAAAGCAAGGATTCCAACACGAACACTTTGGGAACGCCACTACAAACCTTCTTTCAGCCCAAACCTACCCATTAACCATTTGCTCTGTTACCTATTCCTGAACCAATTTTGAACACCGATTTCTGCTTTCCCTATTATTCCATAGCCTGTAACTTTCCTCACAGGTCTGTTGTGTGGCACACTGTTGAATACCTCCTGGGAGTGCATGTACATGACATTAATCGCCTTCCCCTCATCAATTCTCTTGTTACATTGTCAGAACTCCAGCAAGTGAGTTAGCCATGACTTCCCCTTAAAATATCCACACTGACTCCTCTGAATCAATCCACAATTTTCCATATTACTGTTAATGCTACCCCTGGAATGGTATCTTAGACTGTCCTTGACTTATTGTGTCAAGATCCCCTGATTGAAAGCTACTGCCCTTGGTGGACTGAACCATGCTGACAACCATGATAAGCTTCCTTCCCTGTGTCTGCACTAAACAGCAAGGCAAGCCCAAAGTAATGTGAACTTGGTATCTCTGGCTAAAGGATCAAAATGCAAAACAGGGATGTTGTGAGGATCCATGCATCACCGAAGTGAGTGAGTGCAATCACAATGAGCAAAAAGCCCAGAGATGCAGTCTGTGTAGTCCATGAGCTAAGTGTGTGATCGTGAATGCGCAGTGTCTTTGTTGCAGCATTACAATTGTAGTTCCTGGTGCAGCCTGAGGTACATCATTGAAGTTCAGAAGCATCCTGTAAGTGGATCAGAAATGTGCCATGAGAGTTCTGAAAAAGTTGGAACGTATTGGAATCCAATATCTGTGGACATGTGGCCAGTGCCATGACTGTACCTTGAGATGTTAGTTCCCAGCATCCAACATAATGGCTGTTCAGAACAAGTGATGAATTGAATTTGCCAGGTACCCACTCCGAGTTTGTTTAATAAGATAGAAAGATGGATAGAAATCCGACTATGTATGAGGCGAGTGGGGCTATCAACAAGACATTTAACAAACAATAACCCCTGAATTGGCGACTTGCCACTGCTCAGCAGGAAGTTCATTGTAAAAAGTTAGGAGTGAGATGCTCCTGACATCAAGATTGGACTGACTGGGCATTTCTTCTAAGTTGGCTACAAATCACACCAGAGCCCATGTCACACAAACTCCTATAAGATTCTGCTCTCACAGTACAGGACATTTCAGAAGGTTCCATACACCATAATATTGCCCACTGAAAGTTATCTGAGGCACTTATCAAGTAGACAACACTTTGAGACAACCAAGAGGCCCCAATGAACATCTCTCAGGGCGAGTCTGATCTCCAACCATCTGGAGACTGGAAAATGTGGGCCAAATACTCTAAAGAGAATTTAAAAAGCTTAAGGGACTGGGCCAAAAATTTGGCACCTGTTGTATAATGTCTAAACATATGAACTTGTCAACTTTGCATAGCCACATTCCTAGGAAGAATAGAAAGGTAGGAATCTGGTATACTCTGGGTGTTCTGGTACATGAATGTCTAAAGATTAGAATGCAAGTACAACATGTGACTTGGAAGACCAATGGAATGTTGTAATTTATTGCATGGAAGGAATACAGAATGGGCAACATTTTGTTACAATTGCTCAGGGAATTGCCAAGATGACATCTTGAATTTTGTGTACAGTTTTGATTTTTTTCAAGAAAAGAAATAATTGTATATGAAGCACTTCAGAGAAAGTCCCCTTGACTGATCCCTGGGGTGAATGGGTTATTTACCAAAGGTTGGGCCTGTGAAGTTTAGAAGAAAGATGAGCTTATTGAAATATATCAAGATCCAGAGGGGACTTGACAGCTTGGTGCTAAGAGGAGTTTTCCCTTTTGGGAGAAACCAGAATTAGAGGACACAGCTCAAGTTAAATAATTTTCTATTTGAGACTGAAAATATGACATTTATTTTATGAGGGTGATTTCCATGGTGTATCAAGGCCATGGTCTTTGAAATTATCTTTGGTAGAGTTGCAGACAGAGGGTTATTGATAATTTTCAAGGCTGAATTAGACAGATTCTTGATTGGCGAAGGACTCCAAGGGTATAGGAAATAGAAAGAAATGTAGACTTGAGGCCATAGCCATGATCGTATCAAATGGCACAACAGATTTGAGAGAGCAAATGGTCTGTTGCTGCCCTCATTCATTGTAATAGTAAGTGTTCACATCAATGTTTTATTGGTAACCAGGTGTAGAGCTGCATGAACACAGCAGGACAAGCAGCATCAGAGGGGCAGCAATGCAGACATTTCAGGTCTGGACCCTTCTTCCTGCTTTCCTGCTCCTCTGATGCTACTTGGCCTGCTGTGTTCATCCAGCTCTATACCTTGTTATTTTGGATTCTCCAGCATCGGCAGTTCCTACTATCTCTGAATGTTTTGGCAGAGTTTGTTTTGATGCTGACATTTGGAGATGTGGTAACATTTAGGTGTTAAATGAGTCTGGATGTAAAATACTTTGTGAAGGCACTAAAATAGGGTGCAATTTAAATAATGAAGAAGATCCCACCTTTACAAGAATGGCAGACACAGCACATATTCCTACGCTAAGCGTATGGGAAATTCTAAGATTCAGTTTCAGAAATGTACTGATTTGCACTCAAATGAAAAATTTTAAAATGGTACAGATGGACAAGGAGCGACTCCTGACCCATTTAGATACAAAAATAAGAATAACTCGTTGCCTGTTACAAATAGTAATTGTTTAGTTAAGGCATCCTTTGCTACTGGATGTGAGGATTCCTAGAATCGATAGTTATAACGTTCCAACAGGGAAATAAAAGCAAATATAATTAGCAGTCTTTGACATTGTTATTGGGCTTTTACACATTTATTTGTTGTAATTAGATTTGATTGATACTCTGTATCAGCATTGATAACCAAGATGACAAGGCCACCTATAGACAGAATCTGAAAAGGCAAATCCACTTAGACCCTATTGTAGGCATATGATACATTAGTCCAATCTGCATTGACTTCTTTTGTATTTTTTTATCTCCTGGAATTTAATGGAATGTAAAATGTTCAGCAATGATCAGCCCAGTCTTGACATATAAACCCTTGAGATGTCAATTGCAGACAGCCTAAGTCAGATTGGCCTGCCATTTCCTTTCAGCTAAAGCAGCTGGTGTTTCTATTTTGTGCTTTCATCGGTGGAAATCCATAGGTAATTTTTTTTTAAAAATTGAGTCCAGTCACTTGAACCAATCTATAGTGGGTGCACATCACGACTATATCATCCCTCAATGGCTTCAAAGGACAAAAAATCTATTATAGATAGTGAATCAGTCCTCACATACCAAAAGTGGAAAATAAAAATCACTTTGACAGTTATAATCTGTTGTCAAGACAAAAATGTCTGGTGGATAAAATGATGATATTGTGACAAATAAAATGCATCAGGTCATATACATTGCAAATTCCCAATTGCCTGGCATTATTTTTGACAGTCAAATGCCATTTTAAAAATCCTTTGTTTACTGAATATCTGTCATCTTTAACACAGATATTTTCATTGTATAATTGCAACACGTCAGCACACGATAATCCCAAGGAAAATTTCATCTGCTTGTTTCAAATGAGATATATGGATGTGTACAGAAACCACAGAAAATTACACAAAGTTGCTTGATAAATATATATGGCAATGAATGATCACAAACTCGAAGTAATACAAATCACAAAGGTGAAAAATCATCTTCAAATTATTGTAAGATGGAAAGAAATGTCTACCATTAAAAAGGTGACTCAAAAACAAACTCACTCATTTCAGCTGAAATTTGAAGAGTGCAAACTGATGTCACATTTCCAAGAGCAACATGTTAGCAGCCATTCCTGTCCCAGAAAAATGACAAATGAATGCTGCTTAATATGTTGCTTGAACAGTTTTCTTCTTCCACAGAACCATTTCCAATGCAGTAATGAGAGGAACGGTGCTGTAAAGAATGCAGTTTTGTATGGATGACAACGTTTCTTGGGCAAATGATTTGATACATACATTGTTTATCTGGTGTGCATTCAGTGGTTAAAATGATTAATTGAGCCTATTACATGTTAGTCATACGTGGTTAGGCGAAGAAGGAAATACTATTTCTTACCAATGATTCATTACATATACGGAATACTATGACACATTCAAAAAAAAAGGTCCTGCTAAAAATAGCATTTCATAAATCACCCCAATGAGCTAATTTTAACTTTTCCAACTGCCCTCCCCCAGTGTTTGCAGACATTTTCCCAATTACCATAAAAGCTACATAAGCTTACAAATAGCCCATATGCTTCTCCTGCCATATGTTAGTTTCTTCCTCGATAAGCTGTTGCTTGAGGCATAACGCATCCTTCATGTTTCTTATCTTATTTCTTTCTTTTTGACCCAGTTTTCAGAAAGATACTGTCAGCAAGCAACTCATATGGTGCATGGTTTTGAACGATAATCTTGTTTCACAAAGATCCCATTTGTTCTGTTGCACACTAACTCTACTACAAATTTCCAGTTTAACACTGACAATAACTGGCAGATAAGTAGCTAATACTGTTAGAGAAAACATTTGTAAACTTGTACAGGGGTAAGGAGCAAATTATAAGCCTGATTAACCCCAGAGGCCCGTTGCCAATTCTTCCGTATATTAATGTTTTCATTTCTTTTCTGGTATATCTAGAAAGCAATATGCACAGTTTGATCAATTTTGTGTGCTGTCATCAGTTAATAACAGGATGAGAACAACCTCAAAAACGGGTCAATAGCCTTAATTCATTGTGATTCAGGCAGCTCCAATTAAAAGGGACTGGCTCAGAGATAAAAGGTACTGCAGATGCTGGAGATCAGAGATAAAAGGTACTGCAGATGCTGGAGATGTGGAACAATCCCTCTTCCGCACCTGCACTGGCCCTAAATCCCATCTCTTCCTCCGTTACATTGATGACTGCATCGGCGCCGCCTCGTGCTCCCACGAGGAGCTCGAACAGTTCATCCAATTCACCAACACCTTCCACCCCAACCTGAAGTTCACCTGGACCATCTCCAACACTTCTCTCTCCTTCCTGGACCTCTCTGTCTCCATCTCGGGCAACCACCTAGAGACAGATGTCCATTTCAAGCCCACTGACACCCACAGCTACCAGGAATACACCTCCTCCCACCCACCCTCCTGCAAAAATGCCATCCCCTATTCCCAATTCCTTCGCCTCCGCCGCATCTGCTCCCAGGATGAGACATTCCAATCCCGCACATCTCAAATGTCCCCATTCTTCAAGGACCGCAACTTCCCCCCCACAGTGGTCGAGAACGCCCTCGACCGTGTCTCCCGCATTTCCCGGAACACATCCCTCACGCCCCGTCCCCGCAACAATAATCAAAAAAGAATCCCCCTCGTCCTCACATACCACCCCACCAACCTCCGGATCCAACGCATCATCCTCCGACACTTCCGCCATCTGCAATCAGACCCCACCACCAAAGACATTTTTCCCTCCCCACCCTTATCTGCCTTCCGGAGGGACCACTCCCTCCGCGACTCCCTTGTCCGCTCCACACTCCCCTCCAGCCCCACCACACCCGGCACTTTTCCTTGTAACCGCAGGAAGTGCTACACCTGCCCCCACACCTCCTCCCTCACCCCAATCCCAGGCCCCAAGAAGACTTTCCACATCAGGCAGAGGTTCACCTGCACATCTGCCAATGCGGTATACTGCATCCGCTGTACCCGTTGTGGCTTCCTCTACATCGGGGAAACCAAGCGGAGGCTTGGGGACCGCTTTGCAGAACACCTGCGCTCAGTTCGCAACAAACAACTGCACCTCCCAGTCGCGAACCATTTCAACTCCCCCTCCCATTCCTCAGACGACATGTCCATCCTGGGCCTCCTGCAATGCCACAGTGATGCCACCCGAAGGCTGCAGGAACAGCAAATCATATTCAGCCTGGGAACCCTGCAGTCCAATGGCATCAATGTGGATTTTACAAGCTTCAAAATCTCCCCTCCCCCAACTGCATCCCAAAACCAGCCCAGCTCATCTCCACCTCCCTAACCTATTTTTCCTCTCACCTCAAGCCACACCCCCATCTCCTATCTACTAACATCATCCCGACCCCTTGACCTGTCCGTCCTCCCTGGACTGACCTATTTCCTCCCTACCCCCCTACCTACACTCACTTTTACTGTCTCCATCCCCGCCTCTTCGACTTGTCTGCCTCCTCTCCACCTATCCTCTCCTCTATCCATCCTCTATCCACCTCCCCCTCTCTCCCTATTTATTTCAGAACCCTCTTCCCCTTCCCCATTTCTGATGAAGGGTTTAGGCCCGAAACGTCAAGTTTTCCTGCTCCTGTGATGCTGCTTGACCTGCTGTGTTCATCCAGCCCCATGCTTGTTATCTCAAAAGGGACTGGCTACAGTGTCCAGCATTAAGCCACTTTCAATGTTGAAATGCGGGTCTTATGATGCAACTAGAACCCAGTTTGGAATTTTAGGCAGAACTGCTTGCAGCCTGTGGAACAGAGCCTCAAAAGCTAAAATTTTAAGTTGCCTTTGTGGTATCGGAGAAGTAGGCATGTGCCTCTGGGACCAGAAAAATAATCTGGGTCACTGCTTCCATGGTACCCTTTCCCATTGGGTGATAATGTTACAGTAGTAATGTCACTGGACTTGTAAACCAGGATCATAGGCTAATGTTCTGGGACGTAGGTTCAAATCACACCATTGAAATTTGAATTCACCATGAGGGAGAAGGGGAAAAGCCAAAAATCTGGAATAAAACAGTTATCCTAATTGTGATCATTATTGGTAGTAAAAATCATTTTCTGGTTCACTAGTCCCCTTTTCGGAAGGAAATCTAACATAGTTGTTGGTTGGTTCACCGAGCTGACTGGTTTTCATGCAAACTTTTTGTCTCCCTTCTCGGTGACATCTTCAGTGCTGTGTCGCCTCTGTTGAAGCACTGTTGTTCTGTCCCACTCTGAATTTATATGGCCCGGCCTGTCGTAGTGGGCTGTCTTGTTTCTGGTTTTGTACCGTAGTGGTATGTAGATGGGACTGGTTTTCAACCACCAATGCAATTAACAAACATGTTGAAATAGACCCCATCTACATACCACTACGGTACAAAACCAGAAACAAGACTGACCACGAAGACAGACTGGGCTGTATAAATTCAGAGTGGGACAGAACATCAACGCTTCAACGGAGGCTACACAGCACTGACAATGCCACTTAGAAGGGAGGCGAAACGTTTGCATGAAAACCGATCAGCTCGGTGAACCAACCAATAGCTCTAGCCGCAATCCAGACTACAGATCTTCATTAAAACATTAAAGAAATCTATTATTCTCATCTGGTCTGGCCTACATGCGACTTCGGGCTTACAGTAACGTAGTTGACTCTTCATCGCCGTCTGGATGATTAGGGATCAGCAATAAATCTCATCCTAGCCAGAGATGTCTAAATCTCAGTTCAAAAGAGATTCACTCAGCTGATTCCTGGGATGAAACAGTTGACTTGTCAAGAATGATTAAACAGGTTAGGCCTTTATTCATTAGAGTTTTTAAAAAATGAGGTGTGATTTTGTAAGGTTGTGGATCTTATTAGATTCTAAAGGGCTTGACAAGGTAGTTGTTGCAAAGATGCATCCACTCGTGGGGAAGTCTCAAACTAGAGGACATGAATACAGACTAAAAGCACGCCCATTTTATTTCCCTTATTCATTCATGGGATGATGGCTTTGCTGGCTAGGCAGCATTTATTGTCCATCCCTAATTGCCCAGGGACAGTTAAGAGTCAACCACATGGCTGCGGGTCTGGAGTCACATATAGGCCAGACCAGGTAAGGATGGCAGTTTCCTTCCTTAAAGGACATTAATGAACCAGAAGGGTTTTTCCCGACAATTGACAATGGATTCACAGTCATCATTAGAATCTGAATTCCAGATATTTTATTGAATTCGAATTCCACCATCTGCCATGGCGGGATTCAAACCTGGGTCCCCAGAACATTATATGGGTTTCTGGATTAACAGTCCAGCGATAACACCACAAGCCCATCGCCTCCCCAAAGCTGAGATGCGAAGGAATTTCTTCTCTCAGAGGGTCGTGAATGTCTTCAGCGTCTACCCCAGAGAGATACTGAGGAATGATCATGGAAAGTATCTAAAGGTGATGTCTTTCATTTTTGAACTATCCAGGAATTGAGGATTGTGAGAAGCTGGCAAGAAAGAGGAGGACACACCTAGGGCAGAACAGCCATCATCTTATGGAATACCAGAGCAGGCTTGAGGAACTGGAAGCCTACACCTGTTCTTTTTATTTATGTTTTTTTTCTCTTATGACTGCCAGAAAGCCAAATATTATCGCAACATGCTAAATTTCAACAGCGATTGCTGGATAAGCTCAGCAGGTAAGGCAGCATCTGTGGAGAGAAATCAAGGTTAACGTATCAGGTTGAGTGACCCTTCTTGAGATGAAGTTCTGAGGAAGGGTCACTTGACCTGAAAATGTTAACTTTGAGTTCACTCCACAGATGCTGCCAGATCTGCAGACCTCACCCAGATATTTCTCTTTTTGTCTCTGATTTGCAGCATCTGCAGTTCTTTCAGTTTTTATTTATGCTAAATTTCAATGTTTCCTGAACAAGTAATATACTTGGCCCATATAGATGTTCCTGTGCTTTTTTCGAGCTATGTAATTTATTAGCCTTTGATTTGCTATACCAGTGATGGAGGGAACTGTTAACACACACTGTTATTAGTGAACAACTTCTGGCATTAACATGTATTGCATTAAATGTGGAAATCAGGAGTTTGCTGTCTGAGATAATAGCTTACTCCTCCGCAATGTGTGCTGATAAACTCTCCTTGGCTGAAACCCACAGAAATCACCATGAAGACTAATTAGCCCTACTATGTCACTAAAATCCAAAGAAAATCATAAAGGTTTCACAATTAGGGCATAGCCTTTATTGTACTAGAGTGTAATTATAGGTGAACAACTGCTTTGGTCCCAAAACATTAAACTTGTTGGAGCTGAATCTCATTTCCTCAAAAGAAAATTAATCGTGCAGATCTCTAAAAGTAATTATTTATTTATTGATTTATTTTATTATTATTATTTATCGCTTATCCTAGTTTCTCTAACTTGTTCTACCCAGCATCTCTCCTTTGCCTGGTCAGCCTTACTTCCGTTTTTTAGTTTTTAAAATTATTTTTACAGATTAATTTACAGTACCTTCCTTAATTTGATTTTCTGCTTTCTTTTCTCATCCATTTTTCTCAGCATTTCTGCTGAGGGTTTTCCTCACAGTTTTCTAACTTTTTGCTTTTAACTCTACTGAGGTTTTCTTTAGCACTTCCTAAAACGACACATTCCAATATATCCACAGACCAGGACAATTTCTTTCTGAACTGCTCTTAGCAATTAACTTCCTCACTGCGGTATTACTAAACCTAACTGCATCAGAACCCAGTGTCTCCTTGTTATCCTATCTTGGCATTAGATTGATTTTCTTTATTTTCTTCAGCAGAATTTTCACTTTCATACCAAACAGATTATGGTGGCTCAATGCTTAGCCCTACTGCTTCACAGTGCAAGGGACCTGGGTTCAATACCACCCTTGGGCAATTTATAGAGTTTGCATGTTCTCCCCATATCTGTGTGGGTTTCTTCTGGGTGCTCCAGTTTTCTCCCACAGCCCAAAGATGTGTAGGTTAGGTGGATTGGCATGCTTAATTGCCCGTAGTTTGCAGGCTAGGTGGATTAGCCATGGGAAATATGGGAGGGTCAGATTGGGCCGCAAGGCCTGCGTCCACACTGTAGGGATTAAATGTAAAGATTATATTCTCTGTATATATACAAAGCATTTCAGGCACAAAAATTATTTACACTGTTTTGCATTAGATGAATTACTGAAATAAGGAAGACTGGACACTGTCTATGAAAGAATTAAGAAATTGATTGGAAGATGAATGGATAAGCAAAGGCAAAGAGGAATTTATAGTCAGAATTATACACTGCTTATAGGACTTTAGGAAACAAGAAGGAACATTGAAGACCTGTATGACAAAGATGGCAAAACCGTCAAACTTGAACCAAACCAAAGAGAAGGAATTGATGAAGGATGATCTCAGGGAAGCGAGTGTTGAGTTTCTAAGTCACGTTGTTAGTAAAAAGGAAGAGTTGTTGTGCAATTTAAAAAGTATTAACGTTGATCAGTCCCCAGGTCTCCAACAAATTGCTGGAGCATTGACATACACCTTTGTATCCTCTTTGGCCACACATGAGGTCCCAGTGGACTGGAGAATAGCCAATGTTGTCCCATTGTTTAAGAAGTGTAACAGGGATAATCCTGGAAATTACAGGCCTGAGATTCTCATGATGGTGGCAGGGAAATTATTGAAAAGATTCTCAGGGGCAAGACGTATACGGACTTAGAAGCAAATGGACTTACTCACAATAGATAGCACTGCTTTATGTGAGGGAGGTCGTGCCTCACTAACTTGATCAAATTTTTTGAGGAGGTGATGAAGATGATTGATGAGGGAAAAGCAGTTGATGTTGTCTACATGGACTTCAGTAAGGGTGATAAGGTCCCTCATGGCAGAGTGGTATAAAAGTTGAAGTCACATGGTATCAGGGGTGAGCTAACAAGATGAATACAGAACTGACTTAGTCATAGGAGACAGTAGGTAGTGGTGGAAGGTTATTTTTCAGAATGGAGAGTTGTGACTAGTGATGTTCCACAGGGATCACTACTGAGACCTCTGCTGTTCTTGACCTACATAAATGATTTGGAAGAAAATATAGCTGGCCTAATTAGTAAGTCGATGGATGATACAAAGATTGGTGGAGGATACAACAGGATATAGATCTGTTGGGGGCATGGACAGAAAAATGGCATATGGAGTTTAATCCAGACAAATGCAAGGTGATGCATTTTAGAAGGTCAAGTACAGGTGGAAATTATACAGTGAATGGCAGAACCCTTAGGAGTATTGATATGCAGAAGGATCTGGGTGTACAGGTCCACAGATCACTGGAGGTGGCAGCACAGGTAGGTAAGGTAGTAAAAAAGGTTTATTATGTGCTTGCCTTCATTAGAGGGGGCAGTGAGTGTAAGGATAGACAAGTTATGCTGCAGCTTTAGAGAATTTAGTGAGGCCACACTTAGAATATTGTATAGAGTTCTGGTCAGCACACTACCAGAAGAATGTGGAGGCTTTGGAAAGGGTACAGAAAATGTTTTCCAGGATGCTGCCTGGTATGGGGGATTTTAGCAATGAAGAAAGGTTGGATAGGCTGGATTTGTTTTCATTGGAATGCAGGAGTTTGAGGGACCATCTGATAGAAGTTTATAAGATTGTGAATGGCATGGATAGAGTGGAAAGTATGAGGCTTTTTCCCAAGGTAGAGGGATCAACTACTAGGTGGCACAGGTTCAAGGTGTAAGGAGGGAAGTTTTAAAAGAGATGCGCGAGGCAAGTTTTTCACACAAAGGGTGGTGAGTGCCTGGAACATGTTGCCAGGGGAGGTGGTGGAAGCAGCCACAATAGCAGCATTCAAGAAGCATCTGGACATTTACAGGAAGGGAATAGAGAGATGCAGATCCTGTCAGTGAAGACAATTTTAGTATGGAAGGGCAAAATGTATTGGTGCAGGCTTGGAGGGCCGAAGGGCCTATTACTGTGCTGTATTGTTCTTTGTTCTTTGTTCACACGAAAAGCAGATGTTTCCTAGAATGATTTAGGAGCTGATCTTCTGGGCATGAAATATTTACAACTATGAAATAACTACAGCCAGGAAATCCTGAACGATATAATGGAATCCCTGAACAAACCAATAAGAAGGACTTGAAAAGAAGGCGCCGAGTTGATTGATTAATCTGTGTAAGGAGGTGGACACTGAGGGAAAATGGCAGAACATATTTGGAGGAGCGCATTGGCTCCACAGGCAGAGAAGGCAAGTACTACAAAAGTGAAGAGCATAGCGCCTAACTTTGATTAAATGCATCCTAGCAACATAAATAGAAGCAAACCAAGCTATGTACCAAATGTAATCAATTCAGTTTTACAAACAGTTAAGGAACAAAAGAGGCTATGTTCATGATGAATGTTATATGAATGAAACACAGAATACTAGTAAGAAAAGTCCACCTGGATTGTAGATCATAGAAAAGGTTTAACTTGATGAGCTGGCAAAATGGTGGTAACTGTTGCGGAAGCAGAGTTGACGAGAGAAATTAAAGTATGATTATAGTGCTGTCCATGGGGCAGACTACTACAATCAGGACAGTATTTGATGAGACTTAATGTAATTTGTTAAATGGAGCATGGGTGAAATGTGAATGTCTATCATCACCGTCTCTTTTTAACATTTATTTGGAAGTTATGATAAAAGAAGCATTAAATAAAATCAGAATAGTGTCAAGTAGGAGTTCAACTAGTAATGGAAGTGAGATTTCCATATGACCAGTAGGAGATCAATAGGTACTGATGGATAGATTAAATAAAGTCATGAAAGCTGATGAAACAAAATTAATGTGAAAAGGTAGAGGTTATGAAGATTCATTTAAACCATGCTGGCAAAGTACAGCTTAAAGTAAATCATCAACAGCTGGAACAAGTGACTCAACCCAACTAAAATAAAAACCAAATAAACAAAGGAATATGGATGCTGTAGATCTAAAATAAAAACAGAAATTGCTAGAGGAACTCTGCAAATCTGGCAGCAACTGTGAAGAGAAAGCAGAGTTAACCTTCCGGTCCCGTGACCCTCCTTCAGAATTGGAATCTGTCATCTAAGCCCCACCATATATCCGTGGGGACCAATTTTCAATCTGGAAGATAAGCGCTGTAGCTTTGTCACTGACCACAAAATTAAGGGCAATATCAAACACATCTCACACCATGTGGAAGACAATTTAAAGAGTTCCTCGTCTTACAAACAATGAGACGATTGGATTAGGGATATATTTTGCATAATGGTATTTAGAGAACCCGACTTGCAGATGAGAACAAAGATTCAATACACTGAGGAATGGAGAAGATGTAAATTGGAACATGATAAATAATAGGATATAGATGGTGAAGTGCTGGTGAGAGAGTTTTTAAATACTGTGGTTTCTTGCACAGTTTTCATTGCTAGGCCATTGGTAACCATCCTTCCAGCTGCCTAAACCGTAGCTCTGGAGTTTCATTCGCTCATCTCTCCATTTTTAAACTCTCTACCCCTTCACTCCTTAAAGTCCACTCCTTTCACAAAGCTTTTCATCATCTGTTCTAACATCTGTTTATGTCGATGGATATTAAGAGATGTTTGACAATGTTCTGATGAAGTACTAGAATGAAGTGCCTTGCAGCATCTTACTATGTTTAAGGTACAATGTAAATGGAAACCGTTGTTCTTGGTAATGGTTCAATCCATACAGAACTTGAAGTTCTGTGGTCCAGAGTGGGGGCGGCCAATGGCCCGGCAGGGAGATGGCGACTGGTTGGCAATTAGTGGAACCTTCTCAGACCACGCGAAAGCCCTATATAAAGACTGTAATGTCTATCTTTTTAGCTTCATTTCTTATTTTCCTAACTTATACTATATAAATCTGTAATGTAGTATAACGTTTTTCTTTATTTTTATAATTTTTGTACCTTATATTTTAAGATTTTGTACTAAGATTTGTACCTAGGTATTTTGCACCTAAGATGGTGCCCTGTACTGGCGACATTGTACACTTTTCACTGTATTCCTGTTCTTTTGTAACTTGAGTACGCATGACAATAGACCTAATGCTAATTCTAAAGGATCAGTCATTCATAAAGATTGTGTTCCATGAGCAAGCAGCTCGGCTGGATACAAGATTACATGTTGTATATCACATAGAAACTGTAGGACAGAAACAGGTCATTGAATCAAACTTATCTATTCCACCATTTACACTACATACACATGGGAGACAAGAATGCAGAGTTCCTTGTGAAAGTGAAACAGAATGACTGATTGTCAGTGTTTAATTGAATAAAAATATGAATCAAATAGCCACAAAATGATATATTATGCAAAGAAAAATCAATATTTTGCATTCTCCCCACGAATTATCTACGTACAGCATCTGCTGCCGTATTCATTTGAAAAATCACAATCTAAAAAAAAAACAATCCCCTATTAGTGTAGCTTGCATTCTTAGAAATTTGTTGCGCCGGAGAATGCTTTGTCTTCATTTCCCTTTTCTTGCCTATAATTGGAAAAAAATATGAGAGTGGGGGAGAAAAAGCTGCGACATTTTTTCAAGCTGAATATCATAAAGATTACTTAGAAATAAGGGCTATGAACTATTACCTCAAAGTGACTGTGAAACGTGAAGAAAGTACTTACTGGATGACAAAAAGTGATGTTAAATAATGAGAAATTAGTCTAATTTACGTTGATAAGATTAGTTTGAAACTGGAATGTTTACTGTTTTATTTGAAAAAATAAATTAGAAGTCAAAATAACAGCTACAATTTGTCAAAAGAGATCTCCCTTTTAACCAGGTCTTCAAGGATAGCTTTTCTTCGATTTCATCTCTTTAAAATTTGCAGGTGAGTCACTATAAGCCATTTTCAAATGGCATATGAATGTTAATAACAAGTAAACTTAGCTGAAACATAGGAGTAAGTCACCTGTTTACCCCTATGACAAAAGCAAGGTCCAGTGCAGAAGACAACATAAAAATAAGAAAAAAATTAAGAATATTAAGAAAAGTTAATCACACACCTTATATTTTAAGCTTGAAAGCATGTAGTAATATCAACAGAAATTGTATGTTGTAGTGACTGAGGTGTCAGCATGGACCTTTGTAAATGAAAATGTACTCTAGAAATGGCTGTCGGACATTGGATTTTCAGACCAGGGAGGTGACTGACATTAGAAGTCAGGGTAGGTGATCCCAAATTGGGAGTGGAAAATGCCAGGTTTAGAGGTAGCCTGGAGACAATGTGTCTCTGCATATCAGCATGGTATTAAAGTTTCGAAAAAGAGAGAGTAAAACATAAAACGTTACTCCTTCATTCACCTGTCACGCTCCCTCAACCCTAAAATAAAGCCCCATCCATGCCAACCTATGCCATTTCATGTCTTTACCATCCCAACCCTCATACTCCCATCACCACCATTGCCCTTGTGCTCATGTCCATGGCCCCTATACTTTCCATGCCAACCTATATGTTCAGGTACCCATCTCCATGTTCCCTTTTGTCTTCCAAGCCAACTTATGCCCCTGTACCTACTTCTCATCAAGTAAAAACACCTGATGATTGAAATGTTAGCAACCCTTGATTATACTTGATTTGATTTGATTAGTTGTTGTCGCATGTACCTAAATACAGTGAAAAGTTTAGTTTTGCATGCAGTACAGGCAGATCATAACAAATAAGGACATACAAATCATAGGATGCTTAGACAGAGTGAGGCATACACGGTTACAGCTGCACAGGAGATGCACAAAGCAAGATCAACGTTAGGTTTGAAATTTGAGAGGTCAATTTAGCAGTTTAATACCAGCAGGGAAGAAGTTGTTCTTCAATCTGTTGGTTAATGTGTTTCAGCATCTGTATCTTCTGCCTGACAGAAGAGGTCAGAAGAGGGTACTATTGGGTCGGGAGGAATATTGTTGGCAGCCTTTCATTGTCAACGTGAGGTGTAAGTAAAGTCCATAGATGGAAGGTTGGCTTCTGTGATGGTCTGAGCTGGGCACACAACCTTCTGTAGTTTCTTACGGTCCTGGGCAGAGCAGTTGTAATACCAGGCCATTATGCACTTGGACAGTGTGCTTTCTATGGTGCATCTGTAAAAGTTGGTGAGGGTCCTAATGGACATTCCAAATTTCCTAACTCTATCCCTGCAAATCCTGAATGCATGATTTTTGACCGGACCTCACCCTGCAAAAATGAGGATGATTGTGTTTGGGTCAGGATTTGACATTTCTAGGCTCATCTGTTAATTTCACAATGAAAGCGAACCTGCCCAATGCGGCAACAATCTGTACCATTGTTTGCAACTGCAAGTTATATTGAAAACAACATGCTTCTTTCCACCTACATTTTCTGTGGCTGTACATCTAATGACATTCTCAATTAATCTATTCAACTCGCCCCTGCAAACTTTAGTTCCAAATTATTTAGAGCAGAAAGTTTCCAATAGTGCATGCTTACAGAAGTACAAGAAGGAACACATGGCTTCAGTAAACAGCTAGGATAACCAATAGATTTTCTCAAATCAATCAGATTGCTGAATTGGAAAATAGTGAAAGGTTTTTGAAGAACGGTGACTTTACTTGTGGGAATGCAACATCAAACCAGGTAAAGAAGGAACCAGGTAAAGAAGGATAAGTAAAGACATTTGAAGAGAGAGGAAGTGAAGAAATAAAGTAAGAATGAAGTATTTAATATTTCACATTTTTAAAATCACTATGAGGAATAAATTGCCATATTTGGAATAATTAATTTTTGTGCAAGAGAAGTTGCCTTGTGATAGTTGACAAACAGCATGATGTTAAAAGATTCTTATTCCTGCAATGACAATCCTTAGCTTTCTGTTCAGGTTTGGTAAGTAGTTAATGGGTAAACACAACATATGTTTTTATTTTTGTAAAGCTAAGTGGAGATTTCATTCTGCACCCCCCTCCCCGCCCCTGATTGCATTGACTTCAGTTTTGTTAGGACTCCTTAGTGCAACTGGTGAAATGTTGTCTTGATATCAAGGGCAGTCACGCTCACATTATCTCGAGGTCAGGTTTTACTCAATGCTTGGACTAAAACTGTAATAAGGCAAAGAGCCAAGTGGCCTTTGAGGAACACTACGTGAATATCAGTGAGCAGGTTATTGTTGATTGAATGCCTCTTGATAGCATTAACACCAACAACTTCCATTAATTTTCTGGTGATCAAGAATTGACTGATGATCTGGTAATTGGCCAGATGGGATTTGTCAAGGTTTTTATGAATTTCATCTGGGTAAAATTCCGTATTATTGGCTAAGTGCAGGTGAGTTGGTTGTACTGCAGGATGTTTTCATAACTGCAAACTCACTCCAATACCTAACACAAAAAAATTGTGGCTTTGGAGGTGAATCATCTCAGACCAAGGATGTCACTGCAGGAGTTCCTCACTAGAACTATCTTTAACTATTTCATAAATGATCTTCTCTCCATCATAATGTCAGAAACATTTGCTGATAGAAACATAGAATCATAGTAAATAGGAGCAAGAAGAAGCCATTTGGCCCTTCAAGCCTGCTCCGCCATTCTTCACGATCATGGCTGATCGTCCAACTCAATAGCCTAATCCTGCTTTCTCCCCATAACCTTTGATCCCATTCACCCCAAGTGCTATATATAGTCACCACTTGAATACATTCAATGTTTTGGCACTTATGTAGAGTTCAATATCATTCACAACATGTCAGATACTGAAGTAGTGTGTACCTGCATATGGCTAAACCTGGATGGTATTCAGGTTAGGATGGAAAAATAATAAATAACATTCACAGAATACAGATGCCATACAATGACCATCTCCAAGAAGGGAGAATCTAATTTCGTCCCTCAGACATTCAATGTATAACCATCACTGAAATCATTATAACCACATGCAATTGAACAGAAAGCTAACTGGCCAGCCATTAAAATACAGGTAATAACAGGTTAGCAATTGGGAATTCTCTGGTGAGTAAGTCACCCCTTGATTCTCAAACACAGACCACCAGTGCACAAAGCACAAGTCAGAATGATGTTGGAGTACTCTCCACTCATGTGGATGAGTACAGCTCTGAAACAATCAAGACATTTGGTAACAGCCAGGACAGAGCAGTTTGCTCAATTGCTGCCCCATCCACCATCGAAATATTGACCTTCTCCACCACCAGTGCATAGTGGTAGCAGTGTGTGCCATCTACAAGATTCACTGCTGCAAGTCACTAGCTTCCTTCACTAAAAATTTCCAAATCACTGCTTTGCTATCAAGAAGAAAAAGGACCGCAAACACACGACAATATCAACATCTGAAAATGCCTCTCAAGTTACACGCCATCCTAACTTGGAACTGTCTTACTGCTCCTGAATTGGCACAGGATTAATGGTCCACTTACACAACATGGACTCCAGAAGTCCTTTCCAAGGACACTTGGGTATAGTCAATAAATGCTGAATTTGCTACCAACAGTCACATCCCATGAACATATAAAAACAAAGATCCAGTCAAAACATCTTCCCAGCCCTGATTTAATGGCAGGAATGGTACCCTGGCAAGCTGCACATGCAACGTTATCATCTTGTCTTTCAAAATCAAGTATCTTTACTAACCATGCATGCAGTAAAATAAAAGTGGTAACATGCAGCGCATGATAAATATGACAATAGGTGCATGCAGCAAAGAAATTTGGTGCCATATGAGCCTTTTAGCCAGTGAATACAGGCAGAAATGAGTGAAGAACCATTTCCGTTGGCATGTTGCCATATTTAGTGAATTGATGGTAAGCAATTTAAGCACTATAACAGTGTGAAAGGTGTCAATGCAAGTAGAAGACATGCTTATATGCAGGTTTTTTAAAATTAAATTGGGTGATCTCTTCTGATCTTTCAAACCTTGGTAGAGTCAGTTCCAGAGGTCACCCACCATGGAAAGCTGACATTTACATTCTGATCAAAACAAAAACACTTGTTTGTAGCCTATTATTAAACCTTCACTTTTCTAACCAGTAACTAATATCAATAAGAATCACTATGTTTCACAAAGCATTTCACCGTTTATTCTTTTGAAAGTGTTATAATCACATATACAAATTACTAATATGCCCTTATCAATGATGTTTTAATTAATACTTATAGATGCTCAAGATGCATTTATCCAGTAATGTTCCAAGGTCACAAAGTACTACGTAGTTAATATTTCCATGGCAGTATTTAAAAATAATAAGAATTTATTTTCAGAATGTTGAGCAAACATTGCTCCAAACAGCAATAGGGTTGCTTAATACTGTACATAAACAAAAGTATACAGGTATTTTGGCTCAGTGGTTAGCACTGCTGCCTCACATCACCAGGGACCCAGGTTTGAATCCGCCCTCAAGTGACTGTGTGGAATTTTGTTTGCCCTGTGTCTGTGTGGCTTTCCACCAGATGCTCTGATTTCTTCCCGCAGTCCAAAGATGTGCAGGATAGGTAGATTGACAATGCTAAATTACCCATAGTGTCCAGAGACATACAGGCTAGGTTAGTTGGATTAGCCATGGAAAATGCAGGGCTCAAGGCATAGGGTAGGAAGGTTGGATCTGGACGGGATGCTCTTTGGAGAGTCAGTGTGGACTGAGTGGGCTGAATGGCCTGCTTCCACACTGTAGGGATTCCATGATTCTAGACCTCATGGGCCATGGACCTGCTTCTCATGGCAAAGAGATAATTGGTGGTGATTTAACTTGAGGGCCACCATGCCCTGAGCAAGGGAAGAGTTTGAGAAGGTCAGGCTTTCATGGTAACCTTAGCCAGGGTGGGGATTGAACTGTGCTGAAGGCATTATTCTGTATGGGAAACCACCTGTCCAACCAACCGTCACTATGCCATATAACCATCCATTTGGACAGTATAAGTAATGATTATAATTACCGATCAGTCGAGATAGATCAAAGGGTATCTCCACAGAAGCTGTTCCTCACTTCAAAGGAGTGATGAATATATCTGGGAAGCTGCCAAGGATATTGAGCTTACATGAGTCAACAGTATTTTCATATCTCAGCAGTAAATCAGAACTCAGTAGAAAAAGTGACTACACCTAAATAAAAGAAAATGAAACATTCTGTTAAAAAAATCTGTGAAAGCACTCTGAAATTTTAGATTTAGCAGGAACTACAGATGCTGGAGAATCTGAGATAACAAGGTGTAGAGCTGGATGAACACAGCAGGCAGAACAGCATCAGAGGAGCAGGAAGGCTGACGTTTCGGGCCTAGACCCTTCTTCAGAAATGATTTCTAA